>CM031235.1:197684212-197961712 GCA_018340775.1 Taxus wallichiana var. yunnanensis
CAAAGAACTAATATGCATTTGAAAAAGAGGGAAATTAAAACTCGGTCCCTAAAGGTTGATCATGTATCCAATTCCTAACCCCATTCTCAAGTAGCTACTAACAAAGATGGAAAGAAAAAGTTACTGAAACACATACTAATCGATCGCAAGGAAGGAAGATTCTTCAGGTATTGTAGTACCAAATACTCATTTTCCAAAGGAGAATTCCAACACACAAAAGAATGTTGGAAAAATAGGTGGTATTCCCTTCAGTATTCTAGAACAAATGAAGAAGACCAACTTGAGTGTTACTATGTGGGAAGTAGTCTCAATTTCTTTTCAAAGAAATATATCACAAGAGGCCCTAGAAAGCTTTGGCACATATGACGAAAAATGAGTCATGGAGCAACAACTACCAATAGTTTATGTCAACCCAAAGGAAGAAGTGTGCCTAAGATAAAAATCCGCCTCTAATTTATATTTATTTAATTATTGACAAAAATTTGGTACATAGCTGTATGATCGATTCTAGTGCCGTAGCTCGGTCATGCCCAAGAAAATTGTAGATGTGTTGGGTATACAATATACACCAGTCTCTAGAGGAGTTGTTCAGTTGGATGGTACAACAATCCAAACTACTTTGGAATTATGAAAGGAATTTTGGTGCTCAAATTAATCTCACCCTTATTCGGTTAAGATTTGACATTCTTTATGTCTGCTATATTTTTCTTTTTCCGTATTGAGGTGCGAGTCGACTCGTGGTTTTTCCTATTGTATAGTCTGGTATTTCCTATTTTTGGTCAAGGATCATGTCTGTATGTGAATTTTATCTCCCTTCACCTATTGGTACGTGGTGGCTTTAAATTGGATGCGATATGGCAGTCCAATTCGTAAACTTGTATTTTTCTATGGCATTCACGAATTAAAATTGGTCCTATGACCCGATGAATATTCCTCAAATATTCGTGACCATAAAGAAACATAAGTAGTTTTTCTTTCCACCCCAAAGGTGTACACATGTCTCAAGTTGAGTGGATGTGGGAAAGTAGTGCATAATTGTATTTGTGCACTTTAAAGATAAAAGGTGTTAAAAGTGTAAAAGGGTCCCCGAGGCCCACAAAAGGACACATGGTATTTGTTTATAAAGGAAGTGGGGAAACGGGTCATTAGATATTTTGATACTTTTGGTTTTAATTGGAAAAGGAGTAAAATTTCAAAAAGATCCACAACCCCGCTAGCACTCAAATGCGACCACGTGTCGAGCCAGTATTGAAAACCAAAAGGCGGATGGGTGGGTCAAGTTTGCCAAAAGTATGCAAAGTATTTAAAGTTACAAAATTACAAAAGGTGCCCCTGAGCCCGTGATAGCAAAAATATTTATTCCATGTGGACGGTTCATTTTAAAATTACAAACGACGGATTAAACGGTCTCGATGCAATGCATTTATTTCTGCCGCCATTAATGTTGCTACACAAATCAAGGAAGTTTTAAAGCTTGTGAATTCTTTCGTCTTTATTTACCAATTGGCTTGTTTTTTTTTTGCCTTTGTGATTTACGTGAAGAATTACCACATCATTAGCTATGGATATCAAATTTTGAACCTAAGGATTTAATGAGTTGTTGATTTGGGTTTAAATTGTTCAGGAACTTGTGGATTGAGTGGTAAGAGCTTCGAAACTCTTGTATTCCTCGCTCATGGCAGGGGTTAGTTTAAAAGGAAAGTTAGGGTTTTGAATGATGAGGACTATGCCATCCTTGTTCTCATTCGTGTCGGGATCACAAGTGATCTAGATAAGATTACGCATACGACTTAATGGGCACTAATCTAGATGACTTCCTCTAAACGTTAAAAGTCCCCATCGAATGAATCCTTAAAAGCAATTCAGAAAGCTATACTACTCTAGCTAGTGCCATCCCACCCCTATTCACTACCTTGAATGTTAGGAAATAAGGGATAAAATATGTGGAATAATCCCTCATAGAATCACAATAGTAGAAAATAATATGTAAAAAATATTACAGATCTAAAATATAAGTGTAGAAAAAAATAACACAACACAAAGAGATAATATTTAATGTGGTTCACCCAATTTGGGCTACGTCCACCAAGAATCACTTGCTCAGATTTTATTACAAGCCACCGCTCTCTCAATACAATAGCAGATCTGTTTGGAGCTATGCTCAACAAACTCTACAGAATTCACACCTGAATTCAAAACACATATGCAATGTTACATTATACCTACCATATGCACAAAACCATATAAGTAGTATTAATCGCTTAGCAGCGTTTTTACAAAACTCAGGTATCAAAACCATGGGCCAAAATCGTCCCATAAACCTATGGGTCAAAAATCCCACCCATATGAGAAAAACATGTTTCCCGATATATTGGGCACGTTTTAAGGTCAATTTTTTTCTCGGGCGTGCCTCAACCCCTACTTCCGGGGCTGCCATCCTGGACCCCCACTCTGGGATCGAACCGACCTTGAACCCGGTGAGACAATTGTGGAAAGTGTATAGTACTCTTAGTGTACAGTCTTCAACACTTTCTCACATGAAAATAGGCTCCACAACCTAACACCGAATTAGTGTCGCATTGTGCTATGAACTATGATCTAGAAAAGAGGGAGGAGTTGGATGGGAGTGGGGATGTAGTACTAACACTAACACCAAAGTGGCCATTGAATAATGTTAAAATTGCCTATAGTCACAAACCCAATTACCATTGGCATCAAGTTGGCTCTGAAGGATTATGAAATAAAGAAGAAGGACTATGTCAAGATGATAAATACAAACTAGCTTATCATGAAGAGGACAACGGCTAGAATCCCTAAGAAGTTGGTTAGGGCACAGTTTGTAGAGGAGGTTGAGGATGTCATCATGTTGCTAAGTCGAATGACAGGTTTAGAAACAACAAATGAATTTAAAGAATGGATGACTACATACATATGGATTATTATGGAGAAAAAAGGGAGCATTTGTTGGGCCACCTTTATTACGATCACTCCATGATCACATGGTTACTCTAGTAGCAAAAATTGAAATGGGAGATATTGCAGACCTTGAATTTTATATGATGACATATCTCATTTATAATGTTGTAGGGCACATACATTTCCCAAGTTTGTCACCACACATGATTTTAAGCAATGTCAAATGCGAGATATTTCCCAACTACAATTGATCAACTGGAGTGGGAATGTAAGGTTAGTTAATGACACTTTCTTTGCCCCAATCATTTGTATTTTTAAGCTAGAGTGGGGACAATATAGGATGTCTGAACAAGCTAGACAAGTAATTTTGGAATATGGATGCTACTTTATCCAATATAAAAGGTTTACTTACATAAGAGTTAGTGGTTTTGAGGGAAGGCCATTTAATTGCCTAGGTATGTAGATGATAAATTGATTTTATGGGAACTGGTAAGATAATTGACACCTGTGCATAAAATAATTGTTAGGAGGCATAAAAAAATATCAAATTTCTTATTCGAATTGGAAGGTATTCATGTCCTTCCATCATAAAGGCTAGATTGATTGAAGAGGAAATGTAGAAATTTGATATGGAGAAGTTTGAGGCCAGGCCTAATTATGACATTAGATGGGTGTTTAAAAACATTGCAAAAACACCTTTGAGCATGAGCCCCATTTCGAGGATTATTGGATGAACTACAGGGATGAGGAAGAAGTTAGATTAAGGGATTTTTCAGAATGACTCTGTCACAGATAATAGACTACAAAATTGTGGTTATCCCAGAGGGGATTATGGATGATCCACACACAGTGAGAAGATTTTATATTGATCAGAAGGTGGGGGATCAACCTGTATCTCCTCCAGAATGGAATGTGGTAGAATATGATGATCCTTATTTAAGAATAACTGATGTAATGACTATAAATTGGTTGACCCAAAATAATATTGATCTTTCACTCTAGAATAAAAAAATCCTAAACAATTTAGAAGTTTGGGAAACCTGAGTGAGGATATTCCACCCCGAGGGAGGATGTAGATAAAATGGACCCACTGGGAGGAAAGGCCCTCAATTTCCATCCAAAAGACCTACTTCTGAATTCATTGATGAGTGGACATCAACCACTAGTGGAACTGCACTTATATGTTAGTTCTTAAGAAAAAGACTGAAGAGATGCTTTTAAAATCTATGGAGAATGCCCCTATCACTTTTGCATTACCAATTCAGGAAAAGGGGAAAGGTTTGACATCACATGTGGTCCATCTAAGTGTTTCAGAAAAGCAACATAGTGCTGAAAAGTTGATGAGTGGGGCCATTGCAAGTGGCCACATTCATTCTAAGCCACACAAGGATGAAAGAAGGGCAACACCAGATTTAAAAAGGTTTGAGAGAACACACAAAAACACAAGGTTATTCACCAACCAGTCTTGGTAAGAGTAGGAGCCCATACACCTACAAATTTCAAGCACCTGGGATGTGGTAATTGATCCCCCAGAGTCTAAAAGGAGTGATGATGTCCAAAAAATTAGCATGATGCATCACTGCCAAGTTTGGAGAAATCAGATCCTTTGATCCCATCTCTATCTTTGTTATGGAAAAAATAATGGAATGCACTCAGATTCTAGTTTCCCAAGGAAGTACTACAATTAATCCAAGTAGACAATCAATTTGTTACCCTAAGGTATGAAAATCTCTGAAACTTTTCTTGCTAAGGATATAAATGTGTCTCAATTGAAACAATGCATGAATTTGCAAAGTGCCAAACTGATGTAATTGATGTTGATACTGGTGAAGGATTTTCCATGTTGGATGCACTTAATTTATCTATAGATGAACCAATACTAACACCAAGTGGATAACATTCAAGCAAACAAAGAATTGGAAAAATATATTCATGTATCAACTACTAAAGAGAGGACCCAGGCAACTGAAAAGATTTCCCCAAGACAAATGACTTTAATTGGGTAAACCAAAGTTGTTTGTTGAAAAGGACACTAATGTTGAGTTATTAATGAAAGAGGCTATATCTATTTCTACTAAGGTGACCAAAACTGATAACCTTCCTCAAGAGGGAAAATCTATTTTGAAGAGAGATTGAAAATAGCACAAGATGCAATTGTTGATGCAGAAATCATCACTGGTAAGAATTTACAACCTTTAGTGGGAAATGTAGAGTTGTTTAGAGGAACAACCTACCATGGCATTACAAGATACATCATTGGAGCATGAAAAGGGTAAGGTTGCAACTCAGCAGACTTGGGAGAGAAGGGTCCCATAACCCAAATTTTGGTGCAAGAAAGTGTTATAGAAGAAGTTAATTCCACTATGGCTTCAACTGAAGAAGCAAGGAAGGAGTCTCCCTTGAATGTTGATATAATTCAAGGAAAAAATAATCAATCTAAAGTTCTAGACCATGAAAAAGAGCATCCAAAAGAATCAATAGCACAAGGTGAGATTGGCATGGGGACCATTGAAATAAGTTATCAGGAATAGACACAATCATTGGTGCAAAATGAACAAGAAATATCCAAGCAAATGGTAGTTGTTCCTGAGAAACTCTAGCAAGAATCACAAGAAACAAGAGCTATAACAAGCTTAGAAAAGGGATGGATTAGTGAGTTGATTTCAAATGAAGAAAAGAGGTTCTCCTATGTGTAAAGTTGTTGACCTTATTACTTTGTCTTTTCCAAAGGTAGTAAGAGCCTCAAAAAGGCCAGACCATACAAAACCCACCACTTGATTCATCTGGAGCAAGAACCTTGGAAATAACAACCCCTTTTGAGGGTAAAACAAGAAAAGACATAACAATTGATGATTATAACATTTAGATTATTCCTTTGGGAAAACCTCAAGGGAACAATTGAAGCAAGGGGTATCTAAGGTAGTAAGTGATCTTCTAAAAAGGTTGATGAAGATGGAATGACAAAAAGGCAATTAAAGGAGCAAGTTAAGGCCTTGAGTTCTTGTTTACAACAATTGACAGGGAAGACTAGTCAAACACAAGAAAGTTCTTATATAAACACCCCTGAAGGAATGAATAAGGTAAACAAGGCATGTAAGAAGGTTCAAGCAAGTAGACACATGGATTGAGAACTTGACCAAGAGGGGAAAAGAAGCAATTATAGAAGCTAGATCAAAGTATGAAGATCTCAAAAACAGAATTAATGAAATTGATGAGATAATTGAACAATGTGACAATGAGATTTTCTACTTTGAAGGTATTCTTCCCAAATTGGACACATTACCCAACTCAGTGATGAGTTGGTTGAGGAGGAGGACATTGTACCAGCTGAATTTAAAGGAAGCCAACATGCCCTTGAGGAGTTGTCAAAAATTAGAGTCGAGACCCTAAATGGAATCAAAGGAAAACTTGAAGTCAAAAGAAATTGGGTTGATGATACTCTTGATGCTATTGACTTAAAGTTGGAGGATATGGTTATTGATAAGTTCAAGAAGAGTTATGGGGACATGAAGATTGATTTCTTACTTGAATCTTTTGAAAAGAATGTTCTAAGGAATGACTTCTCCTATGAAGTCATTAAGACCATGAGAAAGATAGAAAATAGAATTGTAGAGTTGAAGGCAAGGCCACTGGAATACAAGTAGAAAATGGGCCATTGCATTGATGCAATATCTAGACATAGGCATTGATTTTCCAGCATCATACTATGGACCAAATGAGGATGAGGTTAATGAATTATTCAAAAGATATGATGCATATGTGGCGAGGCTACCAAAAGAACAAGATCCAAGAATTAGAAGTTGAAGAAGAAGATGCAAAGGATGACGAACATGCTTAGACAATTGTTCCTTGAACTGTATTCTCTTTTCATATTCATCCTTTTTAAACTAATGTTTTAAAATGACACTTCTATTGCATTGGAAGTAATTGTTTCTCTAAATTTTATCGTTCCTTTATTTCAATTGAAAAATGGAAGAATGCAGTAATGCCATATTTACTTTGATGAAATTAACATACATTTAGGTAAACATGTAAATGATTGATGTTGCTATGTTTCTTTTGCACTCTGAATAAGGAACAAAATGGGGTTCTATAGGGGCCCCTCCCATGAAAAAGAAAAATATGTACATGCCAGAAAGAGAAACAATGAAAAGAAGACAACATTTAGGCATTCTTCAACCCTACTTCATAGCTTCCTCCGAGCAAGGGAGCTTTTAGAAGCTTGTTTTTCCTCAACACAAACTCGCTTGAGCCTTGTGTTATTTGAACAAAAATGATTGACCCTGCCAAGTCTCAAGGACATTCCCATATCCATTAACACCTCCAGATTCATTCTAGGATGACTCATGATTTTCTCTCAGTTCAACTTTCTTCTGTTGAGATGAAACCCAATCTAAAAGATCTAGACCTCTGTGAAGAAAGCCGTCTTTCCTTTCCCTTTGTGAGGGATTGACATGTTGGGAGTTTCTTGAGAGGGGACACCTAAAGTGGTTGGAGGGGTAGGTACTGCATGTTGTTGACTGGGCTGATTGTGAGGCCTCAAACTTGACCCAACCTCCCATTTTCATGTAAAAGGTGGATTGTCCTTAGGGAAGGAATTGGTTGAGGGCCCAATAATTCATGCTTTTCTGAGGAGCATAATGCATTAGGTGGGTGGATGATTGAATAGAAAATCTCCCTCTATTGTCTTGAGGAGGAAATGGCTGCCCTTGAATGGTGAGCAGAAAATGATTGGTCTTCTTCCCCATCTGAGATAACAATTGGAGGTTGTGATTGTGGTTCACCTTTCCTTTTCCCTGAAGATGACCCTAGTGCTGAAACTGATTGTGAAGGCATGGTCTCTACTTGCTTTTTCTCCAAGAAGTTGATCCTTTTCTCTAACTCTTCTATTTTGTGGGAGATAATAGGCATTGTGTCGATGGAGGATTTATCATACAACACATATGATTCCTTAGGAATATATTTTGATACAAATTCCTCATCACATAGAAAGGGACATTGAAAATTGGTCTTCCTAGAGACCTGGGGTCTTCTCTCAACCCAATATTTTTTCAAGTCTTTGGGATTTTTCATATGCTCCCATCTAAAAATATGGAAATACATAACCTGGAAGGATGCGAACATAAGGATTGATCCTAATCAGCCTTGTAAGAAGTGCTAATCGAATTACCGGTATGTTAGGGGCCCTTTGGTGTCACCCACACATTCTATCTCAAACAGAGCCCTGACAAAAGCTTCATCAGGACCACTTAAATAAAAAATATGATTTAAGTCCTTTGAAGAAATATCCTTTAGGTTGTGAGCTATGAGCACCTTCGCCATTCTCTTTGAAATTCCTTATACTCAAGAATAAGAAGGGAAAGGTATGATGATAATGAAATTGAGCCAAGTTTTATAATGAGAAGGAGACATATGTTCTGATTTGATGCAATATTTCCCATGAAATGAAGAGATGATTTTGTTAGTTCACACATAGGAGAATTTAAGATTTGGAAAAAGTTAGGGATGAGAAGAGATGGTAAATCAAGGTGATTCGACAGAAACTATGTGTGGAAATTAAGCCAATGAGACATGAAGCAGAGGGTGTGGTGCCCAAGGTAGATTATTGAAAAGTGAGTATGGATATATGTCATTTCAATATTATCGGAGGTGTTAAGAGATTTTTGAAATGATTATCTAATCAATACTAAAATAATAATGATTAAAATAAACCACCTAGAAAAGACTACCTGATATCCCAGTCAAACACTAGTGAAGTTGATTGAAAAGACTGGTGATTTGTACACCTGGAAACTTCAAGAAAGACCTTTCTAAATACCATGTTCTAGAACACTTTTTAAAAGGAGAATATTCTTGGGAATATTCTAAATTTTGGGGGGAAAGAAATTTGAAAGTTAACAAGAAAAGGAGATGATATAAAAGGAAGAAGAATAATCACAAAAAGGGGGTTAATTTTTCTGAAATTTTTCAGAGAAAAGAGAAGGAGAGAAAGCCGAGAAAAGCCATTTTCTAAAGGAACTCATTTGAGAAACTAGTTATTTCTTATGTATATTTGAAATTGATCATGTCAAGATGGTTACAAATGTATAACCATTGACAAACTTTGAGATTGTAAACAAACTTTCCCTTGTTGATCAATTTGAAAAACCTTAAGTAATTTGTGTTAATCATGAACCATGTTATGTCTATTGTCATTTTGAGATATCTTCAAATAGTTATTTGTGTTCCTGTTGCAATCTTACATTAGGAATCCCTCTGAAATCACACAAGATCTCGTCCTCATGATAGTATTGTGGCATTTGCAATTACATTATGAAGAGAGCTTTCATTTCATGATGCAATAAGTGATTTAAATTCACTTTACTTTCATTTTAGTGATATGATTGTTTGTTAGTTTATGAGTGTATCATAAGCATGATATATTAGGGAATTCTAAGGTTTAATTAAGTCTTTAACATGAGTTATTATGTTAAATCCTTGAATAATGTGTGAATCGTGTGTCTTTGAGCTTTCATAGATGCACAATTTTCTAGTTGAAGGTTTGTCTTGACTATTTGAAGCCATTTTCATTTTGCCTTGTGGATCTGTCAACATTTGTTTAAAGTTCTCAAGGATTCAGTATAATCAACTTTATCCTACTTAACTTCCCAACCATAAATTTCATATTCAGTGATATATCATACATGAACTATCCTTGCTTGCATTGTGTATCCACAAATGATAAAGAAGATCATTAAATTCATCCATCCTTTACTAAAATATGCAAGTGCAATCAGTTTTTATCATTGTCTTTAGTGACCTGGGCCTTGTCTAGAGAACATCTTCATTTTCTAAAGTGACAACTCGTAAGAGTTAGGTTATGTTGTATTGGCCATGTTTTCTCAAGGTCTCCTTCAAAATATTGCAAAGGAAGAGTCAAATACTATTAATCCATTGATAATTTCCACTAATACAAGTCACAAAATGGGTCCTCTCTCTCACCTGGTTGAAGGCACAACCTAAAGTAGTAAGGGTAGGTCAAAATCTTAGCACGGTGATACCCAGTCCTTTCCAAACTAGAGTGATAAAGAGTCATCTAGAATCCATCTGACTACAAAATGACTCCTATTATGATTTTTTGTCTCTAAGCATCCTGATCAAATTGTGATGTTGCTCGGTTTCAAAGGAAGGATCAATTTGGGTACCAACACGATCTGGCACCATTTTTGGGGAATATTTGTGCAAATACATACACACATCGACCTCTGGTAATGATTCATATGAAAATCTATTGTTTATATATCATCATTTGTTAAAATTTGTGAGAATTGTGTGAGATTGGGAGTTTTTGTGTAATATTTTCTAGTTTTAGTAAATTTGGCACTAAATCATGTGGATATTGATAAATATTGACAAAGGATGATCATATCCATCAAGATTTGTAGAAATTAAGTGTTGATAAACAAGTTGATAGATTACTTATAGTGCTTTAGCATATCTAAGGTGAAAATCCTTGGTGGTGACTCTGTGTTTAGTTTACAATTTCTGGCTATTACCAGTGTCTAAATTTTTGTCAAGAGGTTTTTCATTAATATTTGCAAAGCTGGAAGGAAGAAGATCTTTCTTCACTAGGGATCCTACTAGGAAGTTATTTCCAGAGCTTGGGAAGGAAAATTCAGAAGGAAGATGAGTCTAGAGAGTGTTGGGAAGTCAAGAGTCAAAAGAAAAGGTAGTACCAATGTTGGAAGATGATCAACCTGTAGTTGAGGATTTTCCTACATCTTCAAATAATTCTGAATCAAATAGCCCTTGTAAAAAACTAAATTCTCCAACTAGTGAAGGGCCATCATTTTTCGAAAACATGTATCCCTTATTTTTTCCCTTCATCATCTAGGATTGATAGGGTGTTTCATGAAAAATTGAATCATTAGAGGATATTCACTTGGAAAGTTATACTCCTGTGCTCAAAAGGCCCTTTGGCCCTATCATTTTGATTCTCCTGTAGGATCACCTCCTCAAGATAATATGGCTCAGCCTCCACCTAGACCACCTTTTGTTGTCAATACTTTTGGACTGATAAATTTTAGAGGCATGGCTGGGTATCCTAATGTTGTACCCCAAGATGTGAGGAACAGGCTACCTAAATTTCAAGGGAAATAATGCCATTACTGGGGATCAACATTTGAGACTTTTTTTTAACATGATGGAAGATTTTGAGATTGAGTATGAGGATGTGTACATAAAATTATTCATTCATACTCTTGAAGAAGATGCACGTGATTGGTATAAGGATTTACCAGACAATTCAATAGACTCATGGATGGAGATGAAAAATGCCTTCAGATTATAGTATGGGGATAAGACTGACCCAAGGTTCCTTCTATCTGAATTTGAAAATATTAAAAAGAATCCTAATGAGTCTGTCCAAGATTTTAATACCAGATTCAATAAGACTCTAAATAGATTACCCATAATCCTGAGGCCAAGTGATGAGTCTTGTTTAATCAAATATTTTGATGCCTTTGACAAAAAGGTTGCGTACTACTTAAGAGACAAGAACCCTGGGACATTAAGGAAGGCTTTCACTATGGCCTTACAAATTGAAAATAATATCAAGGCAGTTGGAAAACCTCCTAAGAGAGAAGGTGTCAAACTAATCAACCCTGATAGACCTCAAAGTGAGTAAAGCAGTTGATTTGGAGGATGTCGTGAAGAATTTGGATGGGGTGGTTAAAGAAATATCATACAAGTTTGGCCAGAGTAGAAAAAGGGATAGGGAAGAGAGCTCTCAAGGTCAGCATAAAAAAATTAGGATAGATTTGGAAATCATCCTAGGAATGATCATAGGTCAGATGAAAGAGAAAGGGGCCCATGGGATCAGTGTAACAAGCAGCCACAACTTAGAGAGAACAGATTGGTCCCATATCCTTTAACTACCAGGGTTGCTACAATGGAAGAAGCTCATGTTATTGATTGGTGTGATAAGTGTTTCCTGACACTCCCCATGTGATTTAAGTAAGGAGGTTGAAGAGGTAAATGATGAAGAAGCTTATGGTGATGTGTGCATGATGGAATGCCTAAAAACTCACAACAAAGGGCTACTTTGACTGATCTAATAAGTGCTAGGACTGTTCAGAGTTTTTGGGATTGCATTCACCGAGTATTACCTCTCTCGCATGATGATGATATTGAGATTGATATGGTGCAGGATTTTGATTTACCTAATCATGATTTTGAATACCTAAGGGCCCTGATGATTAAGAAGTATGATGGGGGAATACCTTTTGAGGAAGATATAGAAACTATTGATGAATGCAGTGGTTGCACAAGAAAAGGAACATAATACAAGAAGTAGAGTTATCAAAGGGGGAGGTCCTCAGGCCAAACAAAAAATCCACTGCTCACTAATATCCCTAGGAAACCCCTAAAAAGATGCACTCAACAAAGGTCCTATTGCTCCAAATAAAACTTGTACCCCACTCATGCCCAAGTTGTAAAGACTATGTTATACCACTAGAGGGAATCATAAATCTTCCATCCAACACTGCCTTACCCAAGTATGTTCCATGTGATATAGCCCAGATTTTGAGTCAAATCAAAGTCACAGTACCTATTGTTGAATTGCTCAGAATTCTTGAGCATAAAAACAAACATTTGAGTATTTGGGATTTAAAGAAGAGATAACAACACAAGGAAATAATGTGAATGGTGTGGATCTTCCTCTTGTCATCGTAGAGCTTGAGATACCACAAGCCTTGGAAGAATTGGGAGAATCACCAGAAGTATACTTGGGCACCTCACTTGTGGAATCTCAACTTGATGTTGATCCTTTTTACACCACTTTGATTATCAAGGATAGGTTGGTGCATAACTGTATGTTTGATTTAGGAGCTTCATGCAATGTGATGCCTCTTGAAGTAATGAATGAATTAAACATCAAAGTGACAACAAATTTTGGGAAATGCACAACTATGGATTCAAGGGAAGTTCCTATAATTGGATATGTCAAAGGGTTAATAGTGCAATTAGTAGCTTACCCTGGAAAATCCTTAACTATGAATGTGGTTATTGTGGATTGCCCGACCAAATGGGGCATGCTCTTATCAAGGAAATGGGATGCTAGTGTGGGTGGAAGTGTGTAAATGGATATGTCATATGTAACCATACCATTGGAAGGAAATATTGTGAAGTTATATGGTGAAAAGAAGATGCTACATTTGATTGAAGATCCAAACAATGCTTCGTATGAAGTATTATATACAGATGTAGATGTTGACAATTTTGTTGGTTATGCAGATTTCAAGGAACATGAACTTGATAAATGCAATTTCCCTAAGAAACTTGGTTTCCCTTGGAATTTGATGTTTGATGGAGCTTGTTCTAATTTTGGAAATGGTGTAGTATTGTATTGATATCCCTAGATAAGAAAGAGTTCAATTTTTCTTTTAAACTCCAGTTTGAATGCACTAACAATATTGCAGAGTATGAAGCATTGCTTCTGGGTTTAAGGATTTCTTGGAGATATGGTATCAAGGACATTATTGTTAAAGGAGATTCAAAATTAGTGGTCAAGCAAGTCCTGCAAGTTGTATGCAACAAAGAATCAGAGAATGAAGCAATATAAGCATGCAGTTTGGGATTTCATTGAAATGTTTGACTCCTTCAATATAGTGTACCATGAGAGAAAACAAAATGTTGTAGTAGAAAAATTGGCAGTACTAGGGTCTAGGTTTGAAAATTGTACACAATGTCATGTCTGTATTGTGAATATAACATTGAGGTGTTGACAAGACCATATGTCCCTGATAATGTCAAGCATTGGCAAGTTTTTGAAGATGATTCCCAAATTCAAATATTTTTACAAAACAAAGGGGAATTCACAAATCAGCATGTGGATTGGGAGCCAATGGTCTGTATTAATGAGGGAAGAGAAACCTTGTTTGGTAAATATATTATTTAGTTGAAAAAAATACCATTCCAAGAGGTTTGGTTGCACTTGAGTCAAACTTTGATAATGTTGATCGCATTGTTTGTAGGCATATGTCAGCTTTGAGAGATGTGGAAGAACACAACCTGGGGATAAACAACAAACCTAGGAGAATATGGTTAGGTAGTAACTTGAATAAAGAAGAAAAGGGATCATATGTCTAATTGTTGAAAGAGTACTAGGATTGCTTGGCATGGTCATATTTAGAGTTGAAAGCATATAGGGAAGACCTTTTCCAACATGAAATACCACTGGAAGCTAATGCCAAGCCATTCAGGAAAAAAAAAGACCGATCAATCCACTTCTCTCCCTCAAAATGCAAGAAGAATTAAAAAATTTAAGGGATGGAGGTATTATACAACCCATAAGGTATTCTTCATGGGTGGCAAATCTAGTGCCAGTTCAAAAAAAGAATGGAGATATAAGGTTGTGTGTGGATTTTAGGAACTTGAATAAAGCATCAATCAAAGATAATTATCCCCTTCCCAATATGGATAACATGCTGCAGTTAGTTACTAGATCTGAATTATTGTCTACTCTGGATGGGTTCTCAGGATATAATCAAGTGGTGGTAAAGCAATCAGAAAGAATTAAAACTACTTTCACCACTCCATGGGGTACTTATGTGTATGTAAGAATGCCATTTGGTCTAATGAATGCCGAGAGAAATTTTCAAAGAGCTATGGATGTAGCATTCTCAGGATATATAAATGATTTCATTGTTGTGTACCAGGATGATGTGACAATATTTTCAAGAAGAAGAAGTGATCATTTGCAACATCGAAGAAAATGTTGTTAAGGTGCAGAGAGTATGGTATTTCATTGAATCCTAAAAATGTCACTTTGGGGTTCAAAAGGAAAAATTATTGGGACACATCGTATCTAAGGAAGGGGTTATGATAGATCCTGAGTGAGTAGAAGCTATTGGAAAAGTCCCTATACCCAAAACCAAAAAGGGAATTCAATCCTTTTTTAGACAAATAAATTTCATCAGGAGATTTATCTCTAACTTTGCTGAAATGACTATCCCCATTACGAGTATGCTAAAAAAGGATTAGGTTATCAAATGGGAAGAAAAATCTATCCAAGATTTTGTTGGGATTAAAGAAGCATTGAAGAATGCCCCTATTTTGGCAGCCCCTGATTACAAGAAAGCTTTTCAAATGTTTTCTTTTGCTTCTGAGAATACTATTGCTTTTGTACTATTGCAAAAGGATGATGAAGGAAATGAAAGGCCAATTGATTTCTTTAGTAAGGCACTTCAAGGAGCAGAATTAAAATATACTATTATGGAGAAACAGGCTTTCTCTTTGGTAAGAGCAAAAAAGTCTTCAGACCATATATTTTGAGCTCCAAGATTACAACCTATGTTCCTCATACCATGGTCAAGGATATTCTATCAGAAATGGAAATATCAAGCAAAATATGTTGGTGGGTGAACAAATTACAAGAGTATGACATGGATATTCAAACCACCAAGTTAGTTAGGGGCTTAGGGTTGGAAAAGCTAATGGCAGAAAGCAACTTGTAGGTAATGGAAATAAATGAAATTGAGGAGAAGATATAAATGTCCATGAAATATTGATCAATTCAGCATGGTACAAGGACATCATGTTCTATCTTAAGAATTTGGAATGTCCTGGACATTTGAGTAAAAATCAGAAGAGAGCGCTTAGGTTGGCTGCCCAAAAATATATTATCACTGATTTTGGACTGGCATGGAAGAATCCTGAAGGGATTCTCTTGAGATGCATTATTGAAGATGAAGCCCCTAAGCTAATTGTTGAGTTTCATAGAGGAGTTTGTGGGGGAAATTTTTGGAAGAGTAACTGCTCATAAGATTTTAAGAGTTAGTTATTGGTGGCCTACACTTTTTAAAGATACAACTCTATTGGTTAGAAGATGTGAGAGTTTCCAACGCTTCTCAAGAAGATTGAAAGCTTCAAGAGCTCTCCCTTTACAACCAGTATCAGTTGAAGCTCCTTTTAAATAGTGGGGTATGGAATTTGTTGGTGAAATCTCAGACCCTCAAGTGTAGGCCATAGATGGATATTGGTGGCTACTGATTATTTCACCAAATGGGTTGAAGCAATTCCTACGAAGAAGGCAACTCACCAGGTTGTTATGGATTTTGTTTTAAATCACATAATCTATAGATTTGGAGTGCCTACCAAAATAATTGCTGATAATGCTATGATTTTTTGAGCTAAGCCCTTAGTAGCCATGTGTTAGGAGTATGGAATAAATCTCACATATGCATCTAATTACAATCCTCAAGGTAATGGGCAAGTGGAATCAAGCAATAAGAATTTGTTGAAAATAATCAAGAGGACTTTGGAGATAAATAAATGAAGATGGGGAGAACAATTGAAGTTCGCTGTATGGGCTGATAGAATTACTATTAAGAGAGCTACTGGAAAGAGCCCCTTTGAATTGGTGTATGGAGCTCAAGCCCTCCTTCCCCTACATATGCAATTATCTTCATACCAATTTCTTTAGCAAATTGAAGATCAAGAGGTTAGTCCGTATGATGCAAGAATAAATCAGATTGTTGAATTAGATGAAGTAAGAAGAGAGTCCCATCAGAGACACTTGAGATTCAGGGAAAAGAAGAAAAACTATTTGATAAAAAGGTGACCCCTCGAGTGTTTAGTGTAGGAGACCTTGTATTACTATGGGATAGTAGACATGAGGACAAGGGAAAACATGGAAAGTTTGATGCATTATGGATGGGTCCTTACTCCATTGACATCAAAATTGGTGAGCATACCTTTTTCTTAAAATATTTAGATGGAGAATTACTTGAGTTTCTGTTAATGGCAGGCACTTGAAGAAATTTCTTGATTGATCTCTCAAAGGAAAAGGTACGCACTATTATACAGTGTACAATTTTTCTATTTTTTTTTGTTGATTTTTGTCCGTGTTTGTCTCGGTCCTGGTGACCATTGGTTTTGGCCCTTGGATTTCTCAGTTTATTTTCTACGGGGTTGGTTGTTATTGCCTCATTTCTATGCACTGGTTTTTGACTCGTGGCCCAATGGATTTTGGCACATGGTTTGCTTTTCTCTACACTCGTGGTTTGTTCTTGAGACACTCACAAGGAGTGCTCATCCTCGAGTCAGAGTCGGTGTTGGTGATTGAATTATTCTCGCCCTTATTTGGTTAAGCTTTGTCATTTTTGTATGTTATATTTTTCCATTTTCCCTGTTGAGGTGCGAGTCGGTCGTGTGGTTTTTCTGTGTATAGTATGGTATTTCCTCTTTTTCGGTCGGGGATCATGTCTATATGTGAATTTTATCTCCATTCACCTATTGGTACATGGCAGATTTAAATTGGATGCGATATGGAAAGTCAATTTTGTAAACTTGTATTTTTCTATGGCATTCACAAATTACAAATTGGTCCCATGACCTAACAAATATTCCTTGAATATTCGTGACCATAAAGCAACACAGGTAGTTTTTCTTTCCACCCCAAAGGTGTATGCATGTCTCAAGCTAAGTGCATGCGGGACATGAACATGTTGAATGTTGGAGCTACTTTCCAATGAGCTATGGACATGGCCTTTAAGGGATTGATCAATGAAATTATCTTAGTGTATCTTGATGATATAACTGTGTACTCCAAGCATGCAAAAGATCACATTGCCCATCTGAGAAAGGTTTTCAAGAGATGCAAAGAGTTTGGGGTTTCACTTAATCCTAAGAAATGCATTTTTGTGGTGCATGAGGGAAATTTTTTGGGACACATTGTTTCAGTAGAAGGAATTTCTATTGACCCAACTAGGATTCGTTCAATTTTGTCCCTATCTCTCCCAAGTCATAAGAAGGGTCTCCAGAGTTTTCTAGGAACTATAAATTTTGTGTGGAGATTCATTCCTCAGTTCATAACCTTGGCTAAACCATTAACAACCATGTTAAAGAATAATCTTCCTTTTTCTTAGACGAAGGAAGGAAATGAGAGATTTGAAGCCATTAAGACAACTATTTCTCAAGCCCCTACATTGGTAAATCCTAGGTTTGATAAATATTTTATTCTTTATGCCTTTGTAGGTTAGGAAAGTATTTCTGGGATCCTCACTTAGCAGAATGATGATCTAATGGAACAACCCATTGCTTTCTTCATTAGTCTCTAAAATATTATGAGCTTAAATATTCATTTGTTGAAAAGCAAGTTTTTGTTGTCATTCGAGATTTAAAGAAGTTTAGGCACATGTTGTCCAATAATAGAATTCATCTGATGGTGTCTCATCCGGGTGTTAAATTTTTTTGTTGAATAAAGATATGAACGAGAAATGTGCTAGGTGGATTACCAAAGTTATGGAGTATGATGTGCACATCAAGGTTACCAAGCTAGTCAGAGGGAAAGGTTTGTGTCAACAACTTGCTGTAGATTTGGAATCAAAAAGTGAAGAAGACATGACACTTCTAAATAATGACATAGAAGATGATCAAGTTGACTGGTTATCAAGGATGAAGACCTTCCTTCTCTCAGGAACATATCCCATTGACTTGGATAGGAATCAAAGACAAAGTTTTCATCTTCAATCTATTCCTTATGTTCTGGTAGATGATGTTCTCTTTCATAGGGATTTAAATGGTGCCTCCTTCGATGTATAGGGCCAAAGTAGGTGGATAAGATATTGGAATAATTTTACAATGGTTTATCAGGAGGGCATTACTCTGCATGAATAATTGTTGCAAAAATCCTGAGGGCTGACTACTATTGGCCATATTTGTTGAAAGATGCCCATATATGGGTAAATAAGTGCAAGGAATGTGCCTTTTTCACTGGAAAAAAGAAGTTGGTGGTCTTTCCCCTTCAACAAATTCAAGTTGATCAACCCTTTGTTCAATGGGGGTTATATTTCATTGGGATGATTAATTCTCCATCTAGTGATGAACATAAGTGGGTCCTTACTACAATGGATTACTTTACTCAATGGACAGAGGCCATGGCATTGAAGGAGGGTAATGAGAAGGTTGTTCTTGATTTCTTAGAAGGCATAATGATGAGGTTTGGTGTTCCATTTACAATTATTTCAGATAACGCAATGAATTTTCTTGGTCTAAAGCTGAGTGAATGGGCCATTAAGAATGAGGTTTATCTCAATACTTCATCCAATTACTATCCGAAAGGAAACAACTTGGTTGAGTCTAGCAATAAGAACGTCATACAGATTATAAAACAAAAATGGAAACCAACAAAAGGACTTGAATCACACAACTTAAAACTGCTTTATGGGAAGATCATATCATGCCTAAGAGGGCCATCATAAATTCTCCTTTTGTACTTGTGTATGGTAGAGAAGCAAAAATCATGCTATCATTGGAATTTCCTTCTTTGGAGTTAGCACATCAACAGGAAGTTATGGAGAGTGATCATATGACAATCAATTTTGTCGAGCTGATGGAGTTGGAAGAAGTTAGGAACAAAACAATGAAAACTTTGGAGCAACATCAGGCTCATACTAAGAAATATTTTGATAGGAAGGCATCCAACAAAAAATTTCAGGAGGGATATTTAGTTCTCAAATGGGATGCGATAGGGCAAGCCGTGTGGATGCACGTCAAGTTTAACGCTCTCTGGAGAGGACCATATGTTATTACAAGTTGTAAGGAGGTAAATTCATGTTTCCTATCAATACTCAACGGAGAAGCACTTCCCATTCTTGTGAATGGGATACATCTCAAAGATTCGTTTTGAGAGGTTTCTACCTTTCTACAGTTTAGTTTAGGTCCTTTCCTCCAAGTTCTTTGCACATTGTTAGTTATTCTATGTGTTTTATTTTCTATTTTTATTTTCTTCTTTTTTCTGTTTGTGTTTGTTCTGAGTATTTTAGAGGTTTAGGAATCATTTTCCCAATGGATTGCTTAAGGCTACTAGACTAGTGCTTAGCAGGAAAGCATCCTTGAGAGGTCACTAAAAATGTTAAATTTACAAGTTACCCTTCGTTGGAAGGGCCATAATTTTTTTTACAAATTCTTTTCCCTTCCATTCTAAAAATTTTAATTCAAAAATTTTGCTTGCAGAATTCAAGGGGTGTCTCGAGTTTGAAGTCCAAAATTTAGACTTCGGAGGTTTTGAATTCAGAATTTGGAGTTTTTATAACCTTTTTATGGAAATACTTTGGGAAGTTTTGAAAATTTTGGAACTTCAAAGTTTTGGGTTTTGGATTTTGAGTGGGTATTTTTGAATGGTTGAGAGGTAAGGTTTGAAGTCTGAAGTTCCCAAATTTTAGAACTTCAAGTTTTCATATTTTGGGGGTTTGATCGGTATAGTAAAAATAGTTTGCGCGTGAATTTCGGGCTCGACCTCCGAATCATTAATTTCTCAACAACCTCACACGTGTCGACACTTGGGTATTAATTTTCCATTTACCTATAAAAAATTTGATTTTTACATATCATTTTCACTCGGTAAAAGTACCACGACACTTTAAATTTTAATGAAACTTTCGCCATAATTTCCAAGGCATATTTTCAAGGTATTTTTTTATGTTTTCTTCATTTTGGTTAAATTTTGGTTTCATTTTGGCATATGGTTTTGATTTTTTCTTTTTCTTATTTTTTGGCCTTCTCTTCCTCATTGTTTCATGAGATCTTGTTTTAGTCCCAAATATGGCTTCTGTGATTGTGTTCCACTTGTTCTTAAGTCTCTTTGGCTTGAGAAACAACATTTGTACTCAGAGTTACAAGCTTCATAACTTACAGAGGCATCGTTGTTCCCGTATTTTGGAGATTTGGAGGGATCATTACTATTTCATGTTCGTCATTTTGGGGTTTTAAGCTTTGGAGTTGAAGTTTGCAAGATTCAGAGATTTGAGTGGTTTTCCATAATCAAATTTTAGAAGTTGAAGACTTCAAGTTTGAGCATTTAGGAGATAGGGTGACTTTGGGTTTTGAAGTGTCTCATTTCGGGTTTTGCAGATTATAGATTTTAGAGGATTTCAATTTGGTTTTGAAAGGAGAATATTTTGGACTTTTACCTCATTGGAATTTTGGTTCGAGATTTCGAAGTCGATTTTTGGTGTTTTAGAGTTTTCCTCTAATTTCTTTAGGAGGTAAAGTCCAAAATTTGTAACTTCAAACTTTAGGTTTTCATAAGTCTAGAAGGGTTTTGTAAACTATTTGTCAAGTGTATACACAAGTTATGAAATATGAATTTTGTAAATTTTCAAACAAACTATGTTTGGTTCTTCTTCAAAAGGAAAGGACAAGATGAAGTATACCTATTTATGGGTATCTACCCCTTCTAGCATATCCTTAAACATGGAGAATATCATAGACACTGATTTCGGGCACATAGACATGGTTGATTTTTGGAAAATGGTTAAGGCCCCAAACAAGAAACCTTGGATGCAAGAAATTTATGATAGTAGGCTTCCTCTTGCAGCTAATTTTCTATCATATATACAATTCCCCGAGCTTGTGCTATCTGACCTCAAAATTCGATAAGGCCACCCGTACTGTGAGAGATGATTATGGGAATGTTGCGATCATATTGGAAAATGATTTATTTGAGGATATTTTAAAACTCCATGATGTAGAGGAATATGGAAAAATACCCCGAGTCCGTAATTGATCACTAGGAAATGAAAATGAAGTTTGCACAAAGGTCATTGCCAAGAGCTACTTGGCTAAAACTAAAGGCACCGTGTCAAAGATTCCTAAGACACTTCCCCGTTCATATTTCATTCAAGAGGTCAACGATATAATTACACTGTTGAATAAGGTTTTGGGTCTTCCTGCAGCCTAGAAATTTTCAAGAGTGGATGTTTCTACACATAGCCATGATTAAGAAGAACAAAGAGTTTATTTAGTGGGGCGAGCATATAAGTAATTCAATATGTTTCCAATTAGAAGACATGTTGACCTCAAAGAACTTATTTATGACTTCTTATATGGTTTATGTGGCGGCTGCAATGAGAGAATATCCAAGATTGGATCCAAAGGAGTCAGAAGCTCTTTTTAGATATACGACTATTACCCACAAATTACCATGGAAGAAGGTTCTAAACACTTCAAGAGAGTGAATGATGCCTTCTTTGTTCTATTGTATTATTTTGACAAGGATTTGTATAATTAGAGAATTTCAGATGAATCTTGGTAAGAAGTGTAGGAGTGGGGAGGAATTTATCTTCATTTTCCAACATTTACCTATATTAGAGTGCTAGGGTTCGTAGGAGCTCCAAATAAATTGCCAAGATGTCCTACCGATAAGTGGGTGTTAATGGAGCTAGTTTGTCAATTACTTTATTATCATAAAATCCAACATAATTGACATAAGGTGGGAGTCCATTTTCCCATTACCATAGGGAAATACACATGTGCAAATATTTATAAGGCCAAAAATGTAGATCGGGAAATGTTCTTGATTATTGGGTAGAACAGGGCTAGCCAGTGTGCATAATCCCTAACTAGAGGACATTTGGATTCACTATTGGGATGAAGTTATTATAAGATAAAGGGAATTTGAGAGATTAACTTTGAGTGAAGTGTCTTACTATGGGATTACAGTTGTTCTGAGGGTTTAAAGGATGATGAGTAGGTATTGGATCCTACTTATAAAAGAGATAATGTTATAAACCAACCATTGCCTTGGATAAATTGGTCCAATAAGGAGTGCAAAAAAATAAAGGATAGGGTGAGCCCCATTTTAAGGAGAACCTATGAATCGCTGGAAACTTTGGGAATTACACCCAAAGTGTCATATCAACCTACAGAATCAGTACATGCTTAGTCAATGACAGGTCAACCTACTCCTTCCAAAGGTAAAAGGTCAACCCTCAGGCCCATTACAAAGCCACACAAGATTTATTTGTTCTAAAAGGCTCGGGGTCTTCTGTGGAGGCTCCCATTGCCAAAACCACATCTCCAAAGTTACAATCTTATGAAATGATAGATTTGAGTGTCTCACCCATTGTGTCTTAGGTATCGCAGCCTTCCATTCCTTATTTTCTCCCATCTTCACCACCTTCACATCCACTTTCCCCCACATCTTTCACCCTTCCTCTAGTATTATCTTCCATTTCTTCCATTCCCATTTCTTCCATTCCATCTCCCTCCATGGCTCAAGTGTTTTCCTCTCTCCCTACACTCTCAATAGGAGAGATAATGGGATCTCCGATTTTCACCCCACTTACTCCTTACTTTCCTCCTATTTCTACTTCTATTTCATCTACTCTTGAGGCTATTTTTTCCACTACACCCTCCATTGTCACTACATCACTACCACCTTCCATGACTACCAACAATGTCATTATATTGTCAAGTGTTCAAATATCTACTATAAATATGCCTTTAATGTCTTTTGTATCACCTTCTGCTATACCTAAATGACTACATCATCAAAATCCTAAGCAGAAGAAGAAGGTACCTATTGTTTATGTGGTTGAATTGAGTGTCCTAGATCTCACTCTCAAGAGGAAAGCTAAAAGACACAAAATTTTATCTAACCTATCAGTTAATTAGTCTCGGGAAAGGTTCATAGAAATAGCTACTCCTTCCACGGATAAAACAAAAGAGACAATTACGACAACTAACTACCAGATTTCTAGGTCTGCTTTTGGAGAGCTACTCATGAAGGTGCTAAAAAAATGTGTAGGTAGCTCTAGGGAATTTATTGGAGAAATATGAAAAGATAAGGCAACTAAGGATGAGTGAAAGGAAAAGTTGAGCAGCTCACTTCTCTTCTCACTAATATTACACAACCGGTGTAAGTTACAACCGCCCTTGCCATTTCTTCAATATTTGATGATAAGTCCTACCATATGGTGGAAAAAAATTGGTCAAGATGGAATGTCCGATTCAAGACACGATCTAATAATGAAGACGTCTATTGATTTTTATAATGATTTGTATGCTGAAAAGGTTTCCGTGATGAAGTTGGATGAGGTTCTCACTGAAGATAATGATAATTTGGATCTTACTTTGAAGACTTGGAGAGAAATTAGAAATTTTGATTCATATCTGATCTTGAAGGAGGGTGTGGTTGGAGATGTTTCAAATTTGTTTGAATTTTAGAAGGCCATGGAATTCAGGGCACAAGTATTACAAGGTCTCATAAAAATGTTATACAAGAAACAAATTGAAGCAGTTGATGGATTGAACAATATTTTAGAAGAGATAAAAAATATCCACTACAAATTTATCAATGAGACCATTGATGTTCTCCCTGTTGATCAAGTTATGGAGAATTTCAAAATCTTGGTTAAAGAAGAAGAATCTGAACAAGAAAAGGATGTTTCCAGTCCTAGCTAGGCTTGGTAGCCATTGTTGGACAACCTCCAAGCTTTAGATTAGTCAAAGTTGTAGGGTTGACTTGGTCAAACCTGTGTAACTTATTTTTCTATTTTTATGGGAGGTTGTTCCTAAGACATTAATGCACTCTATTTTTAATATTTAATTAGTTAAGGGTGGAGCTATAATCGCTCAACCTCCTTGGTTTATAAATAGTTAGATGCATTATGGATTGAGCACTTTTGGATATTTTGTGAAAGTAATCTCCAATTTTGGGAGAGTTCAAGAACAAGCTTTGAGCCTTTTAATTATATTCAGAACAATATTTTGTCATCAAATATCTAGTATATTGTGTAATTCATTGATTTATCTAGCACTTGTGAATGTTTAATTCCTTGGGTATGATGAATTAATTTTCCTTTAAATCAGCTATCTTATTCCAATTTCTGTGGGATGTGATATAAAATATTCGTATTTCAGTTGTGGAAAATACTACTTCCTTTTTGTTATTTGAGTTTTATATTTATTCATATAAGTGGTTGGAAATATTTTAGAAGACGTGCATCTTTGTATGTTGATTTGTAATATTAATTGTGCAAACAAAGTAGATCTTTCTATTCCATGTATTCTTGGTGCATCACCATTTTAGTTGTTGTCTATTAAATCTCTCTCTCCTTTATCTCAAGACAAGTAGATCAATTTTTATTTTAATTATTGTAGCCTTGCACATTGGTTTTAAATCAAGTGCACCGAGTTTCAAAGGAAGTTGACCTTCTCCAAATTTTTGCTTGAAAAACAGTTGATGAAAAATGATACTTTCACTTTTTGGAAATTGCATGGGTGCTATTGTTAGATCTAAAAATATGTATTTTCCTTATTCTATTTTTGGAAAATTACATTCTATGCAAACCGTATGGCTAGCTTGAGGGTTTTCTCTAAAAATCTATCCGCAAATGTATTCTTGTGATATGTATGAGAAAAGTGCATTTCCTCTTGAATTTTTGTTAGAAAATTACATTTTTTTTAGAAAGCTCGCAATCTAAAAAATATGTTTATGCTATTTCTATTAAAAATATGGAGTTTTGAGCTCTTTGATTGAAATGATTTCAAAAATCCATACTTTGCACACTCAAATTTAGAAGAGAAATTTTACAATTTGTTCATATTTTTAGTCCTTTTCAAGGAAAAGAAAGAAGAAAAACCCGTTGTCTCTGTTTTCTCATTGTTTTTGAACATGAATGAAAAAAATGAGTATAAGAAGCTCCACTTGCTTATCACGATTTTCACTCTGTTTTCTTTCATTTTCTTTTGTTGGAATGTGATGCTCCTTCATTGCTGTAATATTGTTCATTATGTTTGATAAATCTAGAAAAGTAATCTTACGTGATGCATAAATAACATAAAATGAATTATGATTTATTTCGTTATGTACTCTATTTTTCTCTTTATCTTAATGCCATGTTTTACATACATAAACTTCTAAAGGGAAATTGTAATCATTTCTATTTTTTCGTGTAGATGCATTATTTAAGATTGTCTTACAATAATTTATTTTCTGAAAATTCTTCTTAGTGAAAAATACATATAATGTGAACATGACAATATAACAAAGCTAACGTGAACCTCGAGCTCTAACACAACTTATTTTATCTCTTTCAAGTACACTGGAGCAACATCATGGAGTCACTTGGAGGAGTAGTTATAAGGAAGGGGATCATCTTTCATGCAATGCTGATTCCACTTCTCTTCCTTATGTTTTTAGTTTCAAATATATATGTATTCTTTACATATGTAGTTATATCTCACGACTTGTGTGGGGAAACTTGTACAATTTTCCTTATGAATATACACAATTTTTTTATGCAATGAGTTGTCTGTTGCTTCCTTTACATTGCTTTTCAATTACATAACTAAATGAACATATGAAAAATCAATTGTTTAATACAATTGGATATAATCATAAATAAATAATGATGAACTATTTTTACATTTTATGATCATTTGAAACTAAGAAATGAATGAATGATCAATCCTAAAACTGTGCTTCCATACTTAACATTTTTTTAATCGAACCTAATTCTCGATGGTTCCAAACTTACCCATTTCTGATGTAAAGTTCCATGCATGTCTCTCGTTAGGACCATGTAGTAGTCTACAATAGTTGATGCATGATTCTCGGTGAAGAAAACAAATTACAATGGAATCCTATATGGGGAGTGGGCACTCTATAACTCGATTCCCATTCGTTTATTGCCTATTCATTTTCCCATTCATTGTCTGTTCATCTACTAAAAATGAGGAGCTTGAAATATTTTTGTACCCCTCCACTATGATGAAAAAAATGGTCAACATTTTTTGGATTTTTGGAATGATTGTCTGCTAATCAACAAGAACCTTCTTATTTATTACCTCATTTCCATGTAAAGAAATATGAAACCTTCATATAAGCTTGAACAAGAATGCCCAAGGAAAAGAAGTTACCCTCAAGACTGAAATTCCTCCATAATGACTGGAAAAAACACTAACAACATGGGTAAAATGAACTTGGAGGAAAGATACAACCCTACAAATCTAGCGAACAAACAAACATGTAACCACTTATTGAAAAAAAACAGAAATATGCATTGAAAAAACTTAGAGGAAACTATTTAAACTATGTATACAAGATCCACCGATCTCTTAGAAACACTGCTTCAAATGAATCCCATTGACTGGGATTGAGAGCTCTAAACCATCCATCTAGGAAAGTTGGAAGGAATTGTGAGATTTACAGCTGATAATCATGTAGGGTCCACTCCACAAAGAATCAAACTTTGTGTGACCTACTGGTTTGGATCTATCCTCATCCCATTTTAGTACTAGATCACCTTCATTGAAGATCCTTGAAGTGGCCTTCTTATCAAAAGTCCTTTTCACTTGTGTTTGATTCAGCTACATGGATTTCATTGCTTCCTTTCTCAATTCTTCAAGTTCCATGAGCTGAGAATATCTCACCTCCATAGGTTCATTATCCATCAAATCCACTTGGTGCATTAATTCCAAATCTAGAAGCTCTAGTGAAATAGGAATATTGGCTTCAAGACCATACACAAGCTTGAATGGAGAGTTGGCAATGGACTTCTTCGTGTGATCCTATTAGCCCATAAGGATGCTTTCAATTTAGTATGCCATGCTCTTTGGTTCTCATCAATAGTCCTCCTAATAATCCTCAAAATATTCTTATTAGTAGATTCAATAAGGCCATTTCCTTATGGATAGTAATTAGAAGAAGTACTTGAGATTAAAACCATTTTTATAGCACATGAAATTTTTTTCTGCCTATGAAAGCCTTAGCATTATCTGAAATAATGGTTGAGGGAACACAAAATATCGTTAACAAACCCTCATAGAAGTCTATAAAACTTGACCGATTTACTTCCTTCTAGGCCACCGCTTTGGTCCACCATCTAAAGTAATATTTTGTAGTAAGGATCCACCTATGACCCAAGCTTGAATGTGGGTTAATGAAGACTACAAATTCCAAACCCCATTAAAAAAATGGTTGGTCAACCTGAAATTGGTTGAATAGGTAAGGCAACAAACTTCTCCTTGCCTGTAAAAAATGCACATTTTTGACACTTCCTTACCCATGCATGGTAATATTTGAAAATATTTGGCCAATAGTATCTACCCCTCATGATCTTAAGGTTTTTTTGCATAATAGTGTCCTCCACCTTGTCCATCATGAAATTGTTCAAGTATCCTTTCAACTTGGCTTGGTTCAATGCATCTCAAGAGTACACCATTGAGATATTTTTGAATAAGACACCATTAACAAAAAAATAACTATTGTAATCTGTAATATATATTTTTGAATATGTTTAAATTGGGGATGCATATCATATGAAGATACATTACCATGTCCTGAAGCTAACTTGAAGGTGGTTGATTTTCAACTTCATTTGGTTCATTTTGTAGAAATAGGACAATTTTTGTTTTCTCTTGCAAATATTGAGCTAAATTCTCACACAAAACTTTTCCCCTTATCAATTTTGTAACTTTAATCTTGATTTAATACTCCATAACTCTCAAGTATCGATCATTTTATCTTTTCACTTATATCCTTGTTTAATAGAAATTCCTTAATACTAGGGTGATCAACCATTAAGTGAATTATGTTATTGGAGAGTAGATGCCTAAATTTGTTAAGAGATCTAAAAATAGAAAGGACATGATTTTCAATGAATGAATACTTTATTTCATATTCCAGAAAGCTCTGACTAAAAAATGCTATCGGTTACTCTAAACCATCCGATTGTGTCGAGTCAATATCCCGATATTGTATCAACATTAACATAAGCATATAACATGAAATATTTTGCAAAATTAGGATTGATAAGTGTTGCAAAATTAGGATTGATAAGTGTAGGAGCTGAAGTTATAGCTTGCTTAATGGCTTCAAAGCTGCTTACTCCTTCTTTAGTCCATGTAAAAGCCTGATTTTTCTTCAGCATATTGGTTAGTGGCCTTGATAATGAGGAAAAATCAGAAATATACCTCCTTATGAAGTTAATCTTCCCAAGAAATCTTTGCAATGCCTTTTTATGTTTTGGCAAGGATAGTGCAAGAATGGAACTCACCCTTTCAGGATCAATACTCATGCCATGCTTTGAGATAACATGACCAAGAAGATTTCCTTCATGAACAAAAAACACACTTCTTGGGATTGAGTGACACCCCATATTCTCTACATCTTTCAAATAATTCCTTGAGCTGAGATAAATGATCACTTGCAACTTTGGAAAAAACTATTATGTCATCCAAATAAACAAGAACAAACTTATTGATAATACCTTGAAATGCCATATCCATGGCTCTTTGGAATGTTATTCCTACATTTGACAACATGAATGGCATTTTTGTATGCATAAGTGCCCCACTTGGTTGTGAATGTTGTTTTGTATTGGTCTTCTTATTTAACGAGTATTTGGTTATATCCACTATATTCATCAAGAAAATAATACCTTTTTGAACCAACAACCAACTAAAGTATTTTTCCTAGGGATGGTAAAGGATAATGATCCTTAAGGATGAAATCAGATTACATAACAATGCAAGAGCTGTAATATTTATAGATATTAGACTGACCTCATATGGATAGACATGACACCCTATAGACACCAACTACGAGATGATAAGACCCATCTCACATGCACATGTAATTACTACTAATACCAATATTGAATGTTATCAACATAACAATATTGAATGCAATCACTAGACTAGAGTGCACATGTTGCACATTATTAAATAAAAGACAAGATAAAATGCAATAAATATGCCTATGCTAAATTATGCTAACATTCCCCCTTAATTTTGCATAGTTTCAATGAAGTGGAGAGGAACTCTCGAGCAGTGTGAATTTGTCGTGCAAGTGACTTAGTGAAAACATACCTTTGTTCATTGGGTGTAGGACGAAGCTGGAGTTGTATGTTGTGCTTGAGACATGCTCGCGTATGAAATGAAACTGTACTTCAATATGCTTGGTTCTCTCATGAAATCTTGGATTGCGAACAAGCTTTAGAACTCCTTCATTATCAACATATTTGGAGTAGATTTCTGTTGTGGTAGACCAATTCCTTCCGGTATTCGGCGTAGCCATATTGCTTCACAAACTTGACTTCACTGCTGACTCGATACTACTACTTACGTAGAAGAGCGAGAAACAAAGTTTGTTTCTTGCTTCCCCATGATATCGGTCAGATCCCATAAAGAAGATGAAGCTGATGTTGACTTCCTATCATCCATGTTTCTGCATGATCGAATCGAATATCTGTCGAGAAGAAGTTGTCGTTCTTCTTGTACTCTAGACCAAGGTCATTGTACCCTTTAGATATCTTAGTATTCTCTTTGCTTTGCTTTCAATGACATATTTTTGGTTCTTGCATGAAGCGTGATAAATAGCTGACTGCAAAGCTGATATCTAGTCTAGTATATGTCAGGTAAATGAGACTCCCGATCAACTGCCGATAGAGAGTTGCATTCACCGGTGGTGATGGATCGGAACGAGATAACTGAAGTCTCACTTCCATAGGTGTAGCAATAGGAGTGCAGTCCATCATCCTGAATTTCTCGAGCGTTGTCTTGGTGTATTTCAACTGTGACACAAAGATATGATTCTCTTTTTGCCATACTTCGACCCAAGACAATAGTGCATGAGCCGAGATCTGTCATGTCGAACGATCGATTAAAATCCTTCTTTGTTGCATCGATCATCTTCACAGAACTACCTGTAATGACTAGATCATCGACATAAACAACCACAATGACAATCTCCCCCCCTTGCTTTTTGAGGTAGAGATTGGGGTCATAAGGATTCCTTTCGAATCCATGACTTATGAGATGCTCATCAATTTTGATGTACCATGCCGGGGTGCCTGTTTTAGGCCATATAGAGATTTTATGAGTCTGCATACCATCATCTCTTTTCCTGGTATTACATAACCCTCTGGCTGAGTCATATAGACTTCTTCTTGCAAATCTCCATTAAGAAAGGCACTTTTCACATCCATTTGGTGGACTTTCCAACCAAATTGTGCAGCTAGAGCAAAGATCATCCTGATTGTCTTGATCTTGGTTGTGGGAGAAAATGTCTCCTCATAATCAATGCCTTCTTGTTGTGCATACCCCTTTGCTACAAGCCTTGCTTTATACTTGTCAATAGTCCCATCTGATTTGTACTTAGTCTTGAATATCCATCTGCATCCAATGGGTTTCTTCCCTGGTGGAAGGTCGACAAGTTGCCATGTGTTGTTCTTCATCACTGACTGATACTCTGAATCCATGGCATCTTTCCAAGCTTTTGATTGTAGGGCTTCTTGAACTGTAGATGGCTCAATTGTTTCAACAACTCTGCTCATTAGGGCATAATTGACCTCTTCACGAGCTTGACTGCGAGTTCTAGGTCCAGGATTGGATGATGTGCTAGGTGCTTCATCCAAATTTGCATCTCTTATTAATTGAGTATACCATTTAGGTAACTTCTTAGCTGTTCCATTGGCTTGTGGTGGATCCAAGTTTTCACCATCATCCAATTCATCACTATCATCTTCAGTGGGAACATCAAATTTTGTCTTCACAAGAGGTGTATTTTGCATGTTTGTTGAGTCGTTGAGTGGAGCATCTGCTTGTTTCTTCTCAAAGAACTCAACATCCCTACTTGTGTATACTTTCTTTGCTTTCGGATCCCATAATCTATACCCAAGTGCTTCTTCACTTGTATCCAATGAATATCAGTTTCTCGGCTTTCATATCAACTTGTTCTGTTCTTCTTGGGTATGTGCATGCTAGCTTTACACCCAAATACTCTTAGGTGTGTAATTGATGGTTTTGATTTGACCATGCTTCTTGAGGTGTCACTCCTTCAAGAGCTACTGTGGGCACTCTGTTCAACAAATAGACTGCAGTTCTTGCAGCTTCTGCCCAAAATGTCTTTGTTAAACCTGAGTCATCAATCATACATCGCACCATTTCCATGATAGTACGATTCCTTCTCTCAACTATACCATTTTCTTTGTGGTGTGTGAGTAGGAGGCATTTGTCGACGAATCCCATGAGCTTCCAGGTAAGTCTTGAACTCATTGCTTGTGAATTCCCCCCCTCGATATGAGCGGAGAGTTTTGATCTTGCGACCAACTTCATTCTCAACAAGTGCTTTGAACTTTGAAATGTCTCAAAGGCTTGACTCTTGTTTCTTAGACAATATATCCACATCTTTCTTGAGTAGTCATCAACACAAAGCATGAAGTATTGACATCCAGAATGACTTGGTTGCATGGGCCCGCAAAGATCGGTGTGCACCAAATCAAGCTTTCCCTTAGCTCTATATGTGTTCTTACGGAAGGGTACTGTGTTGCTTTCGGCTAGGCAATTGTGACACTTTGTCGGTGTTGTGCTTGAGTGTAGGCAATCCTTTCACCATGTTGCCCTTTTGAAGTGTTTGGAGATAGCCAAAGCTGATGTGACCATATCTGCGATGCCATAGTTACTGCAGATTGTGTGTCTTTGGCCACTAGAGCTTGATCATCCTTGTGGACAAAATCAAGTTGGAACATCGTCCCACATTGGAGGCTCTTGCTGATCAATCTTGGAACCTCTTGACTTATCTCTTATCAAGCACACTTTTTCTCCATTATTCTTGTCAAAATCCAACTTCAAGTTGTGATCAAGGAGTTGACTAGCGATAGCAAATTCTTGGTCAACCAGTACAATTATCTGATACATTTGTGATTTTGCGGTCATGCTTTCAAGAGGTAGTGAAATGTTTCCAATCCCCTTGACACTGTATGATGAGTCATCACCTAATGACACATGGTTCTTGTTAGGTGAGTCACGTAGTGTGTAGAACCAATCCTTGCGTCCAGTCATGTGTCGAGTTGCACGAGTCAACATACCAGATATCTTGTGTGGACTTGGTTTCTTCATCAAATTGAGTAGAATACATGTGGTGTCCTTCATCTGAATCATCCTCATGTTCGGAAATGTACCCTTGTTGTTTGGGTTTTCTTTGCCAATTACCATTTTTCTACCCTTGATTGTTGTTGTTGTTGGACTTCCCTTTATTTGAATTATTGTTACCCTGTTGGTTATTGGGTTTTGAATTGCTTGATGAACCCTTTTTGTAGGAATTGTACCAACAATCTTTGATGTCATGTCCCCCTCTATTGCAAATGGGACACTTCTTGGTGTTGTCTCGTTGACTTTGGTCCCTTTGTTGACTTTGATTTTGTTGGGACTTCTTGTGATTGGACTGAAATTTCCCCTTTCCTTTATGATTGGAAGATAGTGCTTGCTCATCTTCATGATCTTTGTTGTTCATTGCCTCTTCTTGTTGGAGTAGATTGACCAACTTCTCAAAGGTGACTGTGTGTTCACTCATATTGATAGTTGTCACAAAGATTCTGTAGGAAGGAGGAAGTGCTCACAACACAATTGGTATGAGGTCTTCATCACTTATCTCTTTTCCCAATGCCAATAGAGATGCCCTCAAAGTATGACTCGTCTCAAAAAAACTTCAACCTTCTCATTGTGCTTGAACTTGAGAGTATGCAGTTGTGATAGTAGGTTGAGGATGGCATTCTTGTTCTTTGCCTCATAGACTGTGCTCAACTTATCCCATGCATCCTTGGCGATGTGGCATCTCTAATGTGGGGTTGCACATCATTACATTACGCTAAACAAGATGATCAACTTGGCCTTTTGATTGGCCCTGTCAAATTGAACTTGTTGTCTTCCATCATCAAGTGATCTTGTTGTTTTCCATCTACAATTGTCCATAGGTCTTCAAACTCAAGTAACATCTTGATCTTCGGTTTCCATGCAGCATAGTTGTCTCCTCTAAGTAGTTGTGAATCTGGAAAGAAGAACTTTGGTGCTTGTGCACCCATTTCTGCAATCTGAATTTCTGAAACTCTGAATTTCTGACAAAGGGTAAGGCTCTTATCACTCCAGGTTTATGGTCTCCCTCTCAATATACCGTCAGGCCGATATACCAAACCTTTCTATATACGCTCCCTTCGATATACCCATCGGTACGTGGAAGAAGATCACCCTTTCAATATACCCGTCAGTATGGAAAGAGGTGTTAATGCACGTGAAAGAATTTAGTACGTGGTACTTAGACAGTACGGAGAGGGGTTTGTGCAAGCACAAACGGATGGGAGGGCTCAAATGTGTGTGTATTGTGTCCTTATTACTCCCGTCGATTTTATAGGGTCGATGCCCAGAGATGCGTTTAGGTAGTTGTGTTAGGCGTTAAGTGTAGTAGTAGTCGTGCGGCATCACCCGTAAGCGCTTCAGGAGGCACCGTATATACCGAAGCTTTCTTTATGAGATCAAAGATCTCGTGTGATAGAACCAAACATAAAATAAAAAATTTACACTTTTTTTTTTTTTTCACTTTATGCACCAAGATTAGTACAAAATGCTCCAAAAGTACATCAAAATGAAGTTTTTGTGTCCCCCTCTTTAAAAAAGGGTCTAGAATCACAAAATACACAATTTAGGCCAAAAATATTTTTACCCCCAATAGGTGTTTTTCCGCTAAATTTAGCGGTGGCTCTAAATGTGTTTGGTGAGCTTCTAAATTTGGAAATCTCCCAAAATTTAGTAATTTCTCCAAATTTTCTAAAAAAATAATTTAATAAAAAATATGGAGAGAGTGGGAATTGAACCCATTGACCTGTTTGTTCCCAAGATCCAAACAAACAATCTGAATATTGTTTTCACCTTTTCTCACAAACCGTGATCTAGGTTTTTCTAAAATTTTGACAGCAGCATCATACAATATTTTTCTTGAAACCCACAAAATTTCAGAAGAATGGAATCTTATTTTTGAGATCTTACCAATTTACCAGCTAGATCTGATTTTTTTTAGAAAAAAATGATCCGACTTGTACAGACTTTTTGTCACATGTAGAGGCCGAATCTGAAGATGATGTAAACTGCAAAGTTGTGCGCCTCCTTCTTATCTTTCCAGAAAAAAAAATGGCACATCAATCGACATTGTATGAAAAATTTATGTCTTTTTTCTAAGAGCTATCTGCTGGAATTTTGTTGATGGGACTGCTTCAACCTTTGCTCCCGAATTCTTCACACCTCCACTTTCAGATCTGATTTTTTTTTTTTTTTTTTTAGATCTGATCTTTTTTTTTTTTTTTTTTAGATCTGCAATTTTTTTCAAGATCTTTCTTTTTTAAGATCTTTTTTTTTTTCACAAATCTTTTTTTTTTTTTTTTTAGATCACAATTTTTTTCAAGATCTTTTTTTTTTAAAGATCTCCAAATCTGAAATATTCCACCAATATGTTAGATCAATTGGCTATGCCAATGACTAATAAAAAAAATTACCTTCCAAATAAGTGGATAGGTCAAATTTTAGTTGAGGATGCTTGGAAGGAATGGAGGCTGCGGGATGCTTGATGGCTCTCCTTTGATGCGAGATCTTCTTCTCGATGGATCCTCTCAATAGTGCTCCTCTTGACCTTGCTTGGATAGAACCTGCTCACGATGCAAATGATAATAATGGTATAGCTTAGATACCAAATGATAGAATAGAATAAGATTGCAATGACAAAAAGAGGGACGGAAGCCTCACAAATATTATTGATCATGAAATCAGATTACATAACAATGCAAGAGCTGTAATATTTATAGATATTAGACTGACCTCATATGGATAGACATGAACCAAGATTAAGGTATTTTCCATCAAGAATATTAACAATTTCATGTTGATATTCACTAGTAGTTAGAACAAATCTATCTCACTTCATTTCATCGTTTTCTCCAAAAATGCTTTCAAGAGTTAAAAGGCCTTTAGAAATATTATTTATCTTAAGTTTAAAAATTTGATCTTCATACTTGTGTTGAAGCTTTTATTGATTCTGTGAAGAAAATTCAGCTTCTTCTGCAATAATCTCACTATGTGAGCATCATCATCAAAAAATTTCCAATGTGAGTTGATATCCAGAATGGATGGCCTCACTAAAACTAAGATATAAGGATGCAAATAGTCATTTCGATATCAACACGTATATCAAACTATGAACTAATGGCTTCAAGTCTATCAACAGGCTTATTTCTATCTTTGGGAATGGTTTAAATATTAAATACAAAGAAATCATCAAGCATATCCCAAACTCTATGTCTGTAGGTCCTCATTAATGGATTTTTACAAGAATTAGAGCCTCTTACCTGGTGTATAACCAACTCACTATCACCATATACATGTAATTTTTTTATTCCTTTATTTCTTTCCCACTCTAGGCCATGAATGAGTGCCTCATATTCTGAAACATTGTTAGAACACCTAAACTGAAATTTAACAACTGAAAAATACCTTTGATTGGTGGAGAAAACAACATAAGAATAGCTCCTGAACCATGCTAATTTTTGGAGCCATTAAAGAATAATTTCCAAACACCATCCTTAAGCTGATTTATTTTCTCCATGGTTGGATCCTTGACATTCTCTTCATGAATGTAATAAATACCAAGGCCTTTCTCATCAATTTCTCTATATGGATCATGCTCATAAACTTCATTAGTCCTTTCATCCTTAAACAAATCAAGAATACCCTCTAATGTATGAAGAGTATCACATTCAATCTCCTCTAGATGCTCATTAGTGATGGCATAATTGGCATTTTCCATGCTAGGTGTATGAGGCTCTATATGAAAATTAGACAAAGGATCAGAGTTGATTGTCACTTTTTTCCATACCTGGTTCTAAAAACAAGGTAGGACCAATCAATGAAATATATCCTCCTATCTTGGAGGTGAAGTATCTTGAAAGACACATGGAAAAATAAGGAGGAAAATCCACCACCATTACATCCTGCAAAATTGTTACACCTGGGAAAACATGTAAGGTGAGTTTCAAGTTCTTAATCATTCATATTATCTTGGTTGGAGAACCATCCAGTTGCAACACACCTTTAGCACTTGGTTCATATTTCAATCCCAACTTATCTACAATATTTTTGGGCATCATTGTGCTACTTACCCCACTATCTACCATGCAGTTATGTACCAAAGAATCACCAATTATCAAGGAGAGATAAAAAGGAGGCGGTTTGATTAGTTTTACCTCACCAGTGAGAAGTTTTCTCCTCTTTGGTTGTTTGTTGTTTTGGATACTTTGTTGGAAGAAAAATGTACTGAGAGGTGGGGGTGGATAATTCCTACAAATTTATTACTTCATTTACCATTGTTTACAACATCCATTGAATCGATACATTGATATAATCTTATTAAGTGTGCACTATACATTAAAATGAACATGAAACATGAGAGAGAACCCATAGACACAAGATGTAAGTGGGAAACTCTCATGGGGAAGAAAACTCACTAAAATCCATTTCTTATATTGCACAAATCAAGGAATCAAGTGAATATAACACATCACAAGAAATTTCTTTAGTGAGACACCAACCCCATAAGGAGCACTAACCCCTAAACCCTTGTTGATATGACTCATAATAAACGACTCGTATGAATATGATTAATCATAATATATTTTGATAAGATTATCAATGAAGATATGCTTCCAACACTTAGTTGATGGTGATAAAAAAATTCGCTACAAATTCCTTCAAACCCTTCTTTAAACACACCTCCTTCTAACTCCCTCAAACTTGATAAAAATTGGACTTATTTGAATACAAATGCTTTCACTAAAGCTCTTCAATACTCCTCATACTTTTAAAACTCTCTCAATCTTTATTTTATGACCTTGCACCACTCATACTCTCTCAAATTTGATTTTATGACCTTCGCACCACTCAAACTCTCTCAAGCAGCTCACACTTTTCCCTCTCAATTCAATAGTTCAAATTTTAACCAAAACTCTTACTTTATAAGATTATTAACTCAAAAACATAACACAATTTTCTACTACACAAGGATATCGACCAATAAAACATAAAAATAAATTCATAATACTCATAATATGGACCCATGTAGTTCGACCATGCACCAAGACATCAAAAACTCTTACTTTATAAGCTTCTTAACTCAAAAACATAACACAAGTTGCTACCACACAAAGATATCGACCAATAAAACATAAAAATAAATTCATAATACTCATAATATGGACCCATGTAGTTTGACCATGCACCAAGGCAACCAAACAAGCTTAAATTGGCTTAAAACCCCATCACTAGGCTCTTCAAGGACCTCCAAAATCACCACCATGATTAATAAATCCTCAAAATGAATCACACATGTAAAATACATCATAAAAGATTATAAATTCTCACACATTACCTTGCACCAATAATTTTTTTATAACTCTACAAAGAAGGACCATTTCCTTCATAAAACAGTTGTTTCCAAGAACCAATCTTCACCAAACATGCTCAAGATCACACAAGAACATCTAAAATATGGTATGTAACCCTTCATTAGAATTCCAATGACATGTAAAAAACATCCATGCTTGCTAGACATCATGAAACGTCCATCAATGCAAACCAAACTTACTTTCCTCTTCACCAAACTGAGTTGCCCATAAAGCGAGTTTTGGGAACTGATTTACACCTACACCATTTCTTTAACTTTCAATACCTCCAAATAAATTAAATAGGGAAAAATGCATTCCTATTCTATTTACAGTGGATAGAAAGCATCAGATAATCCAAAACATGATACTTATACATCAATCTTCTCAGGTAAAGAAATCCTATCATGAAACAATCAAACTTGTTCTTCACAAAATGAGTTGGTTCACATATCAAATCTATTCAAAAAGAGACAAAACATATACCATTGGAAATATATTTGAATATAATTTCCAAAACATCTTACATTTCCTTCCAACTCCAAGTGGAAGGTGTAGACACCTAAAATCCACTTATGTAGTTTAATAATTAAATTGCACTAACGATCTTCACTCCCTCTCACTTTGGTCAAAAAATGATACTTCATTATCTAACTATGCTTATAATTCACTTAGGATGCCAATTAACGACATTTTGGTTACTGATAATCCTCTTAATTATCTTATTATATGTTAATTAATCCTCTAATCTTGCATTTAACCAATAAAACCTTCTTATTGGCTAAATCCCGCTTCCAAAACTTCCAAAATCTATCCAAACCCCTTTTAGATGCTCTCAAAAAGCTTCATAAGCCTACTTAGGATCCTTAATTAATCCTAAAGATTAATTAGATCCTAATCTAATCAAAAAGTGCATTGACTTGTAAAAGTCTATTTTTCTGTACCTTTTGTCCCATATGCACTAGGATTCTAAAATTTCCCAAATGGAAACCTATAAATACAAGCCTAGTGCATCCCTTTCAACTTTACACCATAATTTTGATAGTATCTCATATAAAAACATATGATCTTGAGCCTTACTTCCATTATTGGAATAGCTTGCTCACCTTGCATCCATTCTTCATGTTTGGTTAGTAGAGGAATATCTAACATGGCCTTGTAGCCATTATTTAGAGAGATCCTTTCACCATCTTGAAGAAAAACAACAAATCCAATTTGATTTTTATAGGATCTAACTAGGTTCACATTTAGTTAGCAATCTAAAGAGTAAAATGACTTAGCATGTTAGTTTGTTTCATTCATGTTGCATGCAAAGAAGTTAGTTTTCTAAGCTCTTATCTTGATGTTTTTGTTTGATCTAATCATGTCTTGAAGCTACTAGGTGTTAGTTTCAATTCTTATGACATAGTTAGTCTTTCATGCATACATTTTGGCACACCTGGTGGGAGTTACTCCATTGTCCATTGATTTCATGAAGTTTCAAATTGTTTGAACTAACCCTCTTTTGTATTTTTTGGCTAGATATAAGGTTGCTTGACTAGGCTAGTTAAAGTAGCTTTGTTTTGTTTCTCTTTTCAGGATCAAAGGAGGTAAAATGTTGTCGGATTTAGAGTAAAAATATTTTTTTGATATTTTTACAAAATCCGTATTTTAGTGATCTTTAGAAAGGGGTGCATATACGATCTAAGGGGTGCGTATATGATCTAAGGGGTACATATACACTCTAAATATTCACCTATCACCATGTGGTGACCATCCCTCTAGAGCTTGCAAATTTAGGGCCATTTTTGTTTAGAACCGAAAGGGGCCACTACACTATTTTGAAATTATTCATGAAACCTTCAAGTATTAGATAAAAATGGATGTTAACAACATATATAGGATTAACATATCTTTCTAGTGACTTTTTGTTTCCTCTTAACTCTTTCTGAGCTCCCAAAATCATTTGGAGAAGTCATATTTCATCATTAGATATCTCACCATTCCATGATAACATACTCTTTGAAGACTTCTTCTTGCATTCCCTAGCTCGTGAAAAAAACCATTACAAACATAAAATATCCATTGAAATAATAATCATTCCTCATAACATTAGGTTTTCTAACTGGGTTAGAATTATTTGAATTAGTATTCTTTGTCTCTTTCTTATTTTATTTAGAGTTTAGACCAGCTTCACCATCATTCTTCACATGTTGTCCTTTAAATCCCATACCCGCTTTATCACTAGAAACTCTTTGTCTCTCTAAGATCTAATCAAGAGTTTAAGAACTCTTCTTAAACTTCCCATACATCTTCAATCTATTGGAAGCATCTTCTAAATTAAATCCCAAATATTTCAACCTTTCTTCATACCTGGAACAAGTATCTTATTTATCCTTTAGGGATTTAGACACACCCTCAATTTGAGATTCTATCCTTTTGATGGATTTTCCATGTTCATTCTCCATGTTACTGATCTAATCTTGTAATCCATGAATTAGAGACTTAGCTATCTCATAAATCTTCCTTAATGTTGCTTCAACATCTGAAGACTTACCCATTGCTTGTGCTTTAAGGATCTCCTTCAAGTGATTAAAATTTATTCTCAATGAATTGCTTTGATACCAATTTTTGGAAGCACAATGGACTAAGGGGGGGTGAATCAGTACTATGAATTTCATACTTCATTTACCATTTTTACAATATCCATTCAATCATATACATTCAATATGAGCTTATTAAGTGTGCACCATACATTCAAATGAACATGAAACATGAGAGAGAACACATAGACACAAGATATAAGATGGAAACCATTATGGGGAAGAAAACCCACTGAAAACCATTTCTTATATTACACAAAGCAAGGGATCAAGTTAATATTACACATCACAAGAGATTTCTTTAGTGAGGCACCAACCCCAAAAAGAACACCAACCCATAAGACCTTGTTGATATGAATCAAAACAAAATTATATGAATATGAATCATTATAAGATATTTTGATAGGAGTATCACTAAAGATATGATGCCAACACTTAGCTGATGGTGATTAAAAATTCAGCTCCAAATTCCTTCAAACCCTTCTTCAAATACACCTCCTTCTAACTCGCTCAAACTTGTGCTGATTTGAATGCAAACCATTGCACTCAAGATCTTTAATACTACTCATACTTTTAAACAATATATAAAATATGATTTTATTCCCTTGCACCACTCACACTCTCTCAAGAAGCTCACACTTTTCCCTCTTAATTCACTAGTTTAAATTTTAACCAAAACTCTTACTTTATAGGCTTCTCAACTAAAAAAATAACAAAACTCGGTCCTAAACAAGGATATCGATAGATAAAACATAAAAATATAACAATAAATTCATAAAAACTCATAAGATGGACCCATGTAGGTCAGCCATGTACCAAGCGTACAATCAAGCCAAAATTGGCTCAAAACCCCCGCCACTAGGCTCTCAAGGACCTCCAAACTCATCACCATGATTTTTCAAGCCTCTAAAGGCCTCAAACATGTCAAATATATCATAAAAAAATCATACATTCTCACACATTACCTTGCACCAATCAAATTCTTCATAACTCTATCAAGAAGGACCATTTCCTTCACAAAATAATTGTTTCTAGGAACCAATCTTCACCAAACATGCTCAAGCTCACCCAAGAATATCTAACTATGGAATGTAACCACTCATTATAAAATAAAATTACATGTATAGGAAATACATGATTTTTATACCTCATGAAACATACATCAATGCAAACCACACTTACTTTCCTCTTCACCAAATTGAGCTACCCAGAAATTAGTTTTGAAAACTCAACTAATTTACACCCTTCTATCACTTTCAAGACCTCCAAATGCCTTAAAATTAATCCATATTCAATTTAAAATGGATATGAAGCATCAAATAATAAAAAAACATGATACTTATACATCAATCTTCTTAGCTAAAACAATCCTCTCCTGAAATAGTCAAACTTGTTCCTCACGAACAACGTTGGTTCACCTATCAAAACTCATCACCAAGAGAAAAACCTTATACCATTGGAAATATATATAAATATAATTTCCAAAACACATTACATTTCCATCCAACTCCAATTGGAAGGACATCAACTGGGACAATCTCTAAAAGCTGCTCAAAATCGTCCTTTGCAAGCCCAAAACCAGTTTTCACAAATTGGGCACAATTTTCCTTCTAGGACTTCGACCATGATATGAAACCATCACAAAAATTTATTAAAACTCCTAGGATCCAAACAATGCTAATTTATTCGATACCTTCTTTGGACAACTTTACTACAAGTTTGAAAATCTCTACAAACAAGAATTTTTGAGTGGGGCCCACATACAATCACATGATATAAATTAAATTTATGGAACTCGGACGATTCATATACAAATTCAAATCATTAAATTCTCTAAAGAAATAAATTCTGTTCCCATAAAGCAATACGTTTTTATCCATCTCTCTTGACCTAGGGTTTCAAAGCCATAAAACATTGCTTACTTTCTTAACATTCGTTCATAAAAACGTGACGATAAAACCACCTCATTATTTTTGAAAAATATTATTATATAAATGGAAAAAAATACCCCAAAATATATAGGAACCATGCAAAGCATACAATTTAGAACGAGCATCAGAAGGTCCACTTTTAGCACAAAAACACACTAGAAAACATAGTTTTACAAAAAATGACATAAATTTCAATTCCTTTAGTATTTGGACTTGAAACTTATCATGAAGCATCATAAAAACACCGTATAACTTTATTTACTCACCATATATCTCAAATATTCCTATAAATCTCCAACCATAGTGACTTACCTGTGTCATCCTGCATTGTTTTCACCTTCTTACTTCCTAAGGACCATGAAACACTGTCAAACCTCTAAAAAATGACCTTAAAATCATCATACACCTAATTTACACTATCACCATGATGATACCATTCTTGAATAGGATTTTTAAACTCCAAAAATAATACCTCCAACTCATTCTGTATGTTTTAGGACTAGGAATAGGCCTAGAATGACTTTGGCCCAACCAAGAAAACTCATGAACCAACCATGTTGACCTCATATAGACACGAAAAAATTGAAACATAATTCCAACCATGATTAACCTCATACCAATCTTAAATAAACTTAGGAGGACTCATATTGTGACCATACACTCTAAATCCCTGTTCCCGACCTCATTGAACATCACCAAACATGACATTACCAATTGACCTTCATGTTTAACCTTTGACTAACACCTCATGGAGACTCATATGACCTCATAAAACCCTTTTCTATCAATGGATTTGACATCAATGACAACAATAAGACATAATGGAAAACATACTTAACTTTGTCTACACTTGTTAAAACCATGTTGGTTATAGTTGCTTCACCTTACGCTAGTTTTGATGACAACTCAAGGCCCGAAATATCTTTAACAAGTAAATCATTTTTTCTGGAATGGACAATGAATGCCACATAGTCATGGTAACACATTCTTTCTTTATATGATAAACAATATGCAATGGAACACCCCTACCTTAAACTTAAATTTTGGAACAAGAATCCGCTATTCCAAGCTTGGATTACTGAAATCAATAGATTCTACCTCTTAGGAGTCATCGGATGTGCAATTTTAAGAGCTTCTCATAAGCTGAAAACTTACAAGTGCACACCAATCTTGCTACAATTAAAATGAAGATCTCTTGGTCCCACTGGGTGTGCTAGAACTATTATCACCGTATCACAACACCTATGGTTTGCACAAGTGTGTGTTCTTAAGCTCACAGTGTGATTGGATAACATGGGCACTATCTCCAAGTTGTGGAACTTGCTACTTGAGATAGACCTCCAAAGAAAGTTGGTTCTTGCTCCTAAAATACCTACCATAATCTACTCTAATGTAGGCAAAACTATTTGTCTTAATCTAAATTTCCAAGGGACCAGGAGAGAGAGTGCATGAAAAAAATCCTACACTAAAGCGGTGATACACCAGAAAAGGAGAGTGTGAGGGTAGTCTTCCAATGTGTGAAAAGTAGAAGAAAAGTGCATACTAGAAGGGGTGATAATAGTTCTCCACAGTCCAAAAAATACATTCACAACAACATTTCATACACACACAATGATAATGGATCCCTGCAAGAGCATAAGGTAGACACAATATATTTGTAATAAGTTTGAAAGGGAAAGAAGAATGCAAACAAACACAATAGGGGAAGAAGTATCCACAAACTTGTATCTATTGCTTCATGATATGCACAATCCAATCTATTACAAAATAAGGGTTTGGATCACCATGCAAGGAGTCCACTACAAGGGCCTACAACACATTGGATTTACAAAACAAATTTGACAAATTTTTGCTACTCAAAACTACCTCCTTTATAATGAGCCCAACACTCCAATTTATAGAAATTTGAGAAGAGAGAGAGAGAGAAAAATGGAAATCCTGAAATCTATCCTTCAACCACTTGCAAGATGTAGTAAATGAAGTGAAATGATGTTTTGTTGCTTGTAAAATTCTCCCCATACTGTCCCATGACTTGCAGTAGTGAGAAATGTCAGCCCATGCTTCATTGAATGCATCCCAACTACCAAATATAACACTTGTTATGAACCTGGCCACGTTTTCTAAAAAATCATAATCAATTCTCATCAAATTCTGAATTTCTTGATTTTTTTGCATCAAGCTTGGAAACATGATTGCAATGGTACTAGTTTTGTGCATTTTCGTTGAGAAATACAAAAGTTATGGCCTTCTGAGTGCGGGCAACTATTTTGGGTTTCTTTAGGCATTTTTGTCATTTAACGAGAATGAGCATCGATTGAATGAAGCGGAATATGTTTCCTTTATTTTAATAAAGCTACCTAATTAAAAATAAGAAATTTTTTTGTGGCGTAGAGGACATCGTGCTCGTTCCATAAAGTCAAATTTTTTGAAAATCAGAGCTCGGGGTCAAAAGTTATGGCCGTTTGAAGTTCCGGTCGATCTCGCACTGTTGCCCTTCCATACAACTATATCAAGTATTTCGGGTCTTGGTGTCCTAGATGTCCCTTGTGTGACTTGGGCTAAAAACCTCCACTTCATCCATATTACACTTGACCCACTTTTCAAATCGGGTGAGTCAGCTTTTCGCGGAACTCGTGTCTTACATGTACCACTATTGACCTGGGCGTGAGGGATGTTAACTCCCTCTCTGCCCGCATCTCCTTTGTAGTTAGCTATTTCGGCATTTTGGAGCCCACGTGTCCGAGTGTCCCAACTATCCCATGGACCACATGGGACATTTTGACCCGACTTCACCGATTTACTCTTGGTGTGGCAATTTCAGCACTGCAGGAACTTGTGTCCCGACGTCCTGCGGACCGTGTAGGACAAAATGTTAGATTTCGCCAATCCCTTCCACCTATGGAAATTTCGGCCATGTGGGTCCCGTTTATCCTACACGTACCTGTGTAGCTTGGGCCCCAAAAACCTGATTTTGCTGATTACTTTACAAATCGATCATTTCGGACTTTGTGGGTCTCACTGCCCCACGCGTATCTGTGCGGCTGGGCCCCAAAACCTTATTTACCCGCAATACACAGTCTAAAGCCGAGTTTTTGGATTTTTCCAATTTTTTCTAACTTCTTTATTTTTTTCCTTGGATGGGGGGGTTAGAAAAGAGCCAAAGGGAGCTCCAAAACCTAAATTTTTCTCTCAAGCCATTTCTACTTGCTCAAACCTAAAGAAATCATGCGAGTTATCCAATTTACCTCGAGGGGTGAATTGGGATAACAATAAGTTTTACCAAAGCATTGATATGCTGATTTTCTTGAACTGGAACAACTTCACCGATAGTACTTACTGAATTTGGATTAAGAAAGTTGGAAACTTTTCCTAACTCAAGTGATTCATCCATGGCCCTCTTTCTTGATCTTGTCATAGCTACAACAAATGCACTTATTTCCTTAGATCTAACCTCTTGATTAAGAACAACATGATCACTAGCCTCCCAATTTACCATGGTTGTATCAAACTACCCATACATAAAATTTGGATCACTTTGTGGTTCTAGAAATCTACTTTGTTGAGCTTGATAAAATGCTTCTTATTGAGTCATTTGTGGCATATGAAGGCTTTGTGTCACCATTTCTAATGATGTATTTGGAGCATTAGGATGCATATTTGGACCTTGCATCATGGTATTTTGGGTTTGCACTAGAACTATGGCTTTAGAGGTTGAAGGAGCATTTGAATCAGTAGTTGCAAGTGTCTTTGATACTATAGTATCTCCTAGAGCTTGATAATGAGGTTTATAACCTTGAGAAGGAGGTCTAAAATTGATATATGGTTGGTATTGGGGCACATAAGGAGATTGATAAGCGGGTTAGTTAGGTCTATTAGCTTGAAACTACTCTGTCTTTTTAGCTGCACCAACTCATTTTCAATGATTTTTTAAGTACCTTTTAGCTCATCTAGTTCATTGGGCTGAACTATGGAAGGTTGTGCTGGTTTTACAATAGGTGGGATAAGAGATAACTCGGAAAGATGGGCATAAAAGGTCCAAGGGCCAATTTTCTAGCTTGAATAAGGTTATTTTCTACCCTTATTTCTATATCAAAGAAAACATGGAGTGTAACACCACCCATAAACTGAATCATCACTGCAATGTCACTATTTAATTCCTGCAAGTAATATAAAAATGCATGCTCAACTTGATGGTTTAACAAATTGTGGTATCCTTTTCCTTGTTTTTGTAAATCTCAAGTTAAATTTTGTCATAAAATCCTAAGGCACTCTCTTAATAGTTGTAAGCTACTCAATGAGTGATAAGTGATTTGATTTATCCTCAAACTATTTATAACGGGCTATACCCAAGCTGGTCCCAAGTGGTAATAGATCCTATTGGAAAATTTCTATACCATTTGAGGGCTTGAAATTTGAAGGATGCAATAAGTAGTATCAAAGAAACATTTTCATGGGTAACATTATGAATAAAACATAGGGCAACCATGTCTCTAATATGCTCAATGGGGGTGGTTTGATCTTCACCACTGAAATAGGGAACAATTTTGATAGAAAATGTTGGTATATCATTAAATACAACAAGTTGTAAGGGAGTACCACCTATGAAAGTTACATAAGGATGATTCCTAACCATGGGAAAAAAAGGGATTTGAATGAAAAAATTCTAAGTTGGGGTAGAGGTTCTATGCCTATTATAGGGTGTAGTATTCACAAATCTTCTTCTTCTTGAAGAGTTAAGAGGTAATTGAAAAAATTCAAAAGGAATACCTCTTGATGATGACTTTGTGTTCACTTTAGACATGGAACATAATAAATCTGCAATAAATTTCTCCTAACAACAACCAATATTTTCTGGATCAATGCTGATTGTCAAACTATTTGTTCAAAATTATCTTTGTAAGCAAAGAGATGGTATTGGCAGAGTGATTCTCGGATGATTGCAACTCTCAAATCAATGTTTATATCTTCTTATGTGCTGATTACTATTGTAAAAATCAGGTTAGGTTGCTAAACAGAGTAACAACACTTTTAAGAACAACCATTATAGAACAATATCTTCATTTGAATGCTGATATAATTCCAATATAAGTCTCGGTCCGTGGTCCCACCAAGGTGTGCAGCAAAAACTATTATCGGTCGAAGAGCATCCCGAGTTGAAGAAGTGCAAGCAATCCTTCTCTTTGGTTGATACAATGGGATCTTCTCTGAGTGTGGGTGACTCAATGTTGAGAAGAACCTCTAGAGAGGGCTGGTTCCCTGGATCAATCACCTAAACTAGTTCTTTTCTAGGGATGAGGGAAATAAATAACATAAAATTCACAAAAAAACATGTAAAAATAGGTGATACACCAATGTTTTGGAGACCTATGACTGCAAAAGACACACTATTTGGCTCTTCAAGACTTGAAAAACATCATTTCGATTCTTTGTTTAATTGATTTTCACACTCACATAAGGATTTAACAAGATATTAATAAAATATGGAAGGGAAGATCTAGGGTATTTCCACTTCCAATATGATTAACAAACTAAATATGCACTTAAAATGATATGTGAAAGCTTCAAAAAATCTTAATGGAGGTGATGAGACTCATAAACACGCAAATGAAATAATGCATTCACTTAAAAATACCAATGAATCTACTGTAACACACTTAAATTCTGCTACAAATGGAGGAATTCGGTCTTTTATTGCATCAAATAGATCTTTGGGGTAAATTTTTCACAGCACAACCTTGGTATGAAAAAATCACAAACCCCCAATGCTTCAAAAGCATGGGTATATATAAAAAAGGAGAAGTAAGAGGAAGAGAAGTGGAGCTGGAACTGCTCAACACTTTAGTTCATTCCATCTATTCTATCTAATTTCAGTTCACTCCAAAGCACCTAAGAATGACTCAACTCCTCTCTTACTTGAAAACTTCAACTCTAAGTTTACAACTTTAGTTTAGAGGCTAGTTGGAAAAGAATCCAATGCTAGCTCTTAGCTCTCAAATGCATAGCTTGACCCCTTGAATTAAATTACAATTTTTTAATAATAATCATAAGATTATTATCATGCATAGATTTATAAAGGATAACAACTATGAATTTTTATGGCATATTTCACCTTGTCAAATTCAATTAACTTCTTTGCAAAAGTTAAGGTAATTATTTCACTCGAGAAAAATTTAAGGTAATATTTGGTTTTTACCTTGACCCTTTGGCACATGTGCATGAGGTAATTATTTGGTTTCTTTTGAACTTGGACAAGGCATTGTTTACCCCCTCCATGTTGCAAATAATCACAATAATAAAAACCATTATACAAACCCCAACATGTGGGAACACATGCAAAATAAAAAAGGAGGAAAGTAACCCTAACCATGGTCAAATTGACCATGGTTAAAGTTAACTTGGTCAACCCCTTGATATTAGGGTTAAAACCCTAAAAAAATCATTTTTGAATTTTCATTTTTGTGGAGGCTCTACTACCCTGGGAAACTCTAGAATGTTTTTATTGTGTGACCGTCATTGTTTGTTGTTTGAGTTCTTGTGATTTTTAACTTTTCCTCTATTACTTCTACTGTAGCTTTTCATTTCTTATCAAGCTCGACGATGCATATTTTGGAGATCTGTTTCATTGTTGGGGTTAGGAGCTCATGGTTTTTTAGCTTGTGTTTGAAATGTGGTTCTCCCTGCTTAGTTGTCATTGTTTTGTGAGAGCATCGAGCTCTAATTCTTTATCTTCTATCATGTCTGCATTCAACCCAACTCATCCGCCATTGTTTCCTCTTTTTTTCTAGAGCTTTGTTTCACTGGGTGAGCATGTTTGGAGTTTGAATGGTTTTATCTGTTGATTCCCTTTGGCTCGACTTTGATTCTTCATGTCTCGATGTCATCTTTTAGAGATCTTTGTTTTCTTTCCTCGGCTCAATCTCAAGCTCTCTTTTATCGGATCGTCATGTTTTTCAACAAGATCAACCTTGGTTGTCCTTAGTTTGATGTATTGCTTTGGAGATGAGCTAGGGATCTGTTTGTTTCTTTGGCTCGACCATGCATTTTAGATCAATTGTGGGGTTTTTAACTAGTTCACCCGTATCCTTTTGGAGGCTCGCCATTATTGGGTTTACCCGGTTTGCCATGGCATTTGGAGAGTGTGACAACAATCTTTGTTCGCCCTTGGTTACAAGATCGACCTATATACTTACTTTCATGGTTCATATCGATTTGAGCTTTTGGAGGGTTTGGGCGTGGTATCTTTCTCAAGCATGACATGATGAACTCGAGTGGTGTCCACTATATCAGTGTGACTTCTTTACTATAACTCACTCAAGTGGGTATTTTACCAGCTTGAGCTCACCATTTTTTAAGCTTGCTTTGGTAATATGTGGTTTCTTTTTAACTCTACACTTGATTTTAACACCTCGGTCTTGCATTCAAGATAGGTTTTCATGCATTTCATTTGGGTTTTTATGGATCTATTTGTAGTTTTTTACGTTCTTTCTTAATCATAATATCTCAGCCATTTTATTACTTATGTGAGATGTGTAGTTTTTCTCGTAGATCACCGTGTCAATCTACCTAGCTCACCATGTATTGACTCTCGATTGACCCTTCCTTGGCTTGAGCTCTATTCTCCTCTTAGAGATCAATTTTATTGTATTTAACTCGCCGTTTCCTAATAAGTTACGCATATCTCGATCTCGAGCTCTTCTTTATCATCTCAACCTTGTTATTGTTTCAACTTGGCTGATTTGCTAAAGGTAAGCTTACATTTTACTATTCTAGCTTGTTGGGTATTTAAATTTTTTGGAGTTTCTAGAAACACACTGATTTTGATTTAATGGTTGTAAATATATCTTCATTGTCAATAATTTGCAAAAGTACTCTAAAACACACTCAAGAGACCATTTTTGCTTGAAAAAGTTGATGAAAACTAGTACATTCACATTTTTGGAAAATGCATGGGTGTGATTGTTAGATCTAAAAATCTATTCCTTATTTTATTTTTAGAAATTTGCATTCTTGCAAACTGTATGGACATCTCGAGGGTTTTCTCTAAAACTTTGTCCTTGCAAATGTATACTTGTAAGATGTATGAGAAAACCGGTATTTCCTTCTAAATGTTTGATATAAACTTGCATTTTTTCGAAAGCTTGAAATCTCAAAATGCATTTCGCTTATGCTATTCAAAAATATGGAATTTTGAGCTCTTTACTGGTTGAAATGATTTCAAAAAGGTGTACTTTGCAAACTCAGATTTAGAAGAGAAATTATACAATTTGTTTACATTTTTGTCCTTTTCAAGGAAAAGAAAGAAGAAAAACTTGTTGGTTATGGTTTCCCATTGTTGTTGAACATGAATGGAAAAATAAGAATAAGAAGCTCCACTTGCTTATCATGATCTACACTCCGTTTTCTTTCATTTTATTTTTCTAGAATGTGATGTTCCTTCATTACTGCAATATTTGGCATCATGTTTGATAAATCTAGAAAATTACTCTTACATGATGCATACATAATTGAAAACTCATGATGATTTATTCCAATCTAAACTTTATTTTTCTCTTTATCTTAATGTCATGCTTTACATACACAAACTGCTAAAGGGAAAGCGTGATCATTTCTACAATTTTTTTCCTTGTAGATGCATTATTGAAGAGTGTTTTCTAGTACTTTCGTTTTTGAAAATCCCTCTTAGATGCATGTGAAGTTGACAATATAATGAATCTAAAGTGAACCCCGAGCTCTAACACAACTTATTTTCTCTCCTTGGGTATTTGGAGCAAGCATCATGGAGTCACTTGGAGCAGCGGTGCAAGGAAGGGGATTAATCTTTTAGGAAATGATGGGTCCCCTTCTCTTCCTTATGTTTTTAGTTTCAAATATATCTATATTATTTACATATGTATTTATATCCCATAACTTGTGTGGTGAAAGTTGTATACTTTTACTTATGAATATACATAATTGTTTTATGCAATGAGTTGTCTGTTGTTTCCTTTACATTTTTTTCAATTGCATAACTAAATGAACATATAAAAATCAATTGTTTAATACACTTGCATATAATCATAAGGAATTAATGATGAAGTATTTTTACCTTTTGCGATCATTTGAATCTAAGAAGCTGAATGAATGATCAATCCTGAAACCTGATTCTTACTAGTTCCTTCTTTCCCATTTCTAATGTAAGGTGTCATTCCCATATCCTTAAGGACCTGCGATAGTCTACAATGAATGATGCATGATTCTAGTGAAGATGAAAAACTAGAATGGCATCCTATATGGGGAGTGGGCACTCTGCAACTTGATGCCCATTCAAATATTACCTATTCATTTTACCATTCATTTCCTGTTCATCTATGGAAAATGAGGAACCTGAATTATTTTGTACCCCTTCACTATGATGACCAAAAATGGTCAAAATGACCATTCCTCATTGGTGGATATTCTAGAGTAGTATTCCCGATAAACCAATAGTTACTTGAAGAGTAACTTTGTATTTACCATAGTAAAGTCACTTTTCCGTGAATAGTGTTTACCACAAGTAAAGTCACTTTTTATTGTGAATAATATTTACCATAATAAAGATAATTTTTACCATGGTCATTCATTTTTACCATAGAAAATTTTCATTCCTATTTTTACTGTCAAAATTGTTTTCATAATAAAGTAACTTTTCATTATAGTCATTCCAATTATTTTTTAAATAAGTCACACTACTTGTACTTGTGGGTTAGTATTTTAACATGGTTACATTTTCGTATAAAGATGAATAGGTAAGATTCCTATTTTTGGCCCAATTTAATGAGGATACCTTATATTTTGATCAAAAGTTTAAAATATCGTGTATATGTAATGGCCACATCATGAGGGAACAATGAATTTATTCCTACGAGTTTTGGATGGTTCAAACCTTATGTGGTTTGAAACAATGGGTGATATTGTTAAAAACTCATGGGATTTATTGTTTGAAATTTTTTCTTGTGAAGTATGTAAAACTCATGTTAGGGACCAAAAAGCTAGCCCAACAAGATAAAGAGAATCAAGCTATATTGTTGACTTGGACGACTCGACTACAACATATTATTACGGCTCGGACTCAAGCTCGAAAGTCTCGGTCTTCATGCATGATTTCTTCAACATGTCATTTTATCAAAGTTTGAGTGTTATCTAAATTTAAATTGATAGCTTTGAGTGTAGGAGTCATGCGTGTATTCCAAAGAGTTTATCCGATTTAGAGTATTAGGCTTCTTTTTATATGAATACTTGTCAATAATGATTTAAAATAAAATAAAATTGTTTCATAGTTGTTGGATAACTTATTGAAAAATAGATTCTTTAAGGTTGTCAAATTGCCAAATAAGTATTCCAAGTTTCATTAAAAAAAAAGTCAAAAATTGAGTTATAGTCAAAGTTGTCAAGAGTTAAAGTAAAAAATTTGTGAAAATTAAAAAAATTGCCTCACGGACGCATTTTTGGTGTTACCCGACATCCAAAGTGTTGGGAGAATAAGATGAATAATATTATAGTTATAATAATATTTTTATGACTTCAAATAAGGAAAATATGCTTGGCCGGGGCTTTGTCCTCGACCCCGCCTGTATCCCGAAAGGGAGCACGCCTAGGTGTCCCCATGACTCGCAAGGGTGTTGCCCCTTGATCCCACCGGGGCTGCCCCCCTAGACCCCCACTTTGGAATTTCAAAACCAAAGTGAAGATTTGTGGGGAAGATGCATCGAAAAAGGTGGTGCAAATTTGAGCTTCAACATCCAATTTTTGAGTAAGCAACGTGATTTATTGGAGGACAGAGGCAACGGAGGCTGGAGGTCAATCGGTGAACTCTTTTCATCACCAATGATGAGGCCACACGAATATGTGGTGTCAGTATGTGTGTATGTGTGTCTTATTTTATTTCAAATTCGTAGTATGATTTCAGAGTTCTTGTTTGAATAAGTGAAATGTTCACATTGAGGGGGGGAACTGGAACATGGTCTCAATGTTCAATTTTCCCTCTATTCAATTTGTATTCAATAAGCAGTGGTTCCTACATATTCCCTAAAGGAAAGACATAGTGGACAAATGAAAGCACAAAGGAAAAGCAACAACATGATATTTGGGTTGTTGGTTGTCTTATAAAACTATCCATTATTTTAGGTTGTTGGTTGTCCTATAAAACCATCCTTTGTTTTAGGTTGTTGGTTGTCTTGTAAAACCATCCTTTGTTTTAGGTTGTTGGTTTTCTGTAAAACCATCATTTGTTGAGGTTGTTGGCTGTCCTTGGAAAACCATCCTTGTAGGTTTTTGGTTGTCCTACAAAACCATCTAGATCATGAGCACGCACAGGTGGCAAGCTACGAAGGAAGTGTTGTTGTAAATCAGCAAAGACACACACGGATGTAAATCAAGGTTCGAATTGATGTTTTAGGCATCTAGTGTGATTGCACAACATGGAAACCTCTCTCCAAGTGTGGGACTTGTGAAAATGAGAGAGGAATCTCAGATTAGAGGCAGGTTCCTCAAACTCCTCCGATTTAGATCTATATTTTGCACAACTACGAGAGGTTCGAGATCCTAATCCTACTCTAAATTACGCAAGGAGACATGGATAAAAATGCAAAAATGAAACTAAACTAAAGATGGTGATGCACCAAAAGGAGTGGTGAAACATTTTTGCCATGTAAATAGACACAAATTCATGAAATGCAACAAGGGAAAACATACACAAGTGATAGATGTAATTAGAGGTCTTAAAATGAAGTAAAACAATACAAACAGAGGATTGAAAGCATTCACAGAGTTTGACTTTGTCAATTCCATATAAAAATCTCTTGCATTCCACCCTCAAAGAGGTATAAACCTCTTCTACAATACTTGAAAAATGTCGATTCTTACAACTATCACTTACTGGAGGTGAAAGAAGAAGTTTTCTATGCCAAAAGTATTCAACCATGAAGAAATGGGCCAAATCTAGCTTTTATAGTACATGGGTCGAGCTCGGGAGAGAGAAAACATGAAAACGCATGGGAGCCATCCCTCATTGATGGAAAATGCATTAAAACAGCATGGAGTACCTTACAAACCCATACCCTGTCATTTTTGACCATATTGGAGAAGAATGCGACCCATTCTGTATTAAATTTGGTTGTTGAAATGTCATTTCTGGCCATGGACACGTACCAGAACTGTTTTTGAATTTTCTCTCTCCAAACTAAACCAAAATTAGAAATTGACCATGGAATCATGTAGATAATTTTAACAGGTTTCCAATGATATAAAGAACATGAATATCTGAGCTTTGGATCAAAAGATATGATCGTTTGAAGATTTAGGGCAAAAATGGCCCAAAAACGGATCGGCGGGAAAATTTTTCAAATTTTACCTTTTTTTTATCTTTGGAAATTTTTTTCAAAATTCCCGCTCTCTCGCTGGTCGGATGCCATGTGGAAATCTCTGATTTGCTCTGGAATTCTCTCTCCTTCTCAAACACTTAGCAATTTTTCATTGCGCCTTCCCCTTGTGACACGTGTCACACTGTGATTGGTCCGCAGGCCCCGTGGCAAAAATTTCCATTTGAACCTTCGACCAAAATACTTGGAAAAATTTCAAATTTGCCTCCGACCCCCGAACTCCTTTGCCACGTGGCAGCTTCCTATTGGTTGCGGGCCTCAAATGGGAAAATTTTCCACAAAAACTCTGTCGAGCCATAACTTGAAAAATATAAGGAGTTAGGAGGCAAACTTTACCTTTCGGAAAGCCGAGAGAGAGCTCTATACGATGGTGCCATTTCCGAGAAAGCCTTGAGTGCCTAAAAATCAAAAATGTAGACTGAGGCACAAGAGAGGTAAGAACACAAGGAGTTAGCCACAAAAACGAGCTAGGGCACCATTTTGGATAACAATTTTGGCGACTCAGAGGGGTCATCTTCCTGCTAGATGAAAATACCAGTTTCTGAAGCAGTCCATTGGGCATGGAGTCATCAAATATTCTGTTTAGAACCTCAACTGACTTAGAATGTGCAAGGAGGAAGATGGAATATCACATGATGGAAGCAAGGACTGCAAAACATCTCCAGGGACAACAAGCTGTGCCAAAGCACTTAGGGAAAGCAAAACTAACCTATAGAAAAACAATGTGCAAAGCACTTGGAGGAATGAAAATCTAATCTAATATTTACAAGGTGGTAAATTTCCCTCTAGAAGCAATGCTTGAGATAGATTCCATTGACTGGAATCTGCAGTTCTTCACCATCCAATGAGGCCAATTGGAAAGCATTGCTGTTCTTGCACTTCGTGACCATGTATGGGCCACTCCAAATGGCATCAAATTTTGAATGCCTTCCTGGTTTTGCTCTATCCACATCCCATTTCAACACTAGATCTCCAACCTGAAAAGATCTATCCTTGGCCTTCCTATCAAAGGTCTTTTTGATCAAAGCTTGATCCTTTTCCATTGCTTGGGATGCCTGATTTCTGACCTCCTGCAGCTCCATCAACTCTACATATCTCACCTCCATGGGCTCAAACTCTAGCAACTCTAATTGCTTCATGAGTTCCAATGTTGGAAACTCAAGTGACATGGGCAAGATTGCCTCTCTTCCATAAACAAGCTTGAATGGAGAGTTACCTGTGGATCTCTTGGGAGTTATCCTATCAGCCCATAAGGCTGATTTCAATTTGGTATGCCAAGACCTATGATTCTCATCAAGAGTCCTCCTAATGATCCTCAACAAGTTCTTGTTTGTAGACTCGGCCTGGCCATTACCTTGAGGGTAATAGTTTGATGAAGTGCTTAGGTAGATCCCGTTCTTGACAACCCACTCAATCACCTTGGATCCAATGAATGCCAATGCATTATCTGAGATTATTGTAGCAGGTATACCAAATATGGTTGCTATCCCCTCATAAAAGTCTAAGATGCTGGACTCATTTGCTTCTTTGAGTGCTATTGCTTCAGTCCACTTGGTGAAGTAGTCCGTGGCTGTCAAAATCCATTTGTGCCCTTGACTTGAATTGGGATTGATGACTCCAATGAAGTCCAAACCCCATTGCATGAATGGCTGGTCAACTGAGATTGGATGCAATGGAAGGGCAGCAAGTCTCTCTTTTCCTGTGAAGAATGCACAATTCTTACACCTCTTAATCCACGCATAGCAATCACTGAAAATTTTAGGCCAATAATAATCAGCCTTCATGATTTTTAGAGCTGTCACTCTTGGTGCAAAATGACCACCAGCTGGTCCACCATGGAACTCTTCCAACACCCTATGAATCTGATTTGTGTTAATGCATCTCAGTAGCACTCCATTCACATCTTTCTTGAACAAAACTCCATCAATAATGGCATATGGGACAGCCTGCAATCTGAAGTGTCTTCTTTGGGTCTTGTTCATCTCCAGGAGGGCATAGGACTGTGCTTAGGAAGTGTATTATACCTTGGGTCCAGCAAGGAGTGGGGGCATCATTGTTTTCTTCTTGAGTGCCACATGGCTCATGGCTGTCTTGAATCATGTCAAAACAGCCTCTCCTTCATTCATGCTTCTTTTTGCTTCCCAAAACCAGCTGCTTACACAATCCTTTTCCTCTTACCAGCTTGGTGATGTTGATCTCAATGTCATATTCCATGACACGGGTGATCCACCGCCCTTTTCTCGTTCAAATCTTTGTTGAGGAGGAAGTCCTTAACCCAAACATGTGAGACCAGCAATCTGGACCTTGTTGTTCGAGACTAAATGCTTGAATTTCTTCAAGCTTCTAATTCCGCCAAAGCACATGCTTCTCAATAAAAGAGTACTTCACCTCATAGTCATCTAGGCTCTCGGGTGAAGAAGGTAATTGGCTGCTCATCATTATCCTTGTTCTCTTTATACCAAAATGGCAGAAATAGTGTCATTACCTCCAAATGCATAGAGGATGAAATCCTTGGAGAAGTCCGGGTTGATGAGAGTTGGTGTTTGAGAAATGGCTTCTTTGATTGCTTCAAAACTCTCCTTGCCTTCTGCTATCCACTTGAAAGCCATGCTCTTCTTTAACATTTTGGTGATGGGCTTAATAAGGGTTGGAAAATCTGGGACAAACCTCCGAACAAAGTTTATCCTTCCCAAGAAACTCTGAAGGGCTTTCTTGTGGCTTGGCAATGGTAGTGCTCTTATGGCTTCTACTCTCTCTGGATCAATTGCTAATCCTTCTTTGGAGACAATATGGCCAAGGAGCTTTCCTTCATGTGCAAGAAAGATACACTTCTTAGGATTCAAAGACACTCCAAATCTCTTGCACCTCGTGAAAACTTGTCTCAAATGAGAGAGGTGGTCTGCTGCATTTTTGGAAAAAACAATGATATCATCAAGGTAAATCAGCACCACGTTGTTAATCAAACCTTTGAATGCCATGTCCATTTCCCTTTGGAAGGTAGCACCAGCGTTGGACAACCCAAATGGCATTTTCTGTATGCAAAAGTTCCCCATTTGGTTGTGAAGGCATCTTGAACCGGTCTTCTTCCTTCACCATAATCGATTGTAGCTAGAGTAGCCATCAAGTAGTGAAAACCTCTCGGAGCCAGCCACAACTTGCAATATTTTCTCCATGGAAGGGAGTGGGTAATGGTCCTTGAGAGATGCTCTATTTAAGTCTCTGAAATCAACACACAATCTGATCTCTCACTCTTCTTCTTTTCGAGGCTGTTTCACTAGGAATGATTCATTCCTTTTAGAAACAGAGATAATGTTAGGGGCTAGGAGGAATACCCGTAGAATGTCGAAATGGTGTGCTTGCATCGTAGAGAAAGATCAGTGACTGACTGCGAAGAACTACTTTTTGTCTTGGAAGGACTACTGCAAATAAGAACACAAGACCTCAAGATTTTGATTAGACAATAAATGAGGAAACTGCCTTGGGCCCAGGAAATATAAAACTTCCTTTCGAAGGTGGTCAGTTTCCCTGCTAATATGAATTAACACAAAAGACTGTAAAATATCAATTAAGTTGCTTCGTTGAACTGGGTAGGGGAAAGGCTAGTTTTCTGGTTTTGATCAGAGGAACCGATGGCGGTTACTGATAACCGATGCCGGTTACTGATAACCGATACCGGTGGGTTCTAGGATCTGTAGGTTGGTCGCTCTATGGGGTAGTTGTGTTGTTTGTAAGGCTGGTTTATGGATGATATTAGGAAATGAGATGATGAGAGGTAAAAGAATGACAGTTAGATGCAATGGCACGTTGGGTAGTGGATTCAGAAATGGATTTAGGAGGACTGTGATTCAAAGAGCATAAGAAATGTTATAACAGAGGACATGCAAGATGTGACTTACTAGTTTTGACAAAGATGCAAGTTGATCTCCTTTGCTGCAAACGCTTCTGGTTTCTTCACTCGTCTCTGCTCGGTCAAGTGAAGATCTGGACTCTGTTTTTCGCTCCCAATGATCTCTCTGATTCAAAAATCCTTTTCTTTGATCCAAAAATGAAATTTCGATCCTTTGTTTTTGGTTTGGGGAGGCCATTTACAGGAACCGATGGCGGTTGCATGAAAACGGCGGTCGAGTAGAACCGGCATCGGTAAGGAAAAAGTAGGCTATTTTTAGTAAAAGCAGCCCACCTTCCCCCGCTTTTCTCTGAGAGATCGAGTTGCATGGGCTTGGTCAAGTGGCTAGAAGGTCGGTTTTGGGTGCGAGTAAGGAGGCATTAGTTATGGATGTGAGTCTAGACCAAGTCATAGGTCTTAATTAGGTTAGTTTAGGGTTAGGGCTAGGTCATGATGAGGTGGCAAAATGAGGTGGCAGGTAAGGTGATGTGGATTTATCAATTACAAGGTAATTAATAAATAATTGTGTAAGGTTTAGGTGATGAGGTTAAGTTGCGAGATGAGATGCGGGTCACAAGGGGTCATAAGACACAAATTTGGTGTCTACAGGAACCAAGTTGGCAACCCAACTAGAATTCTTGATTGGGAATATGATTCTTGACTCAATTAGCTTGTTCAATTCTTTCCTCATGAGAGGCTCCATGTGTGGATTGACTGGTCTTTGTTTCTACTTGACAGGCTTAGTATTTGGATCCAATTCAATGGTATCTTTGAGCTAAGTTGGGATTGAAACCTTTCAATTCTTCATAGCTCCATGCAAACACATCGGGGAACTCTTGACAGTGCATACGAACTCATACCTTTCTTGATCGGTTGTCATCTTTCCAATTTGCAATGGTTTGTTCTAATTCTACCAAGATGGATCTTGAATCCTCTCTGTTGACTTGAATGTTTGCTTTCTCTTTCCTAAACTGATCATTGGGATTAAAAAAGGACTCCAAAGTGATAAGTCCCTTGGGCAGCTTGTTAGTTCTCATTGTACCACTTGGTCACCATATTGCTTTGTTAAAAATTTTCTTGATTCTTAGCCGAGAACTCGGCTTCTTCTTTGCAAGAAATGGATGATTTACTAGTCATTCTCAAACACTTGCCAACCGACATTGTTATCGGCACTTTGAAGGCCTCACAATCACGTGGATGTTTGGCTATACATTGTCTTGTTGAATGCTTTCCACAATGTCAAAGGCTGCCCCTCTGCTACAAGCACTGTCAATGACTTGATTCTCTTTCCTAGGAATGGATTTGATGCCAAAACCCTCAAAATCTTCCATGAGGACCCACACCCTATTCTTGTAGCACCGAGTAGATCATTCTTGGCAGCATGTTGTCCCTTGATCTGATTTACAATCAATTCACTGTCACCAAAGACTTGCAAGTTCTTTATTTTCTTCTTGATTGCCCAATGCATCCCTTGCACTAATGCTTCATATTCAGCAGTGTTATTGGAGCATGCAAACTGAAATCTAAAAGCTGAATAGTATCTTACTCCTTGAGTTGAAACAAGCATGGCTCCACCTCCTGCACCTTGTCTACTTCTTGATCCATCAAAAACAACCTGTCATACCTCATTGTCATCTTCATGGTTTGGCTTGGTGATGCTAGGAATAGGCTGATTTTCTTCGTGTATGCAATAGACCCCTAGCTTAGATTCTTCCACTTCTTGATAAGGATCAAAAGCATGTACCTTGTTTTCCCATTCATCAAGAGTTAGATCCGGGATGCTCCCAACCTTGGTGTCGATTCATCGGTGCTTGGGTGATCTTCTTGATCAAATGCTGAACAATTGGCATTAATCTGACTTGGAGTGTAAGGCTCAATGTGGAAGTTTGCAATAGGTTCAGACCTGATTGTAGCCTTAGTTCCATACCTCGTTCTAAACAGCATGTGTGACCAATCAGCAGACAAATATCCCCCAATCTTGGCTGTGAAGTCCCTTGACAAGCATAGGGCAAAGAGTGGTGGAAGGTCTATGACTGATACATCTTGTGAAACAACAACATTTGGACATGCATGCAAGGTAAGACTCAAGTTTCTAATCACCCCAAATTGTTATTTTGCTGTCCCATCCATTTGCACTACCCCTTTGGATATGGTTTCATCTGGAGCCCTAGGATGATCGTTATTTGTTTAGGCATCACCGAGCTACTTGCCCCTGAAATCTATCATGTAATTGTGCACTAAGCGATTTCCAATGATTAATGAAACATAGAAAGGAGGGGGCTTCAAAATTTTACCTTCTTTGTCCTCCATGATTTCCCTCAGTGGGCAAAGCATTTGTGAGCACTTTCTCTTGCATCCGAACTTGTTGATTTGAAGTTGGCGATCCTTCATGGCAGCTTGTAACAAGTCTCTTTGGCACGAGATAGATAAGGATTCCCAAATTGATATATTAACATTTGTCTTCTTCATCGATCAATGATAGTGAATGGTGATGAAGGATCTCTTTGCTGTCCCTTTGCTTGTACATTCACTCCTTGCACGTGGGCAGCAATAAGCGGTATTTGAGTTGGTCTAGGAGCTCTTTTTGGCTGCCCTTGTGCATTTGAAATTGGATTTTGCTTGCCAACCATTTGTGGAGGCATGGAAAGTTGTGGATTGGTTGGAGCTAATGGTTTGTTCTTCACCCAAATTCCTTCTTTTGACCTTCTTCACCCAAATTCCTTCTGATTTTGACCTTGTGTTGCCGCAACACCTGGTGTCATTTGGAGTTGAGACTGTTGGAATGTTTTGATTCATGCCACAAAATCCTGCGCACATGGATTGGTTATTTACCAACGTGGTGTCATTTGGAGTTGAGGCGAGATATGGCATTTGATTGGAATGTTTCTTGTTGATTGTTGGATTGTTTGTGGTTGGTATGCCCTCACCCTCCACACCTTTAGTTGTCACCATTAATGCTTGATTCAAAGCACCATTGAAGCACATGGATTGGTTATGAGGTTCATTGAACTGATTTCTAGGAGTGGGAGAAGGAGCCAAAACACCATTGGTCATACTAAACTTGAAACAATGTTGTTTTGTTATTGGCACCAATGCCATAATGGCAATGCGAGATATGGCATTTGGATCCCATGACTCGAATCAACATAGAAATGGTCTATTGAGGGAGGCCTTGTTTGATTCATATTTGCCACTAGAATTCTCTCCCAAGTCTGGATTAGGAGGTCTTTGTGGTTGGTATGGCTGTCTCCCTTCTGTTAGGCTAAGCTTGATTCCAATTTATGATAGTAACCAGCTCCAAGCTTCTAAACCTTGGGCTTGCTTTCCTCTTGAATGAAGATGAGATTGACTAGCTCACTTGCATCTCATTTTTCATGAATTGCTTCATGAATTCTTGAAGCTCATTTGGGGTCGATTTTCTGGAGATGAAGTAGAAGCTTCATTTGAACTCGATTTCTAGGAGTGGGAGAAGGAGCCAAATTAGGTGCTTGATTGGTATTTGGACTCTCTAAACTTGGAAACAATGGCATGGGAGGTCTAGTTCTGTTTGGTGGGCTGGAGTTATCACTTTGCCTTACTCTTGGATCAAACAATTTTCAGCCATAATGGCAATCATGAGTTATAAGCCATAGGGATAGTTATGCCTCCCATGGATGTGTAATTGAATCAACATAGAAATATCAAAATTTAGAGCTTTGAGATAGTAGAGAAAAGCACCTTCACCTCCCACCGGCGTGCAAAACTATTGTTGTAAATCAGCAGCACTTGGATGCAAATCAAGGTTCAATTGATGTTTTAGGCATCGCCAAAGGTGTGATTGCACAACATGGAAACCTAGAATTGGGACTTGTGAAAATGAGAGAGGAATCTCAAGTTCCTCAAACTCCTCCGATTTGAATTTGAAGTTGAAGGTTCGAGATCCTAATCCTACTCTAAATTCGCAAGGAGACAGGATAAAAATGCAAAAATGAAACTAAACTAAAGATGGTGATGCACTAAAGTGGTGAAACATTTTTTGCCATGTAAATAGACACAAATTCATGAAATGCAACAAGGGAAAACATACACAAGCTGATAGATGTAATTAGAGGTCTTAAAATGAAGTAAAACAATACAAACAGAGGACTGAAAGCATTCACAGAGTTTACACTGTCAATTCCATGTAAAAATCTCTTGCATTCCACCCTCAAAGAGGTATAAACCTGCTACAATACTTGAAAAAGGTTTGATTCTTACAACTATCACTTGCTGGAGGTGAAAGAAGAAGTTTTCTATGCCAAAAAGTGTTCAACCATGAAGAAATGAGCCAAATCTGGCTTTTACAGTACATGGGTCGAGCCCAGGAGAGAGAAAATGTGAAAAATGCATGGGAGCCATCCCTCATTGATGGAAAATGCATTAAAACAGCATGGAGGACCTTACAAACCCATACCCTGTCATTTTTGACCATATTGGAGAAGAATGCGACCCATTCTGTATTAAATTTGGTTGTTGAAATGTCATTTTTGGCCATGGACACGTACCAGAACCATTTTTGAATTTTCTCTCTCCAAACTGAACCAAAATTAGAAATTGACCATGGAATCATGTAGATAATTTTAACAACTTTCCAATGATATAAAGAACGTGAAAATCGAGCTCTGGATCAAAAGATATGATCATTTGAAGATTTAGGGCAAAAATGGCCCAAAAACGGATCGGCGGGAAATTTTTTCAAATTTTACCTTTTTTTTGTCTTTGGAAATTTTTTTCAAAAATTCCCGCGCTCCGCTGGTCGGATGCCACGTGGCAATCTCTGATTCACTCTGGAATTCTCTCTCCTTCTCAAACACTTAGCCAATTTTTCATTGCGCCTTCCCCTTGTGACACGTGTCACACTGTGATTGGTCCGCGGGCCCCGTGGGAAAAAATTTCCATTTGAACCTTCGACCAAAATACTTGGAAAAATTTCAAATTTTCCTCCGACCCCGAACTCCTCTGCCACGTGGCAGCTTCTTATTGGCTGTGGGCCTCAAATGGGAAAATTTTCCACAAAAACTCCACCGAGCCATAACTTGAAAAATATAAGGAGTTAGGAGGCAAACTTTACCTTTCTGGAAAGCTGAGAGAGAGCTCTATCTGATGGTGCCATTTCTAGAAAGCCTTGAGTGCCTAAAAATCAAAAAATGTAGACTGAGGCACAAGAGAGGCAAGAACACAAGGAGTTAGCCACAAAAACGAGCTTGGGCACCATTTTGGATAACAGGAAGTGTGATTATTTTTTCTAATTTGTCAACATTAGAGGAGTGTATGTTTAGAATTAATAATGTTAACAATAGGGGAGTGAATGTTACAAATATATTGTGACATTATTAATAAATTGTAATATTATTAATAATGAGTTAATACAACTCATATTAATAATATAGTTAATAGTTGTGTGTGAGTGAAGTTGTTGAATAAACAACTCACATAGCTATTTTGTAGTGTGAGTGATCCTAGGGATAAGCTTGAGAGATTCATGGAGAGAGATATGAGGAATACTAAGTGATAAGACTTGACTCCTATATTATAGGATCAAGCATTTGTATAAGAAGCTATCTCTAGATGAATACAATATCCGAGAATGAATTCTTAATTTCTATATGTTTTATCTTTTTAGTTTTCTAATGCTCTAATGAAGGGTTCTACATGTTTAGATGATTTCACTTTGTTGCAGGTGATTATAAGTCATCATGAATTTATACAATCAAGAGTGATAAAAGGGGGCCATTTTTAGAAAAAAATTAAGCACATAGGAAGTTTTGACCCGTGATGTCAAAGGTTCCAAGACCATAAAATTCCTAGTAAGGACTATAAATATTCATCTCAGATAGTAAAACGTTTGTATGGTCCTTCCCATGTTTAGTTTTCAACTCTAAAATTTACATTGAAGCATTTATAGTTTCTAATCAACATGTTCCATCATCCTACACATCCACATTCTCTCTTTTCTACCATGTAAAGTTATGTTTATCCCTCCTCTTGTGTATTAAAGTAATTCCTTATTTTTTAGCAGATGTTACATGTATGAATGCATTATTCTGATTGTGAATGACTAATGTTGAAATTTAATTATATCAACATATTCTACCTATTACAAACCCTTGCACCATTCTTATTGTATTAATTCTCATAACAACTAGAACTTAATTAGGGTGTAAAATTTTAGTGAAATTGAATCTTTAACCAAATATATTTCTCAAACCCTAGGGGCCTTGGGTTTCTTATTCTAATCTAAATATATTCTACATCTCCATGCCTCTTCCTTTAATCTATTAGGATCATCATTTCAAACCCAAGGGGTCACTCCATCATTTTGTTACTTCTCTAAGCGGGTTGTCTAGATTCAAAATAATACCAAAATTATTCCCAATAAATTTTAAAATGTCTTACACACATATATGTCGAATGCAACACTTACACTAACCTAAAAAGACATCCAAAATAACAACATGGTATTAACAAGTAAAAATTACAAAATTAATTTCTTAAAACATATTACATATAACAAATTTTATCTTATTTCTTTATGCTTTCATATTTTTGGTTGATGCAAGATTACACATGAAATGAAATTTTTATGTTCGAAACCCTAGTTAATAAAAATTGTGATCCTATAGACCAAAAATTTAGATTTGGTGGTGTCATATACTTTACAATGTTTTGATAAGGTCTTGTCATGCCTACAATAAGATGTGTTTTCCTTATCTTAACTACTAGTCTCAGTTGGAAAAAACAACCTTCTCCACAAAAATTATTCTATTTCCTCAAAAACATTATTTATATCTCTCTAAGCTCACCTCCTATCATTGTATTGGGGTTATTACTTCTTAAGTCATATAATCTTTCTTCGCGTACTTTTTCCTTACACTACCCTCATTGAAAAATCCTCTAATTTTTTGTGTTCCTCTTGTGGTATGACATTCCATTTACCATTTTGTTCCTTCATCTATGTTATACTCTAATACATATCTAAACATTCCTAATTGGATATCCCTCATACTTATTATCATTCCATCACACATTATCTATCTCTCATGTTCCATCTGTTCTACTATCTTTTAGGTTGAACCTATTTTTCTTAGTGCAATACTCTATCTTCTTCCTTCATCGATTTTAATATGAAATTATGTTTGTATTTTTACACTTATATTATATTATATATTCCATTATATAGAATCAGTCCACCATATTTCTAAGGCATTTCTAATAATAGATAAAATGTATTCATTGGTAAAACATTACACAAAAATGTACCTTGCATTGTTCTGCACAATCCCTACTCATCCTTCAATAAACATTTTCACCTTGTAAGGAATAGGTTGTAGTCTATATCTAATTTTAATTTCCATACCATTTATTCAATTTTTTTTATTCTACTATCCACGACTACAATTTAGTATTTATTTCTTGTTTGACATATTGTTATGAAGATATATCACATAACCTTCCTTAAAATCATATTTTTTTCATAACATTTGAGTTTTTAATCATTAAAAGTAATTCCTCTCATTTTAAAGAACATTTATGCAATTTATTTGCTATTTTTCTTCCTCTTTAGCTTGTGAAACATGTACCCTATGATACTTATTATTTACATTGTCTTTGTGTACATGAGGACACTTGGAATCTTAGTGATTAACCTCTCTACATAGAAAATATATTCCACTAAATTATGCCTCACAACCTAGCTCTTGTAGAAGTATTCCTTTCATTATTTTTCTCATCTGCACCACTTATTATTGCTTCTCCACCTTTCTCTAACACTAATGGTTCTCTATTGATATTTTTAAAATTCTTCATCTCTATTTTTTTGTGTTAGATTTTCCACTTCTCTTAAAACATATTTATATGCTTCTTATACTATGTACACTTTGAAATAATTAATCCTATTCTAGATCACCCATTTCAATATGTTGATATACAACATTATATTATCTTGATCCGTTTAATTATGAAGAAAACAAACTATGATATTATATAAATCCTCAAAGTGTATTCCTTCAAACCCAAATAACCTTTTCATAAATATTGTAACCTCATTAACAAATATAATTGGTAATCACCCAAAAACACTTTTTTTGCAACCATCCAATTATAGTCATTATTATTATATTTACCTCATTTTTGCATTTCAATGAGCTTATTTCCACAAAATGTAGTATTTCCTCTCATTTTGGTTTATGTGATCTTCACTTCATGTTATTTAAAACTTCACTAAATTCAAAGTATTCTTCCATTTATATGAATTAATAAATAGTTTATTTGGAATTTGAGGTCCCTAAAAATATGGAACCTCCATCTACACTTCATGACCTATTGTTTACATATATTTAAGAAATATATCTTTTCCATCATCTAGATGACCTCACATTGGGAATGCTTCACCCATGAAAACCTTATCCTCTTTTGGTGGAATTATAGAATTTATTTTACTTCACTTACATCATATCTCGAATAAACCTTCTTTCGTAGTATTATTCTATGGATACAGTTTGATTTGTAATTATTCGATAATATATCATTTAGTATTCTAGAAACATTTTTACCAATGTGCCTCCTCGCTCTACTCTTTTAGGCCAAAAATTATATTTAGAATATTATATGTAATATCACACCACATTGTAAACCTATGTATAATTCTTATTCACATTTATTTATTACTCGTATCTACCTTGCGAATATGGAGAGTAATCAAATAATTCACTTCAATAGTTTTTAATTGCTTTGATACCAAATCATGAAAGGATGCATTTAGATGAGATTATTATAGATTTATGCATAACATTAACAACAAAAATATATAGAAAATACAATGTTTTATTCAAAATTAACATGTTATAAAATCAAGACAAATGACCTATGATCCATTCACACAACATTAAAATGATCAAAAGAAAAACCCTCAACACCAAATCCTTACATCTATGATATAAATTCTCTTTGAACTTTCCTAGATGTATGTGCATATATTATTATATTACTCCTGTAACCACATGTAACTTGTTACTTTAGAAGATTTATATGATCTAGAATAAAATTCCATAAATGAAATGGCATTGAAATAAATCCTCTTTAAATCCCTTCTTGGATTGAATTGTTTTCTACAAATTTAGTGATGTGTTTATATAGACATGATTAAAAATTACAATATAATATTGAATACATCTACCCATATGAAGTTAAATGTGTTACATATATTAAATGGAAGATAAGAACCAAAGGACCCATACATATCTAAACTAGATGAAAAATGTTGGTTTCATATGTACACTACATGAATATAGAATTTTGGAACAAATTCTCAACAATATACTTGGGGTTATTGTTTACACCCTGATTAGATTTATGTGAAACTTAATTATTTTAGTGAGATGTGTACACTAAAGGATGTAAGGGTTAGTAATAGGTAATTATTCTAATTAATTAACTTCCAACATTAGTTACTTCTATAAGAATAATGCATCAATACTTGTAATTGATAGGCTAAATAAGTTACAAACTTGAAATTCAAAAGGAATGAGTGCACTTAGTTGAATATAGTACTAAAAGTTTAGAATATACGGATGAATTGCACCTATTTTGAGACATGCGTGAAAAACCATTTTGATTTAAAATGGCTCAAAAGAAAAGATGCGTTCTTATGCATAAGATGTTTAAGAAACTATATGAGAGTGTAGGATTCTGAAGAGGTGGCCACCTTAAAGAACCTATAATTGATAAACAAAAGTTATTTACGCATGGTGGAAACCATGATGTGCAATAAAAGTAATGATATTAATATATATAAACCGTATAGATGATAGAAATAGTAATGTGAATGCATGTAAAAGAAGACTAGTACATCAATAGTGAAACAATATATATTAAGTATGTAAATAATATCACAAAAATGTGTAAAGTCATAAACATGGGGCACCCGTAGTGTCGTAAGGTAATAAAGGAATATAGGCCACAAATAATGAAAAATAAATAATTTGATTTAATAAAAAATTATTTATTAAACTCTACCGCAGAGTAACTACATGTAATGTATGATATTCAAATGCTAGTAAAGACACAAGAAAATAAACAAGTAAAGTATGAAACCCTTAGAAAGAGAAATGGATAAGGAGACTTAGGTAAGGTAAAGTAAAGTGTTGAACATGATGCAAACATCACCGTAATTGGTCTTTGTAATTTCAGGAGCTCACGAACAATGTTGGAAAAGGGTGCCTGCAACAAGAAAGGGATTCTTGGGCGTTGATGGTGGAGCTAGGAACCCATGACCGAGTAAACCACCATGATCTCGATTCTTGATATCTCACAAATGTGTTACTGATTGTTCCTTGTTGATCACATGATATTCACACCAAGATGGTGAATGATACATGTAATCTGCAAGACAAATATTTTCCTACATAAGCCCATAAACCACATCAAACCTTAAAAGGAAAATTTAGAATGGGGATTCAAAGCCCTGACCCTAAAGGTCACCCAAAAAGTGAACGTACAACCAATAAGCTGTACTACATCTCGATTCTATGTAGTTCTTGTGTGTGTGTGTGTGTGTGTGTGTGTGTGTGTGTGTGTGTGTGTGTGTGTGTGTGTGTGTGTGTGTGTGTGTGTGTGTGTGTGTGTGTGTGTGTGTGTGTGTGTGTGTGTGTGTAAGAGTGATGACTTATGATGCCCTAATACATGTTACACTTCATAACAAGCTATATATAGAATTTAGAAATGTATAACATGTGAGTATGGAATAGAATGAAATTCCCCTTCCTATGCAGTGTATGCAGAGTTGATGCAACCCTTTTCCATTGAATGGATGTGAAATGGATGCCTTTAGTGCTCTTTAGTGCCTTTAGATGCAATCTCAGGTGATGATAGTATATACTTAGTGCTTGGTCCTTCATTTTGAACACATAACTATGAATTTATATAATTCCATTGTTTAAATTTTGTAATTAAAAACTGTAAGGTTGAACCATAAGTGAAAAATATGCCCAAAAGATAAAAGATATCTAAAAGGAGAGAGTAAGATAAGAAAGGATTAATGATGCCTAGAGGGGACATGAACATCGTGTACTATTGTCCTCATTGGGTGCTGGTGTTTGAAGCCATAAAATATAGACACATTAAGTTCCAACTAAGTGTAGGGTGTATAAGACTAAAGAGAAAGCAAGAGACAAAAAAAGAGACCAAAGATAGTTATCAACCACTAGTTTTATTGCTTAGGATAATGTAAATGATAGAATGCTTTTAAGACCTATAAATGTACCCAATTGCATGATTTTGTGTCTACATTTTCCCTCACTTTATGTTTTTGAGTGAATACTCAATAACATAAAGCATATAGAAGAGGCATACCTAATGATCCTGTAGAGAGTGTGGCGAATAACATGCCAAGTGGACAAGTGAAGCATGGAATGACTGGAAAGTGAAGCGTGAAGACTAGGAAAGAAAAATGACCCTAGGGGTGAAGTGTATGTGTTTCTTGTACCTATTTTTGTGCTTGTATTTGCTGTCGTAGGCTTTTTATTGTTGCATATTAAGGATGAACACGTAAAATTGTATTCAAAGTTCTGTATATGAGAAAAATTGAGTAAAGCATGCATAAGTATGTAAAAGTGTGTAAAAGTAGTAGTAAAGAAAAGTGTGCACTTGATGTAAAAGAGTGTAAATGATAGAAATGTGTCTTGAAATGTTGTGAAGAATGAGTTTTTTGGGCAATCTCACACCAAAAGTGAGTTTTGGGAGATCTCACACCAAGAGTGATTTTTTAGGCAATCTCATGCTAAGAGAAAGTGTTGGGAAGAGAGGTTTAGCTTTACTCTCCTTCCATGACTCTAACCTCATAAGCACCACTATAGATGGTATGTCCCGATTTAGGTCCAATTGTCAGTAGTTCTAAAATTTTCTAATTATAGTGATTGTAGGAGATAAAATGCATTCTATAACTGGAGGTTTGTGCTTGAATCTGTAAAACTACTCTATGAACCATTGTAGATTGTGTTTTACTGAGAGATTGATCAGTATCTACCCCTAGGAAATTAGCTCCTAGGCATTGTTGTCGATTCGAGCACCGGTGTTTGCTCCATGTTTTAGACCTAAGTCAAGTTTTGGTCCGTTTTGTGACTATTTTCCGTGTTGATTCTATTATGTGAAGATCTATACTTTAGCTTTAAGCTATTGTAGGGGTGAATTATTCAAACAATGTATGCCCCCTCATTTGGGATACATGTGACGATTGTAGGAGAATGCATCCCAAAGGAGGGGATGTGATGTTGAGCCAAACTATATGCTGCGAGGGGGTAGGGGATGTGCATGCATGTAGAAACCAAGGAACATGCAAATAAAATGGGTTAGAAATGTGTGTTAGTGCAAGCAAAACATGTAATATAAAAAAATGTAATGAGCAAGTGATAAGACAAGATAGACCATGAAAAATGGGTTTCAAACATGGGACATCACTCATAATATCACAAGACAATCAGGGCCAAAGTGGCCAAAAAAAAATTGATCATATAAGACAGGGAAAATATCGCAAACAATAACATACAATAGAAAATAATAGCACACAAAATGAAATAGAAAACCATGGTGGCATATAGTTCTCGCAAGGCTAATGTTACACATGAAGCACCCGTTAGCATGTTAGAAAGATAAAGAGTATATTAAAGCGTGTATATATTAATGGAAAGTAATGTTCTAGAAAGGATTAGTAAATAATGAAATAATAACACCTATAATGTGTGAGAGTAGTAAAGGTAGATGCCCCCAGGAGCCTCAATGGGACTGGTGAAAGTTACATTGCCAAACATCATTACAGCGTGTAAGAACATGCAAGAGATCTTCATTCACCAAAAATACCAAGTGAACATGCATGTGTATATATAGAAATATAATGACATAATGAGTATATGACTAGCATACTAAGTAAAGTGCAACATGTAAGTAGTGTGAGTAAGCAAGAGTAAGTGCAACAAATATATGCAAGTGATATATGAGTGTGATGGAATGATATGCAATGTGTGAAAATGGTAGTAGTAGCATGCCCCCAATGGATGTGCATGAGATGAGGTTCATTTATAAAAGATTCCTCAACAATCAAGAATGAACCATAGAATAAGAGTGTGTCATTGGGAAATGAGTGTGTGGTGCAAAAATAGATGATAGAAAGATGTATCATGAAACACAAAGCATGAGATGTGAATGATGTCGAGGTTAATTTTAGAATAAGATCCGAGAAGTCAAGTATGAACCATGGAACTAAAGTGCATCATATGGAAATGGGTTGTGTGATAATAGATACTATAAAGATATATCATGAAGATGAGCGTGAAGAATGAAAGACGTGAGTTTCATTGATGTAGTGAGCCCTCAACAATCAAGTGTGAACCATAGCATGAGAGTGCGTCATAGGATAAAGATGGTAAAATGGGTATACTAAAGGTATAGGAGTGTTTAGGAAGATTAAACATGAAGTGTGAAGCATGAAGTATGATAGTAGATGCTAGAAACAATTGATGGTGCTAGAAGGGGGAAGTGTAATGCCTCCCCAAGTTTTCCAATGATGGATATCTATGTGAAAATGAAAGAAATACATTGTGATGGTGAAGTGGCTTGAAGTATATCATAAGAAAGAATATTATCATCACATTGGTAGGTAGGATAAAGAGTAGAACCATGGTTGGATTTCGGGTTGATAGTAGGCAATTTGAAGAGGTTATCTAGAGTTTGGTGGTCTTTATTAGAGAGTGGTTTCTGATTTGGAATTGGTAAAACCGTAGAATAATTGAAAGGAGGAGGGGATGGAATGGAATTTAGAGGAGGCTGCTTAGTTTGAATGGTTAAAGATATAGAAGAATTGAAAGGAGGAAGGGATGGACTGATTTGTAGATTAGGTTGCTTAGTTGTAATGGATAACGTTGTAAAATACTTGAGAGGTGGAGGGGATGGATTGATTTTTAGAGGAGGTTACTTAGTTGGAATGGGTTGGAAAGGAAACTCTTGAATGAATGAAGGAGGAATATTAGTAACTTTAGAATGATGCTCATTAGACATGGAAGGGTCATATTTAGGAGCCCATTAAAATTTAGCAAACTTTAAGATTTAACAGGATCTTTGTGAAGTAAATGAAATAAAACCCTAATGTTGAAGGTGATTGATTCTTAGTTTTAGAGCATAGCAATCATCGTCATGATGTCCATTAAGTCTATGATAATTACAAAATGGGAGACCGATGTATTTTGCAAGCCGATAAAGAGGATAGTAATGAGTAATTGGAAAGTTGATCAAGAAGTGGTTAAGGATCTCGGGAAGAATATCATGTTGCTTAGCATTTAGATCAAACTTGAGAGGCGTGGGGAGTGGTAAGACTTGGGGTTCACTTATATGAGCACATGTAGTAGATATAGAAGTCGAATGAGATGTAGAAGGGGAACTAGCATGGGCTTGAAGAGCATTCTTGAGATGTTGGATTTCAAATGTAAGAGATGTAATAATTGTTTCCATAGCTTGTATTTTATCTTGAAATAAAAAATGTAAAACATGAATTGACTCTAAGATGGGTTGATTAGATGGAGGTTTAGGAACGATAGAGTCATCAGATAGATAACCAAAAATTACACTTACTTGAGTGGGTGGCGTATTATGAGGGAGATGCATAATGTCTAGGGATTTTTGGAGATTTTTTCAAGGTGGATGCATTTGAAGTAAGTCATGCAAAGAGATTTGAGGAATTTTAGGAGCCATGAAAGAAGATTGGATAGAATAATAAAAATGAGGATCCAAGTGTATGATCATGAGTGGGGTTCACCAAATGATTTAATAAAAATTGATTTATTAAACCCTATTGTAGAGTAACTACTAAAATGCATGATATTCAAATGATAAGATACAATAAAGACACAAGAAAATAAGAAAGTAAAGTATGAAACCCTAAGCAAGAGAGATGGATAAGGAGACTTAGCTGGTTTACGTGAAATATGGAAGTGATTTGTGTAAGGTAAAGTGTTGAACATGATACAAACAATGTCATAACTGATCTCTATAATTTTAGGAGCTCACGAACAATGTTGCAAAAGGGCACCCGTAGTAGGACATGGACACTGGGTGCGATGACTTGATCTAGGCATCCATGGCGCAAAACCTCGGGATCTAATTCCGATATGTCAAAAAGGTGTCACAATTTTCCCCTATTGATCACCTAATATTCTGACTAAGATCGCCAATGATACTTATAACCTGCATAAGCCCACAAACCACATCAAACATAAAAATGAAAATGTAGAATGGGGAGTCGATTGACCCTAGTTGTCACCCGAAAGAGTGAAATTACAACCAAGTGCTAAACTACATACTCCATGTAGTGCTTGCGTGTGTGTGTAAGAATGATGCCCTAGGATTACCTAGTGCAAGTTGCACTTGATAGTCGAATAAATATAGAATGTAGAAATGTACATCATGTGTGTATGGAATAGAATGAACTTCCCATTCCTATGCATTATATGAAGGGTTGATGTAACCCTTGTCCCTTAAATGGATGCTAGATGGATGCCTTTAGTGCTCTTCAATGCCTTTGGATGCAAACTTAGGTGATGATAGTATATGCTTAGTGCTTGGTCCTTATTTTTAATACATAAATATGTATTTATATAATTCCCTTGTTTGAATTTCTTAATTTAAAATTGGAAGACCTGACCTATAAGTGAAAAATATGCCCAAAATATAAAAGAGACCCAAAAGGAGTAAGTAAGATAAGAAAGGGACAGGGGGTGCCCAAAGGGGATAAGAGTGCTTGGGAAGTGCTATCCTAGCTACACATTAGTGTATGAAACCATAAAAGATAAAAAAGTTAATTCCTTACTAGGATGTAGGGTGTGTAAGACCAAAGAGACAGAAAGAGACAAAGAAAAGAGGCCAATGATAGTTGTCAACCACTAGTTTTCTTGCTTAGGAATCATGTAAATGCTAACAATATTTTAGGACCTAGAAATGTACCCAAGTGCATGATTTTGTGTCTGAAGTAACCCAAAAACATAAACAAGTATATAAGAAATAAGAGTATAATAATATCATACTATAATATAGTATCCAATTATGTGAAAGTATGTGAAACAAGAATTGTCAACATTGCGTTAATCACGTTTTATTCCTATTAGCTCAAATGATAACATGTATATAATATATGTAATTAAGCATAATGAGGAAGTAGAAAGTAACTATAAGAGAACATAACACCTGGATTTAGTGTAAAATATATGCCCCATATGTATATGAAGCTTGGGTAAAGGGGTAAGATAACACCTATGATCATGTACCGCCCTTGTATGTCTTCCATTGGATCAATGCTCAAAATACCTTGTGAATGCATGTGTGTAAAGAGTATAGAAACATGCTATCTATGTTGTCCATTGTGTGTTTTTGTTGTCATTGATGTTGATTCCATTGATGGAAAAGGGTTTCATGAGGTCATATGAGTCTCCATGAGGCATCACTCAGGTTCAAACATGAAGGTGATTTGTAGTAACATGATTTGGTGAGTTGTCGTGTTGTCTTAACATGGTTTTAGCTTGCATGGTCATAATGTGAGTCTTATTGAGTTGGCTAGATGTTTTCATGAGGTCAAACATTGTTGGTATGATGTGTTAAAGGTGTTAACGAGTCTGTAATAGGTCACCATGGTTAGTTCATGAAGTGTCATGGTTGAGTCAGGTTATTTCAGGCTTATTCCTAGCCCTAGAGCATGTAGAATGGTATGGATCTAGGTATAATATTTGGACCTTATTAGTCCTAACCAAGTATGGTAGAAACATGTTGATAGTGTACCTGATGTGTATGATGCATTTCAGATTAGTTCTTAAAGGTATAATGCATGTATGAGGTCCTTGGGAAATAAGAAGGTGGAAACAAGCTAAGTAAACACATGTAAATGAGATTCGTTGGAGAGTTTTAAATATATTTGGGTTAGATGGTGAGTATTACCAGTTATAGGATGTTGTCATTATCCTTCATGACAAGTTTTAGGTCATTATGAAGAAGGAATTGTAATATATGTCATTTTTGGTAAAATCATGTATTCTAGAGTGTGTTTTTGAGCTAAAAGTTGACCTTTTGATGCTCACTATGAATTGTGTGATATGCATGTGAACCAGATACTTTCAAGGATGTTTTCCATGGAACTAATAAGGTTTATAAAAAATAATGAGGTGGTTTTAATGTCACGTTTTATGAACAATCGTTAAGAAGATAAGTTGCTTTGAAACCCTAACTAAACCCTAGCTAAAAGTGACTTAGATAAAAAGAGATAAAATGGGTTTATTATGAATCATTTTTCAAAAGTGATGATTTGAGGTTGTATAGGACTCCTCCATATTTCCATAAAAGTAAGATAGAGCTTGTGACAATATGTTAGCCCCACATGAAAATGCTTATTTATAAAGAAGTTCAGTTTAAGGAAAAGTTCTCCAAAGAAGGAAAGAACTAAATTGACATTATTTTTAGCCCTGAATTATTATAGATGTCCATGATAGTTTCAGATCATGGTTGTGATTATAAATGGAAAAGTGTTCCCTATTTATGAAGACTAGTTTTTGGGGTAGTTTAGAGTAGCTTGTGGTAAAAGTGGAATTATAAGAGCTACAGGTTGAGTTATAACTTTATTCAAGTTGTATTGTGATCCTATTTTAGATATATTTCTAATGGTATATAAAATTTTTTTTTTATATGGTATGAAGAAGTTATGACATGATCTTTGAAGGTAAAATTCGGAGGATGCCTAGTCAAGTAGTGTGTTGAGTATCTTATGAGGTAAGATGATTGTTTTGATTTTTCATACTTGTTGAAGATTTACGAGTGCTTAGGAAATATTTATAAGGGTTCATGCTTTAGTTAAGCTTGGAAGTGATTTTTGAGGTGATGGAGCAAGTTGAGCTCAAGATTAGTTCTTGAGTCCTAAAAGCCTAAAGGAGCTATTTTAGAGATGGACCTAGTTAAAGGCCTTCCAATTGGAGTTGGAAGGAAATATAAGGTGTTATGGAAATATGATTAAGAGGTATTTACAATGGTGTATGGTTTTTCTCTTGGTGATGAGGTTTGATAGGTCAACCAACTCAATTTGTGAAGAAGAAGGTTTCTTATTTCTCAGGACATGATTTCTTAATTTGAAAGATTGAGGCGATGAGGCATGTAATGGATTATTTGATTTTGATATCATTTGGAGAGTGAATATGGATGATTTTATTTCCTAGTGAATTAATTTTGAATTCTTGACAGTGATATAAAGGGTGCAAACCAATTGAGTTTGTAAACTGTCTTTTTGGGTAGCTTAGTTTGGTGAAGAGGAAAGCGAGTGTGGTTTGAATGTATGTATGTTTCATGATATATTAACAACATGGATGTGATTTACATATCCATAGGATTATAATGAGTGGTTACATGCCATTTTGAGTTGTTCTTGGGTGGTCTTGAGGCCCAAAGGTGAAGACCCGATTCTTGGAAACAAATGTTTGGTGAAGGATATGAGCCTTCTTGGTAGTGTTATGATAAATTTGATTGGTGAAATATAATTAATGGCCATGGATGATTTTAATGTCATATTTGACACGTGTGGTGAATTTGGGATCTTGAATAATCATGGCTATGGGTTTTGTGGTTTTAGCTCATCTAGGTGATGGGGTTTTGAGCCGGTTTTGTGCTTAATTGGTGAATTTGGGCATGAACAACCTTTATGGGTCCATTGTGAATGTTTATATGAGTGTGGTATTATATTTTTAAGTTATATTGGTCAATATAATAATTAGGTATATACCTATGGTGTGTTTGAAAGAAGAAATGCATATATAAGTGATGTTTTAGTTCATTTTTGAACTAATTGAGCTAGAAAGGGAAAATGTGACCTAGGTGAGAGTTTGCAAAATGATAAAGAGAATGTAATAAAACATAAATATTTTTGAAAATATTAAGAGTGATGAGGAGATAATGTGCAAGATTATTAATTCAAATCGGGTCATGAAAGATCAAGTTTGAGCGAACTAGGTGAATGAGGGTTTGAAGGAGTGTGAGCTGAATTTTAGATCTCAATAAGTTGTGGCAGAAAAAATACATAATATATATTCATTCAAAGTTGTTTGAGATGGTTCTTGATCATATTAGGGGTTGTAGCCTCCTTGTGGAGTTGGTACTTCACTAAATTAGGGGCTGGTGCTCCTTGTGGGGTTGGTGCCTCAATAAAGCAGGGGTTGGTTCTCCTTGTAGGGTTTTTGTTCTAATAAACTAGGGGTTTGTTCTCCTTGTGGGATTGGTGTCTCACTAAATTTGAAACATGGCTATATAAAGTTTATGTTTCAGTGGGTTTTCTTCCCCTTAAGGGTTTCCCACTTTAATATGGTGTTCTTGTGTACTCTCTTGCTCTTGGTTATAGTTGATTCAATGTTTAAGTAAACACACATATGGATAATGTATGATTGAATGGTTGAATGAATGATAATGAATGGTGAATGGAAAAATTAAATGATGAATGCATGGTTTGGTAAATAAAGTGAAAATTATTGTAGGAATGATTAACCCCCTCTCAGTCCATTGTTCTTCCAAAAATTGGTATTAGAGTAGGTCCTTGAGAAGCAAGTTTCACCACTTGAAGGAGATCCTACTGAAGCACATGTATGGAAGATTGTTAGGCTCAAGTTGAAGAGAATCCATTGGTCAGATTGAGAGCTTGTTTGAAACCCTTAGGGTTTGACATATGGAAATCCATATATGAAGTTTGTACTCTCTCTCTCCAACATGTATAGCTGATGAGAAGGTTCATTTAGAAGAAAAAGAAGGTTATTGTGTTGATTTTTAAGCAAGGTGTTCTAATGGCAAGGATGAAGACATAGAAATTTATGGAGATGTTGATGACCTAGAGGTAGAGTTTGAGAGTGTTTTAGAACCTATAATGGAAGAAGTGGTATGTCATGAAACCCTAACCATGGTAATGATATATAAAGATATCCAAGAATATATTGAGGAAGATTTTTCCATTCATGAGAATCAAATCATCTTGTTTGAGGAAATATTAAGGATATTCTCATGTTTTGAAATCAAGAAAAGGTTGACATCTTCAAGAGAGAAGCTAGTGGATGATCCATCATCAAGGAAGAAGGAAAGGAGATGATTTCAGTCAAGGTACAATCTTTTGTTTTATGTGTATTTCTTCTTGTTTTATCCTTGTAATCATAGGACTGAATAAAAATGGAAAAGTTTACAAAGAATACCAAATATTTGAAAATTTGAATGCATGACAATGTTGCTACATTCATGATAAGGATGGTATATGTTTCTCACATGAATTAGTACCACAAGGTATATATGAAAAGGTGGAAGTTTACTATATTTTACTAGATCAAGATGTTGGAGCTTATGATATTTTTCCATCGTGAAGAGCAAAGAGGTTGAGAATATTGATGATATTCACAAAAGAATGTGAAGGTCACCAATTTTTTCTTCCATCAAATAAGATCAAAACTTTTGAGTCGTTCTCAATGTCATAAAGTGTTTGTATAACACAAGTGTTCTTGGTATGTGTCCTTAGAGGTTTCTCTTTGTTTCCATCAAGTCATGAGGTTTGTGTATATGTGTGGTATCTTTAAGAGTATGATATCAATGTGTTGTGGTCATGTAAAATTTAATTTCAAGGTCTTTGAAGCCCTATTATGTAGTTCATTACATGTAAAGTCAGGTATGGAAGTGATGATCTTTGAATTGTGTCATGGTATAAAGTATGGATTTGTTTGAACATGAAGAGTTTTGTGTCATGGAATTATAAGTATTTTTGTGTCTTCATCATATTGCTCATAAGATCTGTGTATCTTTAGTCATCTCAAGTGAGTGTCATGAGTCAAAATAAGTAAAATATGAGAAAAGGTTTGTGTATGATGAAAATCAAGTTCAAGTTATAGTTTATGGTCATGTTGTCCTTGAAAGATCTGTGTTATTGTTAGGTTGTGTCTCAAAGTGTACTATTGGTCTAAGTCATTAATAAGATTAGTAGATAAGTATAAAGAGGGTCAAGTGAGTTTGGTTTGTTCATTCATGAGAGGTTTCACCATGTCAAGGTTTTGAGAAGAGATAAAACTGATTAATGGTCTATATAAGTTTATTGATCTTCATATCCAAGCATTTTAAGGAGTGTTCATAGCCTCAAGGATCCTTAAAACATGAATAAGCGTTATGTTAGTCTCAAGGAATTCTTGATGGTATATAAGTCATTATTAAGTACCTTGAAGTTTTGTGTGGAGTAAATATGATCAAAATCTCACAAAGTTATCTAAGGAATGATATGAAGATGTTCATTCGAGTCTACTTGGGTATAGAGTTTCATGGACTTGTATTAGACTCGCATAAACCAAGAAGGATTTTCAATGCTCAAGAGGTATGTCACCATTTTTATATTTTTGGATGATAAAATTTTTCTAATATAGGTCTTAATAGAGGTCTTAAAGGGAAAATCATGCTCTTGGAATTGTGATTAAGCTTGTGACACTATCAAGTCTTGGTATTGTTAAAAGAAAACCTACAAAATGATTTTGAATAATAAAGGTATTAAGTAATGATAAGAGTTACACTCATCAATAAGTATTGAAATTATTTTGTGTCACATTTGTGATGAAGATAGGATAAAAAAATATGGCAAGATAAAGTCTGTTGTGGCTTTGACAAAGAATTGAAATAGGGTAGTTGAAGTCAATAATGGTTGTATCATCCTTGCCAAGGCATATGGGTGGTTTTTATACACTAAAAGGTGATGTTACAAGTCTCAAATTATCCCTCAAGGGAAGGGGATCCTAATTCACTCCTTGATCGGTTGGAAAACTGTCAAAAAATATAGGCAAAAGTATGTTTGTGCATATCATCAAAAAATTATTGATTGAATATCTTGACCCCAGGGGATAAGAGAAGGTTCTAAAATGAAGAAGTAAGAGGATTCTATAGAATGTGAGGTGTTATCGATATGAAAGAAGACTAAAAATAATGAATCTTACAGGGAATGTACACCTAATAACATGGTCGAGAGGTAGTTGATATTAAAATGTTAAAATATGATCTCAAAAGACTTAAATCCTATAGGTGGGTAACAAAAGTGTTGACTCACACCTTGAAGTATTAAACAATAGTCCGAGCTGTCATATTGAGAAAGTTGAGTCTATGTGGAGAATTCAAGTGTGGTCATGAGGAGTCAAAATGTCCTTTGAAGATGTCACTCAAGAAAGATTGATATAACGAGGTTGACTATTAATAGCATGAAGTTTGAAAGTGAAATGTTGTATGAATATCTTGGAAGCTTGCAATGTTTCCTTAGCAAAAGAGATACAAAGATAAGATGGGTTAATAATTTTTCTTTACTTAATGAAATGTATAATGACTTGAAAAAAAAGAGCTTAATAGTGTAAAGGAGAGACTGTATCAATGACTATGAAAGAACAAAAATCATGCTACATGTTAGTGAAGTTATCATGAGGCAAGTGCTTATGAAATCGAAGATGCATCTAGTCATGAATAAGATCTCAAGAGATAGGTACATGCCATGGGAATTATTTCCATACTTGAAGACACATGTAGATGGTCCTTTGCAATGTTGATACCATGAGAAGTTATGCTCTGTTCTTTCTCTTATTAGAGACTATCTAAAATGTGAAACGCTTATTCTATGCTCTAATGTTTTCATGAGATAAAAGTGAAGGTTAAGTGATTAGGTCAAATGTCATAAGATTTATCCAATGAGTTTTGAAGACCTAAAATATGGATAGCAATATTTGTGTGGTGACAATGTCAAAAGTCTGTATTTGTTGTTTGAGTCAAAAAAATTGTCCCAGTGCGTGTTGACTGTGTTGAGATCAAAAGAGATGCAAAGAAGACATGAGCAAGTGCATTTATGTCTAAAAATATGAGAAGAGTAAAAAGTATGACCTTATTGTTAGGGTAAAAGAGTTTCTAGATGAAGATTATATTGTATTATGTCCAACATGTGCATATTAATCCCGAGATTTGTGTAAATATGGTATAGAGGTTTATGCTTCAAGAATGTGAGAGAGCTAAATAATTGATTCATGTTGAGGCTAAGTATATAATGATATACAATATTGATGAGTTATAGGGTTGTGAATATCTTCCAAGACAAAGAGAGAAAAGGTCATAAGCTTTAAGAGGCATGTTTTCATGAAAATGAGGAAAAAAAGACTGAAGTAATGAGAAGTTGATGATTCTACAAAGCATGCATACAAGGTATGAGATCAACTTTTTATATTTTTCAGTTTAGTATGATGGTATAAGTCTAGGGGAGCCATAATGAGGTATGTCATAATGTGTTTAGGGCTTCTAAATCTTGAAGAAGCTTGGGAAGAATGCATTGAAGTTGTTGTTTAGGGACAAGTTGTCCTAAAGTCAATCATGTTGGATTTCAAGGAAAAATGGTGTTTTTGGCTTGAACAAGTCCTAGAAAGGCGGTGTTGAGTATGAATGAAGATAAAGTATGAGGATATAAGTTTAGGGGGAGCTTTGTTAAGGCTCTTATAGGTCCATTGGATCATTTATTGGTGTTGATGAAGAAAAAAAGGAGAGAGTTTAGTCTAAGGGGGAGATATTTGAGCAAGTAAGTTGTTCTTGTGCATTGTTATCCCTGTATGCTATCACTTCTCATGTTGTTTCATCATAGTATCCTTTTTCATAGATGTCAAAGGGGGAAAGAAGCATTAGAAACATGGAAATGAGGTCTAGTAGGTGTGTTTGGTCTTGTTGGTTTCTATCAATGTTTATGAAGGTGATTTCCATCAATGACAAAGGGGAGATTGTTGGACATTGTGTTTTTATGTTATCATTGATGTAAATTACATTGATGAAAAAGGGTGTCATGAGGTCATATGAGTCTCCATGAGGTGACATTTAGGGTCAAACATGAAGTTTTCTTGGTAGTAACAGGATTTGGTGAGTTGTCATGTTGTCTTGGCATGGTTTTAGCTTGTATGGTCATAATATGAGTCTTCTTGATTTGGTTGGATATCGTCATGAGGTTAAAAATTGTTGGTATGGTGTGTCAAATGTTTTAATGAGTCTGTAAGAGGTCACTATGGTTAGTTCATGAGGTGTCATGGTTGAGTCAACTCATTTTAGGCCTATTCCTAGCCTTATAACATGCAAAATAATATGGAGGTATATGTTTTGGAGCTGATAAGTACTATCCAAGAATGGTAAAGTCATGGTGATAGTGTAATTGAGGTGTATGATGAGTTTCAGATAATTTCTTAGAGGTATAGTGCATGTATGAGGTCTTTGGGAAGAAAGAAGGTGGAAACAAGCTAAGTAAGCACAAGTAAATGAGATTATTTGGAGAGTTTAAAATATATTCATGATAGATTTTGAGTATGAATAGTTAAAGTATGTTGTCATGATGATTCATGACAAGTTTCGATCATTCGATGAAGGAATTATAAGATATGTCTTTTTGGTGAAACCGGGTATTCTAGAGTGTGTTTTTGAGCTAAAATTTGAGCTTTTGATGCTCACTATGAATTTTTTGTATGCATGGGACCCATTTAATTTAAAGGATGTTTTTATATGAAACTAATAAGGTTTATAAAAATTAATGAGGTGGTTTGATCATCATATTTTTATGAACGATCGTTAAGAAGATAAGTAGTTTGAAACCCTATCTAAAAGTGACTTGGATAAAAAGAGGTATACTGAGTTCATTTTGAATCCTTTTTCCAAACTGATGATTGGAGGTTGTAGATGACTAATCCATATTTCTAGGAAGGTAAGATAGAGCTTGTGACAGTATGTGGGCCCCACCTGAAAATACTTGTTTATGTATAAGTTCATTTTAATAAGTAAAAGTTCTCCAAATAAGGTGAGAAATAAGTTGACATTATTTTCAGACCTAGAATTATTCAAGATGTATATTATAGTTTCAGACCATGGTTGTGATTCTAAATGGAAAAGTGTGCCCTATTTATGAAGACTAGTTTTGGGGTAGTTTGGAGCAGCTTGTGGTAAAAGTGGAATTCGGGAGCTACGGTGGAGTTCAAGCTTGATTCAAGTTGTGTTGTGATATTGGCTCAGATAGCCTTCCAATGGTATATCAAACTTGTGTTTTGATATGGTATGAAGAAGTTACGACCTTATCTTTGAAGGTAAAATATGGAGGATGCCTAGTCAAACAGGGTGTTGAGTAGCTTCATGAATTAAGATGATTTTTTGAGTTGTTCATGTTTGTTGAAGGTTTATGAGTTCTTAGGAAATAGGTATAAGGGTATAACATTATTTTCTAAAACATGGAAGTGATTTTGAGGTGATGGAGAAAGTTGAGCTCAAGCTTAGTTCTTGAGTGCTAAAAGCCTAAAAGAGTTGTTTTAGAGATGGACCTGGTTGAAGGAATTTAAATTGGAGCTGGAAGGAAACATAAGGTTTTATGGAAAGAGGATCCAGAGGGATTTACAATGGTGTATGGTTTTTCTCTAGATGACGAGGTTTGATTGGTAAACCAACCCAGGTTTGTTGAGAAGAAAGTTTCTTATTTCTTAGGACAGAATGCTCAAGTTGAAAGATTGAGGTAGAGGAGGCATGTAATGGATTAGTTGATGCTTGATATTAGTTTGAGAATATTTTTTCATAGTGAAGGAATTTATAGGTATTTTATGTGACATAAAGGTTGAAATCCACTTGATTTTGTAATACTTTTTTTTGGGTAGCTCTGTTTGGTAAAGAGGAAAGTGAGCATGGTTTGCATGTATGGATGTTTCATGAGATAAATAAACAATTGATGTGATATGTAGGTCTATGGGATTCAAATTAGTGGTTATATTCCATTTTGAGTTGTTCTTGAGTGGTATTGATGCTCAAAGGTGAAAATTGGCTCCTAGAAACAACTGTTTGGTGAAGGATATGAGCTTTCTTGGTAGTGTTATGATAAATTTAATTGGTGAAGATAATTAATGACCATGGATGATTTTTTTATGTAATACTTGACATGTGTGGTGAATTTGGGAGCTTGACTAATCATGGTTATTGTGTTTGTGGTTTTAGCTCATCCAGATGATGGGGTTTTGAGCTAGTTTTGTGATTGATTGGTGGATTTGGGAATGACTGACCTCACATGGGTCCATTGTGAATGTTTTCATGAGTTTGGTGTTATATTTTTGAGATAATAATGAAGGACTGACCTATGGTGTGTTTGAAACAGAAATGCACATATAAGTGATGTTTTAGTTCATTTTTGAACTAATTGAGCTAGGAGGGAAAATGTGACCTAGGTGAGAGTTTGAAAGATGGTAAAGGGCATGAAATCAGATATGATGACATGTTTAAAAATATTGAGAGTGATTATGATATAGTGCGCATGTTTATTTATTCAAATCAAGTCATGAAAGATCAAGTTTGAACGAGCTAGGTGAATGAGGGTTTGAAGAAGTGTGATTTGAATTTGTGATCTCTATTAGTTGTGGCGAGAAAAAAATACATCGATATCTTCACTAATTTTTTTGAGTTGGTGCTTGATCGTATTAGGGGTTGTATCCTCCTTATGGAGTTGGTGATTCACTAAATTAGGGGTTGGTGCTCCTTGTAGGGTTAGTGCTCTACTAAAATAGGGGTTGGTGTTACTTGTGGGGTTTGTGCATCACTAAATCAAGGGTTAGTGCTATTTGTAGGGTTGGTGATATAATAAAATACGGGCTGGTTTTCCTTTTGGGGTTGGTGCCTCACTAAATTTGAAACATGGCTATATAAAGTTTGTGTTTTAGTGGGTTTTATTTCCCTTGAGGGTTTCCCACTTAAATTTGGTGTTCTTGTGTACTCTCTTGCTCTTGCTCTTGGTTATAGTTGATTTAATGTTTAAGTAAACAAAAATATGGTTAATGTATGATTGAATGGATGAATGAATGGTGAATGGATAAATTAAATGATGAATGCATGGTTTGATAAATAAAGTGAAAATTATTGTAGGATTGATTCACCCCCTCTCAAGTACATTGTGCTTCTAATAGTATATGAAACCAAAATGAAAATAACATGTATAATATAGAGTTGTAATGTCTCAATAAAAGTGTATAGGTCCTAATTTTTATTTTTGCAAATAGGGTAAGTGCATAAAGATGGGGGACAAAAGGGGGTAAAAAGGGACACCTTTTTCCTAAAATAAACAAAACATGAACTTCATCGAATAATTCAGCATGCCTATGCTCAAAATTTGACAAAGTGATAAGAATAAGTACCATAGATCTCAGAATCTAGTTTCTAAACTACTTTTTTTTTTTGAAAATGGTTGAGATTAAGAGGGTCAAATGTGGTGCGCACATAAAGTATGTCTATTTTTGTGTCAAAAAGATAAGAACCTATTGTGTGTGCACCCCTTATTTTTTTAGTTCTATATATTTTTTCAAATCCCTTTGGTAGAAAGTTAGCTAAGACCATGTACAAGGTCACATTAATTTTTCATAATTTTTGGATGAATGTATAATTTTTTATTAATTTTCAAAGTGCACATATCCCAAAAATGAACTATTTGTGTGTGCACCCCATAATTTTGAGAAAAAAGTCATTTTTAGTTTTTTTAAGTGCGTGTAGAATGGAGTTGAAAAAACCAAATTTTTTTTTAATTTGGATGAAAAATCATAACTTTTGCACCAAAATGTATGCATATGTTTTTGCATGAAAACAAGACAATAGTAAAAGAAAATTTGGATGAAATCCTTAAACTAATAGGATTTTACAAATAATTATACCCTCATCAAGGTAAAACCAAGCTTGAAATTGTAGTGGATTTTTTTTTGAATATTATGTTTTAATGTACAAGATATTGGGGTGCACACATGAAATTTTGATGTTTTTTTTTTGTCAAACACGGTTTTAAACACGCAGAAACAGTCCAAACCTTTGGTTTTGTAATTCAAGGCAAATCCAAGCCTATGGATTGAGAATTTTAAACCCAAAAAAAGGTGATATGTGAGCGTGCTATAACGCACTCATGTTAAAAGGTGCTCGTGTTATAACGCCCTCACATTTCAATGTGTTATGAGGTATATGTGTTTGGGGCATGCTTTTACGTATAAAAATAAATGTTTAGGGATCGAGGCCTCGGGGTTTAGGGATTAGATTTAGGGTTAATGGTTTAGGGTTTTTGGTTGAGGGTTTAAGGTTTAGGGTTTAAGGTTTAGGGTTTAGGGTTTAGGATTTAGGTTTTAGTGTTTAGGGTTTATGGCTTAGGGTTTAGGGCTCTGGGTTTAAGGTTTACGATTTAGGGTTTAGGGTTTAGGGCACAAGATTTAGGGTTTAGGGTTTAAGGTTAAGGGTTTAGGATTTAGGGTTTAAGGGTTAGGGTTTAGGGCTCAAGGTTTAACAATACCTTTCCAGGTACATCTCCCTCTTGAGGATCATATTCATATTCAATGTATCGTCGTCGAAGAGGGAAGCTCCCTTGTCAAATTGGTTATTCAGTATGACGTGGAAGATGAGTAAAGAAAATGAAAGTTGGAGAATTAGATTTCATTGGTAATTAGTACTAAGTATTAACAAGACTAATATGGATTCTCGACTACTCGACTAGGAGGGCATGATAATATTAGGACCATATTTCCTAGTCTCATGCCTAGAACCATCATTGAGTCTATTTGTGTAAAATAAACATAGCGATAAGGGTATGGATAAGAACACAAAGGAGTTATCAATAACCTAGTAAATATTTCTTGTTTAGTTCTGAATAGGATTCAATTGGCCTATGGCTTAGTGACCTTCCATTCATTGATAATTCCTTCTATGATAAACCCATGGATGCTTTCAAAAGTGCCTTCAAAAAGATAGGGGTAGTCATCAAGCCTAATGAAGGTTGTGATGTGATGTGTCAAATAATATATTCATAAGAACCTCTTCTTCCTTAAAAGTCCTTGGTTTTTCTTAGTAATGATGTCTCCTTGTATCCAAGGATCGAGGACTACTAGGGTCTGCGGTAAGATTGGAAATTTAGGAATCATCGAGTGTCTGAATCAGAATGTCATTGCATCTGGAGAAACATTCTCAAACGTTGGAGTAATGCATCTTGGAAAATAATCCTCTCAAATTTCCAGTCTAGGTCGTGTTCCTAGTCCTGTAGCGAGTATCAATAAAAAATAAAATAAATTTGACTAGAATTACTTACAAAATGCATTCCTTTTCTTCAAGCTTATCTTTATAAATGCAATCTGAATTTCCAAGTTCTCCATATTGCCAAATTTAGGGTGAATTGACATTCTGGACCTCTGAAGGTGTAAAAAAATGGTGAGTTCATTTCCTCCAAGAACCCTTAACACGAAGCCCTAAGCCCTAAGCCCTAAATCCTAAATTGTGAACCCTAAACCCTGAGCCCTAAATCTAAATCCTAAACCCTTAACCCTAAACACTAAAACCTAAACCCTAATTACCAAACTTTGAGCCCTAAACCCTAAACCTTGAGACCTATACCCTAAAAAATAAACCTTAATCCCTAAGCCCTAAACCTTGAACCCTAAACCTTAGCCCTAAATCATAAACTATAAACCTCAAACCACCGAATTTTAAACCCTAAACTCTAAACCTTAAATTTTAAACCTTGAACACTAAAAATACTTGTTGGAAAGACTTCTAAAAAATGATACTAATGAGAATGATTGAAATTGGTACAAATATTTTGAAGGAGGGAAATTTTGAAATATCCAAGATAAATTTGGTACAACCCTTTTCTAAGAAACCCCTTCCCTGCGGGAAGCTTGCACAAAGAAATGTTACCCAATAGAGCTATCTTCTTTTTCACATTACATGGGAACTATTTCACTCACTATAATGTTATGTGTCTTACCCATTCTTATTAGTATTGACAAAGAGTATTCAACTGAAAAGGGTTCATCTGCTTCGTAGGCATAACATTCAAAGAGAGTCATCATAAATTGTTTCCTTTCATCTGTTGATATTTTGGAGGGAAATACCGTATATCCAAGATTAATTTGGTATAAAGAAATTTTACATAATACAACTATATCCTTTTTTATAGCTTGTGAAATATTTGGAGCTCTAAGAGTGTTATAAATAGCGCAATTATATACGAGAAGATCAAGAAACATTCAATAAGTACAAGTATATGTGGGGATAAACATGTTTGCAGAGATGTGTAATTTATAAGGTTTGTTGATCCGTATAGTGTAGAATATCAAGAGTAATTTTCAATTTGTAATCACTATTATATACCAAAGATCAAGTGTAGAAGATCAATACCATTAGAGTGTTTGTTCCTTAAACACCGAACCCTAAATCCTAAACCCTAACCCCTGAGCCCTAAACCCTAAATCATGGACCCTAAAACTTGAACCCTAAAACCTAAACCTTAAACCTTAGGCTCTAAACCCTAAACCCTAAACATTAATCCCTTAACCCTAAACCCTAAACCTAAACCTTAAACCTAGGATCTAAACCCTAAATTGTAAACCATAAACCCTAATTATTAAGCCCTTAACCCTAAACCATGAACACTAAACACTAAACCCTAAACCCTAAACACTAAAACCTAAACCCTAAACCATGAACATTGATCCCTAAGTTCCCTAAACCATAAACCTTAAACCCTTAACCCTAAACACTCAACCCTTAACCATGCAACATTACCAACAAAGGAGTTTTCATATTGGTATTATGGTTGGATGAGGGTCAAATCTTGAGGATCATATTCATATTCGGTGTATCGCCGTTGAAGAGGGAAACTCCTGTCAAATTAGTTATTCAGTATGATGTGGAAGATGAGAAAATAAAATGAAATATGAAGAATTATATTTCATGGGTAATCAGTACTAAGTATCAAAAAGACTAATATGGATTTCGACTACTTGACTAGGAGGACATGACATGTTAGGACCATATTTCCTAGTCTCGTGCCTAGAACCATCATTGAATCTTCTTGTATAAAATAAGCATAACAACATGGAAATGGCTAAGAACACACAAGGGTTATCAATTGCCTAGTAAATATTTCTTTTTAGTTACGAGGGAGTCGGTGACATATGGCTTAGTGTCCTTCTATTCATTGATAATTCCTTCTATGATAAACCCATATATGCTTTCAAAAGTGGCTTAAAAAAGATAGGGATAGTCATCAATCCTAGTGAACGGAGTGATGTGATTTCCAAATAACTTGAAATGAAAATATATTTAGAGGTCATAACATGAATTTACAAATATCTCTATTGTTATAAATGGAAGCCAAATAACAGTGTCTCCCTATATCCAAAGATCAAGGACTCACTGGGGTCTACATGGAAGGATTGTAAATTTAGGAATCTTCAAGTGTCCGAATCGAGAATGTCATTGCATCGGAGAAACATTCTCAAACATTGGATTAATGCATCTTGGAAAATAAAATTGAACCTCAAAAATCCTCTCAAATTTCCAGTCTAGGTCCTGGTCTAGGTCATGTTCCTAGTCTTGTTTCTATTTCGAGTTCTGGTTGGTTGTGGTCATCAAATATGGAAGTTTCAGGAAAGGAATCCACACTTGAATAATTATTCCCATTTATATTGTTGGAAATGCTAATGGTAGTGGCAATGCCTGTGGAATTCGGTTGGTGGAAGGTGGGGTTGTGCCCTTGTTGGTTTTTTTATCATGGCGTCATTGGTAGCCTTTCTAGTATTATCAGAGAGAACTCCCCATGCTTGTGTGATAAGTTTAAAATCTCCTCGGCTCCTGGGAACTTGTTTTATCGATATGCAATAACAAGGATAGTTTTAGTGGGTATTAACAAAAAAGAAAATAATTTTGATTGGAATTACTTACAAAATGCATTCCTTTGCTTCGAGTTTATCTTTATAAATGCAATTCGGCTTTCCAAGTTCTCCATATTTTCCAAATTTGGGTCGAATTGACATTTTGGACCTCTAAAAGCGTGAAGAAAATGACGAGTTCATTTCCCCAACCTTTCTTGAAGCAAATTTAAACGAAATGAAATTTGGAATTTGGAGGTGGCACATGGTAGACACTGATTGTCCTACCACAAATTTACTTATTGATGATTAATTGTTATTAGTTGGATTTATTTGCCATTATTATGATAAGTGGATTTTTGAGATTACCAAATCACTGTCAGGTTTATTCATGAGAATACAATTATTATTGTGGCATGGTTGATGCAACTCCTTAAATCCTCCCATAATTATGAATACCTCTCCTATGAAACCCCATACAAGTGGATATATGTTAACTAAACTTGTCATACCTCCTTGAGATTGAGAAGGGTGTTTAGGGATGCTTTTATATTGCTTGAAGAGTTTGCAGTGTAAAGAAACCAAGAAGTGACCAACTAACCTTGCTCTTGTGCAATGTAAGGGCAATTTTTGTAAAGGAAAGCGAGAGGAGTCTTTAGATGAATATTGAGCAACTAGATGAGTGAAAAAGGTGGTTTAGTTTTTCGAAAACATGATGGAATTCTAAAACTCCTACAAATATTCTTTCACAAAACATATATCGATTGTATAATTTAAACCCTAAAAGCTTGAAGGATGAATTCTGAAATCCTGAAAAATACCTATGTACTAACCATATTAGAATCTGAAAAACTATCTTCTAAACCGTGACAGATGGAGTTGTGAGACTAGTTCCATAAGGTACAGAGTGACCCTAACATATTATGTTAACTAGAAATAAATTTGAAGTATAAGAAATAATAATAAAAGAAAAACCTATAATTAGATATTTATTTTTGTACATAGAAGCATGCCTTAACCGGATTTGTGTCCACTTTTTGGCCCCCCATATTTTTGCATAGGCCCAATATGTGAATGTTTTTGTAATTTAAAATTGTGTTAATGTTTTTGTATTTTGAAGGGCTCATTTAGGTACATAAATGAAGGGTATCATTGATATATCCAATGAGAGCCTATGGAGGATGGCAAGAAATTGGTGAAGGGTATAAAGGATTAGGCCTCAATTGTGTGGAAGGAGGTGACTCAAATGCAAGAGGTACAATAGTGGTAATGGTTGCAAAAGAGGGTCTAAGGGATGAAGAAGATGTACGAGGAGTATGGAAATTATAAGACCTACATGCGGGGCTAGAAGAATAAATAATCCTAGAAATATCATGGGTACTTGAAGTTATTTGGGAAATATTGGAGAGATCATGTGCATTAGAGGACCTAAATAGAACCATGTGAGGGGAAGATTCATGATAAATAGTGTGTGAAATCGAATTCCTATCGTAATACCTAGAAGAGCGAGCAATGTAAGAGGAAGTGTGTGTGACCAAGGCCTATTATGAGACCTAAGAGGGATAGAGCTATGATAAATAGTAGTTAGGACTACAAACCTAGGGATAAATATAGGAGGGATAGAGGTATGAGAGAAATTATGTGAAACCAAATACTTATATGTAGATGCACTAGGTATAGGTGTAGAAAGCGTAGAAGAAGGCCTAAGTAAAATAGGAGAATAATACTTAAAGAAGATACCTAAAATAGTGAGAAATCGCTATTTATGGATAAAATTAACACATTAGTGGATGATAGAAGGAATAAACCTAATAGAACGTAGCAAGGGAGGCCCAAGAGCAAGGTAATAGGACTACTAGTAACAACAACTAGGATTGAAGTTATAGTAGTGATAAAACTAATAGTGATGAGTAGAGTAATACATTAATAACAACGATTAGTATCAAATGAGAGACTATATGTAGAAATGATAATATGTTGAAGTAACATGAGAGTGGAAACATTATTTTTATTGTTTGATTAAACTAAAATAGCATGTATAGGTACTTGATTAATAAATACATAAATATATAGACTATCATAGAAAAGTGTGGCATCTATATCAAAGTCATAAAAAATAACGAATGGTGTAGAAGGAGATGTATGAGTGATAGTTCCAATCATTGCATCCAAGGGGTGATCATAATATGGTATTGTTGGCACCATAAAATAAGTATTATGAAATTCATGTGTAGATTTTTCAATGGTGTGCTTAGGAAGTGGATCATTGAAGATTTTAAGTTTGACATTATCATTGGCTAGCTTATAAGGTTACGTAGGCTCATTCGATTTGATAACATGGGATTATAAGAGATATTGAATGATATGATGAAGCTTAAGACATATTTCAAAGAAGTGACGATACATCGATGATAACCATAGTAGAAATTAGCCTCGAAATTGTTACTTCGAGGCTTGCTTGTATTAATCTCAAATTGTGGAGGGAGAGATACAAGATTACACTCAAGAAATTATTTCAATATAATTTTGGGTCATATGGTAAGTGGGTAAACTTCTGGTGGGTAAGAAACGACATTGATAGTGTCCTTAGAAGGAACTTTAGCATCATTAGTCTTTCCTTTGAATTTGGATTCACTTGGAAACTTGGCATTAGATGTGTTAGGAGTGATAGAAATGTACTTGAGTTTATTCATATGTAATAACTTAGATTCCTGTTCTAGAGTGTATGAAATATATAGAAGAAGATTGTAATTTTTCAAATAGGACCGATTCTTACAAAGGAGGAAAAAAGCTTTGTGTTAATAGATCTTGCAGTTCACTATCAGCTAATATATTTCTCATTTTGGTAAACATGGTCTTGTATTGTAAGGCATACTTATTTATAGGTTCATTAGATCCTTGTCATAATTTAGATAGTTGTGCATATGAAACTTTTTCCCTAATGTTAATAGAGAATTGTGCTAGAAATTAATTTTCCAAAGTGGTGAAAGAACACACAAAATGAGTGTGTATATCATAGAGCCATTATAAGGTAAATTATTTAAGACTCCTAAGAAATATCTTGGTGAGAAATATGTCACGAGAGACATAATAAAAACAAACCACATGGAAGGAGCAAAGATGCTCGATAGGGCATCCATTTCCATCGCAAGTGGGGAGATTAGGAGTAAAAAACCAATGGGAAAGGAGTAAGAAACCAATTCAGGTGCAAATGGATTATGAAACATCGAGTATAATCTACATCATGAGTAGAAGTGGATGCAACTTGTTGTAATTATAATATTTCATCTTATAAGGTATGAACAAGGGTTTCAAAGGTTTGTGTGCTAGATAATGAAGTCTATGAACCATTAGGGGTGGATGTAGGATGTGTAGTAGCAATAATGGTTGTAGTAAGAGGCATATAAACATTATGAATTGAAATATTAGGTGACACAAAAGAGGTAGGCATTATAGATGTAGGAAAAATAAATGTCTCAATATCGGGAAAGAAGCATGGTTAAGATAATATCTTATAATATAGAAGATAAGATCAATTTGGTAATAATTCTCTTCTTTGGAAACATGTAAGGTGTTGTACCTCATCTTCAAGAAGATCATGAGAGTGAGTAAAATCCTTTTTATTGGATCCTTCACCTTAGATAGGATCAATATTGATTGTAAAAGTAATATTGGTAAAGACATCAACTATAGAATAGGAGCCTAGAGTAGGTGTCATGATGCCACAATGTATACCGACATAAGGGGAATAATATATGCACTGGTTGGGCATCAAGATTCCCTAGGTGAAGGAAAATATTTTAGAAGAGTTGATGGTTAATCATGATGATAAATAGGAAAATAAAAACAACACCAAGAGAAAAGGGAAGATCATAAGCAAGCCTTAAGGAAGATGCTAAGTTCAAAGCATGAGTTGGGTTCACCAAAATGATCACACCCTAATTATATCTATGTGAAAGCTAATTACTTTAGTGAATTGTGTAGACTAAAGGATGTATGGGAGAAATGGGTGATTATTCTAATTAATTAACTTCCAACATTAATCACCAATATCAAAATAATGCATCAATACTTATAACCGATATGATAAATAAGATACAATATTGAAAACACAAAGGAATAAGTGCACTTACTGATTATATATGATTTTCGGAGGTTATAAAAGGATAAAATACTAAAATAGGAATATCTAAACCCAATGACGCTTTATTCTAGACATGGTGATTGGAAACCCGACCCGGGAAGGATTATACACTTCTTCTATGATTGTTTGTATGGTATTGACCCTTATGTATGGTATTGAACCTTATGTATGGTCTTGGGCCTACTTGGTTTGTGGATTTGTAACTTCTCAACACTATAAAATAACCTAGAGCTATATGTCACCTGTCAAACCCTAGTTTTTATTCATGTTGTAACGCTCTTTATGACTAATATGATAAATATGATCTTAAACCCTAGTCGTGGAAGGTAAGTCCTACAAAGCAAACATTAGTTGGGTTGTAGGTACCCTATTGCATCAATTATGTTGGCACTACTCTAAAGAGGCCTTAAAACACACATCATTATTCATCTAACATGTGATATATGAATGACTGAAACTATAACTTCAAAATTCTCTTTGAAGATGCTCGAGTTGAATTGGCTCTTGCTAAAATACTTGGGGAATAGATACTTGAGTGATTATGTATAAGAGATATTGATGTATTTACCTATTTAGAAGCTTTAAAATTGTAGATATTTATTTCCCAATTGCTTTAGATGTGGTATTGCAAGATTTAGGGAGCCTTGGGTTCCTTTTGCAAGTGTTAGAAGTGATTTTATCAATGTAGTGCCATAATATTTATAAGTTAGAAAATGAGGTAGTAAATTTAATTTTTAATATTGGGTTCTACAAATGATTTATCTAAGAAAGTATGTCCTAAAGGGAATTTTCTTTGGGTAGGCCAATTTTTTTCCCTAAGAGATAGAGCTATAGAGAATAGATAGGGATATTGAGATAGAGATAGAGATATAAAGAATAGATAGGGATATAGAGATAGAGAGAAATGACCAAAAAAAGAACGTGGAACCGAAAGAAAACTTGGAGAAAATGTCCATTCAAGACTGTACAAGTCAACTAGAACCAGATACAATATCTTGAAATTGACCAAGGAATGATTTAACATGTAATATGAACTTTTGAGGTTGTTACTTGATGTTTGTCTATGGATTTTATGCATTATGTTGTTAGAATTTTACAAAATATCGTTGTCTAAGGATAAACAATAGACCTAGTGATGCAAGGGCATCACTCTAAGGGATAATTTAGGCATGTAATAATCAATGTTGGCTTGATAATGTCTTTAGAGATACTAGGATTCATTTTAAGGTGTTTTGGTGTGACCAAAAATTTAAAATTCAAATTGTGGAGTTTCCTTCCATTTTGTGCAATTTGAAAATTTGAACTTGGTTAGAGTCAATTTTGAATTTCTTGGTAGGTGTAAGTAATCTAGAGGGTATTCATAGGTTCATAAGGGGTTTTGTAAACATTACAAGGTCTTGAAATATAATTAGGATGTTAATTTTGGTTTTGTAACTCCTTAATCTTGATTTAGCTCCTTTCTTATAATATAACCTCCCAACACGACTTGTGTCACAAGACTCTAGTAGTTAGTTACAAGTAAAATTTGAGAAAAGAAGGTATTAACTACGAATTTGTAACCATTTTTAGTCATTTATCAATCAAATGAGAAGAAATATGGAGCTCCAAGAGTATTTCAAAGGTTATATTGCATGAAAAACAAACTTGTATCGAGTTCTTGCTTTGTGTTAACAATGTAGAAATTTGGAATACATGTACACTATAATGGTAAGAGATCTTGTGGAATGTAATTTAGGGTTCCTTTGAAGTGTTTCTATTATATTTTCATGGTTTAGTGTGTTAGTAACAAATAATTTTATGGCTCAATGTAGTTCAAGATAGTTAGTATAAGTTTTAGACCAAAAAAACTCATTTGGGCATAAAAGAGAAGGGTTGTTGAAGAGATAAAGAGGATATGATTAGAGTGAGAGAAATTGAAAGGTCATCACACATGTATAGATTACTCATATTCCTATAAAATCAAGATTTTAATCATCTTATGAATGTTCAAGGCTTGACAAAGAGAGAACCTTGTTCAGAGGCGAGTACGATGGAAATAAGATTCAAGAACATACTTCAAGGGATAACAATGGTTTTTGGTAAGATAGGAAGATCATAAGTGTTTTCATAGACCTCATGAGGGTGATTTGAATCCTTGAAACATGATACAAAGAAAAGGGTGTTGAAAATAGTATTCTCGGGCATGTAGGTAAAACCCTCGGGGTTTTGTGTGTAGGAGAGGCTTGAAGACTCTAGACTCATTTCTAAAGGATGAGAATTTTAAGACATCATATTAACATATTATTGAACAATAATTAAAAGTAATTTCACCTTGGTAAGCCCCCAATTGGTTGAAATATAATAGTCATCATATAGTACTTGTAGTTCGGTTGAGGAGACCTAGTTGAGGTATAGATAGTGGGTTTTAGGAAATATTTTCTTAAGAAATCTACTGAGAACTTTTGTACCCAAAAATAAATTCCAAATGTGTATTCAAAACAAAAATTAGTTTTTTAATAGAATCCATATATCAATAGTTATACATGATTTTGTCCTAGGACGGGGTTAGTAAAGTGGAATAGGTCTAGAAGGTGAACTAGAGAGAAAATGGCATAAGCATTGGGAATCAAGCTAAACCCATGTACCAAAACCTCAAGTAGACAAAAGGGAATATAAATCAATTTATAGTTTTTTTGGGGATGTATAGATAGCTCTAACCTCAAACCCACCGGACACCTTATTCTTGAGGAGTAAAATAGGTAATTTTTGCAAAAGGAGACCAAACGAAATATTTCATGTAATTCAAATGAATTTGATGATTGGATTGATATTATTAGAGGTTAGAAAGTATTTTGAAAGGTTTTCATCAATCATTTTGAGAATTTTAAGTCAAAATTACAAGTTTGGGAGGATTCTTGAGTTGATAAAACACACATTTTGCAAGCTCGAGTGATTGATTAATTTTGTTGCATCAAAATAACTTATTTGATTGTGTAGAAGTGTTGTATTATCTACATCAACTGGTATTAGAGTGGAGAATAAGAAGAAATATCGACAATAAGAAGATAAAGAAGCAATGAAGAGGAGAAGTCAAGCATGTCAAGATACCACTAAGAAGATTGGTGAGAGGAGAAAATAGAGAGCTTCCTAGGGACACCGAGTTGGTTTCTGTGTTGAGAAACATATAGGATAGATTAGGGACACCGACTGCCCCAACCATCCACTTGCAAGCGATCGAAGTGCTTGTGATTTTACCATAAAATTTTTTCTTCTATAGCTGATAAAAATCCATAACGGGTAAACTATGGGTTTTTTTATCACGATACCTTGTTATAAAACCCTGGTTTCCTTATTTCAACTAAATAACAAAATATTTCTCTTACAAACCTATTTGGAATAGCTACCTCATCTTCCTCTGCAATTTTGGGACTGTGATTTTCTAATCTCCATTGGCAATGTATTGGGTAATATTCTTTATATTGACTCTTAAACGTCTAATTTCACCCATACAACATATGCCAAAATTCTTATGGAATTCAATACCTCAAAAATCCTTCCTACAAACATTGAGCTAAAAGTGCAAAACATATGCTGAACTCAACCTCTAGACTATGAAGGATTACCCTTCAGATGCAGAAGGTGTTTCACCTTAGGTCATATTGTTGTTGAATGCGGCAGTGACAAAGCGTAACAATAAAAGAAATAATTAGTGGAAAAATTCCCTCCTTGAGCATTTGGTATTTGATGCTAAGATAGAGCTGGATTCAAATGATGACACGGGTGGGGTGGCCAATGAGGTCCTTGAAACCCCTCTTTCGAAATTCCAACTCGTTGAAAACAAGGAAAATGTTCATGATGAAATTCCAAAAAACAACATTGCGATACAATAGCTTGTAAAGCAAGCCTAAGGAAAACATTCCTCCTTGTTGTCATGTTGAAAAAGTACATATCTGCCAATAGAAGCTATTGAAGTCTTTCTTATTGTTGAGGAGGTTGCGGATGGGTGGAAAACAATACACAACAAGAAAAAATATTTTCTCAAGAAAACGGTTTCTCCTACCTAGTTGTATCTTCATTATTGGGTAGTTGTTTATTTTTGTTTCGTGTGTGTCAATGCTTTATCTAGGCTTTTAGGCCTCTTTGTACATGGGTAGGGCCCCAGTCAAAAAACCTTCATCCTTGATAAAAAAATAAAGGACCAAGCACTAAACATCTACTACCACCACCTAAGGTTTCCTCCAAAGGCATTACAAGAGCATCAAAACATCCATCTAGCATCCATTGAAGGGAAAAAGGATTATATTCTTCTACATACACTTCATAGGAGGGAAGTTAATTTTTTCCATGCACACATCTATCTACATTTTCTACATCTAGCTATTGCTCATTATTTATGTGTGTTTGGCACAAGAGCTAGCTAGGGCATGATTCTACACACACGCACATAACTACATGGAGTTCGAAATGTAGTACAACACTTGGATCATAAGTTCACTCAGTTGCGTGACCTCCGGGGTTAGTTCGAATACCCATTTACATATTTTTCTTTATAGGATTTGATGTGTTTTGGGGTTTTTAAATTCTCTTTCTCTTTGCAGGTTTCAAGAGAATTCAATGATCAAGTAGAGAAATATAGGAGATATCCAAGTGAATATGTTGTGACCCTGCGAAAATAATTTTATGAGGTTTTGAGTAGTCACGAGTGCCCATAGAAGGTCTACAAGTGACCCATGAGCCCTTGAACCTATCCAGGCACCTAAGTCCTAACATTTCAAGTGCTTGCATAATTTTTTGGGCTTGGTTGCAACAATTTGCCTTCCCATTTCATTAGTTTTCCAGCTCGATAAAACTTTGTAATTATTGTGAATCAACTAAGTATCTTACCCCCTCTCTTGCACTTAGGGTTTCAGAGTTATTATCTTTCTTTCTTGGGTCAAATATGTACTTCATTGCATATCTATATCTGTGTAGTTACATATTTAGATTTAACATCTATTTGTTTATTTACATAATAATTTGATGAACCCCACTCATGATCGGTCTTTTGGATCCTTCTTTTTATACCATCTTCTTTATCATGGCTCCTAAGGCTTGCTAAATATTTTTTCTCAATTAATTTTAATTTATGCACCTTGCAAAGAGCTTATTCAAAAATCCCTAGACACCATGTATCTCCCTAGATATATGCCACCCACTCAAGTGAGTGCTAATTTTGATCATCTATCGATTAGTCGGGTAAGAACACCAAGTTGGGGGGCCAAAATGCGGACAAAAATATGATTTTTAAGTGAATCGTGAGCATGTTTCGGAAAGTGCAATCACATTATGAATTATCAGGTTTGGTAATTACCAAGCCTAAAACGTGAGCATGTTATAACGTATTCACTTTCCTGCTATGTGGCATATGTAGTTTTGGGAGGGATATATTTACTAAAATAAATGGAATAAGTTTATTTATTTATTAATATTTATACTTTATTATTTCTTATACTTTATAATTTATTATTGCTTATACTTTAAATTAATATTAGTAAATATAAGAAACTAGGGTCACTTTGCACCTTATGGAACTAGTCTCACAGCTCAATCAATCATGGTTTAGAAGATAGTTTTTCATATTCTAACATGGTTAGTACATATGTATTTTTTAGGATTTCAGCATTCAACCTAAATCTTTTAGGGTTTAAATTATAGAATTGATATCTATTTTGTGAAAGACTATTGTCATTGTTTAGGTTTTGGGATCTTCTTGATTGGTTATTGACATTTGTAGGAGTTTTCGATGTGTCAAAACTATATTTTATAAACCTCACAACTCCCAAAGGTAGAAACAATTACTAGTATATATGGACTCATGTAATTCCTTATAACACATAATAAATCAAAACACATGTAATTTTTTATCAATTCAAATAATCAAGGGAATGGTCATCATGAGGTCTGTGAAGGATCTGAAACATCATGAGGACAATGGGTGCAATCAGAAAAATCACGAGGTCTTCCTCAAGGCTTCCTTCATTCTCTCAGTGTTATCCCTATCCCAAGAATTTCCTCTAGTGTTTTGTTTTGGTCCAACTTTGCCCTAACTAGTTCAATTGGTTTTGTTTCCTCAACTAAGAAGCTTCAAATCTATTCCTCTCTTCTAAGATAGTCTTATCATTCCATCATGTTATCAGACCACTAAACCACCTATTTTACCCAACTATTTTCTCAACATTCATCCAAAGACTCCTCTCATTTTCCTTTACCAAAATATCTCTTACATTGCACAAGAGCAAGGTTCACTAGTCACTTCTTGGTTGGTATACTTTGCAAAATCTTCATGAAAGATAAAAGTATCCCTAAACACCCTTCTCAATCTCAAGGAAGTATGACAAGTTTGGTTAACATATCCTTCCATTAGCTGCTTCATTCACTATCCACTCTCTTAGACTAGCCTTCCCACTTTCTAGCCCTTCCTGGGTGTTATGTTGACTATATCTTCAACTTTAAGCACATACTCAACAAGTTGAGGTAATTTTAGATTACCCATTAAAGGTTTCTAGTTACATTAAGAGTTTTAGGTTTGAACTCCAAAGACAAATACCACTTCCTTCATTAAATTGAGCTAACAATTAGGTCTAGGTTTGTATTTGTTATTTCTCCCCTAGACTGTCACTCACACCTCAACATGCACCCAATGAACCTTAAAATTTTCCTTTGAATCTCTTAATTTTGCATTTACAAATTCTAACTTTGCAGAAAAATTCCTTTTGCCAATTCTTTAGCATGTTGTGCATAGGATTTCTCGCGGCTACGATGTCACATCTTCCCTTACTTGCATAACTCTAATATTTTTGTTTTGATTTTTATTTTCATTTCTTGAGTGTTATTCCACATAAATCCCAATATAGAGTTGTATGCCCCAATCTTGTCATTTGGTGTTGATTGTTTATTGAGATGATCATATTTATCCTTGGCTAGTATTTTAGCTACATATTTTTAATGTCATATGTTGAGATTGTCATAATTTGGAGTTACTATAACTACTCCATCTCAATTGTACCCGCCAACATTCAACACAATTATACATGAAATAAAAAAACTCAAACAATAAAGCTTTTACCAATGATGCATGGAATAAAGAGAGAAAAACTAGTCGTAAAAGCTTTCATTGTAGTTTTCTTAGGTAGAAATGGAAAAAGACTTCAACATATTTGGACACTATTTATTGCGTCATGATGTCTGTCTTCAATACAAACTAAAACTAAATTGAAGTAATACATGGAAAACATGATAAATTCGAGAGAAAAATTCGAAATTGAATGACGATGATTATATAGATGCCCATTGACAAGTGACTAAGTAAATTCAAGTGTTAAAAACAAACATATTCCAAGAAAAATGGTGTGGAATTGGTGATTTACATGGCGACCAATGTGTGAAAGTCTACATGGTGTCATCCTTCTATAGTGGCAAGGGATTCAAAGAAGTTTGATATATTAAGTTATCCTTCCGTAATGCCCACATTTTTTATAGCTTTAGTTATCTGTTGATTTCCTTCTTCATAGACATGTTTGGACAAGGATTTGATATATGTTGGACAATATGTTATGATTTTTGACCTTCTTGGACATGGATGCATATTTGGGTGCATAGCACCAATTTGAATCTATTAGCATGTTGTTAGCTTTCATTCGATGTTTTGGACATTAGTTTATGATGATGTTGTTTAGACCTAATTGAGATACGTTAAATGTTTAGTGTAGTTGCATGTTTGGATTCTATGGATATATGTCACTTTATCATTATGTCTAACTTATGGTGAATTATGTATAATTGTGCATGTTGTCGCATTTTCGATTCCAGAAAGATGATATGCTAGTTTATAATTCATTGATTTCTTATTGAATATTCGATTCACATTTTATCGGATAGGTGCGTTTAATGTGTGCAATGAGTGCACAAGTGACAGGTCATAGGAGAATGTGGGATTCAGGCCAGCTACACAATTTTGCATAAGCAACCCACGGGGCTAAGCCCTAACCATGTTTATTGTATGAGGCCTTAGTATTAGAGTTTATTGTTTTGGGCACCATGAGTGACCCTCATTTGTAATGTAATATGTCTTGTAATATTAATCTTGCTTAGGGTGTTTAGGTTGTGTTGTAAACTTGTGTTGTAATTAATCAAAAAGGGATTAGGGTCACATGTGAACCCTTGGGTTGGCCCCACACCCTCTACCCTTGTGCCCAAGTGTGCCAAACCCGAAATTGGGCTATTTTAGGCATTTTTAGTGACCCCTTTTTAGTTTGGGAGTTCACTTAGCATGAAAATGGGCCCTTGGACCCTACCTAATAGGTAGGGGACTTATTTCCAAGGCTTGGAGGGATTTTCCCTCCCATTTTTCCTTCCTTTGGTCACATCCATGTAAGGTGGATGGGAATGTGTGCTTTGTTAAAAGTTGCACAAGTTTGTTTTGTTATCATTTTGGGTAATTTGGGAGAAGTGGGTTAAAAGCTATTTTATCCTTTCTCCCTTTTATTTTGAGAATATTTGACTTTGAGGGAAGAGAGGGGTGACACATGTCACCCCCTCATTCGTGAGGATTTTTTCTTGCTCCTCTTCAAATTCTCCCTCATGGGGAAAGAAGAGGACTTTTTTTGGTGCTTTTGCTTGGAGGCTTGTGGATTTTGGAGCTAGAGTTTGCTTGGGTCAAGAAGTGGAAAAGATTGAAGTTGGAGAGCTTTTGGAGGTAGAATCCTTGAGCTCATTTGTGTGTTTTATATCATGTTAGATATTAGTCTTGGTTATTTAAAATGTGTGTTATTGCATGTTGATTTTAATTGTTGTTTTACTTTATTTTTCTCCATCCATCATATGACATGATGGAGTTTTGGAGTTTGTGGGGGAAGAGAGAGGGATTTTTCCCTCTCAATCCTCATGGCTTGATGGGAAAGCCTTGTAGGATTTATGTTACTCCCCTCAAATGGTTTGAGGTGGGGAAGGTGGTTCATATGGCTTGAACCTCCTTCCCCATTCTTGGTGAGGAAACCCCTTTGGGGTTTGAAAATCCTTCCAAGAAGGATTTGGTGAAAGGGTGGAGAAATAAGGAGGGTTTGAATGACTTTGGAGGAATAAGGAGGGTGTGGAGATCTTGGTTTTGTGCAACTAATGTTGGTTACCACTTTTGGAGAACTCCTTTCTTCTCTTCCCCATTTTAGAGGTAGAACATGGTTTCTCCTCTTTTTCATCTTTGCAAAATTGGTGTCTTGTTTTAATATTTGTCTTATTTTTTTATGTGAATGTAATATTGGTTGTCTCCCTTACTCTTGTGCAATGTTGTGGATAGTAGTCCTCTTTCCCATGGGCTTGGGGAGGCTAGCATGCCTTCCAACCTTGGAAAGGCATGTAATGATGCCTAAAGGTTGGGTGGTTAAACAAGCCTTTTCTCCTTGGGTTGGATTCTTGGAAGCTTTTGAAGTTGGAGATCATGTGGTGGCAACTTGGATTCTCTTTGCTTCTTTCTTCTTTTATGGACATCATTCTCTATGTATCTTAAAGAGTGTGGCCATGTGAAGCTTTCATTTCCTTGTAAATCCTCCTTGTTTGTAAATTGGTATTACTTGTAAACTTGAGCAATCTCTCTTCAACATTGTAAAGAAACTTGTAATGGGAATTATTGTGAGTAGTTATGTATTTTTTGGAAAATATGGCATATTGTGTTCAAGCTTCTTGGAAACAAAATATTGTAATGAGTTTTCTTTTAATAAAAAAATCTTGTTGTAATCCTTGTTTGAGAAGGAAAGTATTATTACTTGTTGGATATCCTTCTTATTAAAAAAATCTGAAATATGTATCTTGTTAGAGCATTAGAAAGGAAATCTAGTCATACCATTGAGCCTTAGGATTATCATTGAATGGAAATACTCTAGTTTTAAAGCAATAAATCCTCTTCTTGTAAAATGTTGGTAGCATGACTAAATGTAAATAAAATACCATTCTTGTAATGCATTTATTTTTACTTTTTTCAAAATGTTAGTGAATAGAATACAACTCTTTTTCCCTTATTACAAAAATAAAATGATCAAACATGGATGTGCCCTCTCCTTCTCTAAGTATGAACTTAAATCTAAATTTTTTTCTATTAAGTGAATTAACTTGCCTACAACCTTCTTATCACTTTACCCATTAAGTTAGTTTGTTATAGGTTTAATGAACTAAAATATAGAGTTGAATATCCTTCCATCAATATCTAAGCTAAATCTATTAGTTTTTTTTTTTACATTTGAATCTAAGCTCCCATCCTATGCAAAATCCGCAGCCACACCAAACACCAAAAATAATATTTATAAAAAAATAAAAATGATTTTGTTGTTTGGATCTCATAAACAAATACAATAAAAAAATTCAAGCCTCCATAGCCCCTCCTCCACCTACACAAGAAGAAACAAGAAAAAAATAAAATAAAACCAAAATCATATGGAAAAGAAAAGAAAAGGAGATAGAGAGGCATTAGGAAAACATAGGGCAATTTTTCAAAATCAAAGGCCAAGATGAGTTCCATCCTAGGGCTCTCATTCAACCCTACATTTCTTTAAGTCATGATCATTTCATGGGAATGGTAAAATAAATTATGTGGTGTGTGTGGGTAAATAATTAAACATAAGGGAAAATTGATAAAAACTCAAAGGGGGTGTAGAAAAAATTGAGATGACCTTAGTAAACTCAACAATAATAATAATAATAATAATAATCAGATAACTAGGGGCAATGAGTTATTTAATGTTTGAGAAATTTATTTTAGTTAGAATAAATAATATTGGAGATCGGTTTAGGGTTCGTATTAATTACTTTTTAAAAAAAAAATTCACCCAAAATTTTAGTCACATTTTGGTGTGGTTTCAGGTGTCCCAAGGTGGGGCATTACATAAGGAAGATGCTAAGTTCAAAGCATGAGTCGGGTTCACCAAAACGATCACACCCTAATTATATCTATGTGAAACCTAATTAATTTAGTGAATTGTGTACACTAAAGGATGTAAGGGATAAATGGGTGATTATTCTAATTAATTAACTTCCAACATTAATCACCAATATCAAAATATTTCATCAATACTTATAACTGATATGATAAATAAGATACAATATTGAAAACAAAAAGGAATAAATGTACTTACTGATTATATATGATTTTGGGAGGTTATAAAAGGATAAAATACTAAAATAGGAATATCTAAACCCAATGACGCTTTATTATAGACATGGTGATTGGAAATTGACCTAGGAAGGATTATACACTTCTTTTATGATTGGTTTGTATTATATTGACCCTTATGTATGGTATTGAACCTTATGTATGGTCTTGGGCCTACTTGGTTTGTGGATTTGTAACTTCTCAAGACTGTAAAATAGCCTAGAGCTATATGTCATTGTCAAACCCTAGTTTCTACTCATGTTGTAACTCTCTCTATGATTGATATGATAAATATGATCTTAAACGCTAGTCGTGGAAGGTAGATCCTACAAAGCAAACATTAGTTAGGTTGTAGGTACCCCATTGCATCAATTATGTTGGCACTACTCTAAAGAGGCCTTAAAACACATATCATTATTCATCTAACAAGTGATATATGAATGAATGAAACTATAACTTCAAAAGTGTCTTTGAAGATGCTCGAGTTGAATTGGCTCTTGCTAAAATACTTGGGGAATAGATACTTGAGTGATTATGTATAAGAGAGATTGATGTATTTACCTATTTAGAAGCTTTAAACTTGTAGATATTTATTTCCCAATTGCTCTAGATGTGGTATTGCAAGATTTAGGGAGCCTTGGGTTCCTTTTGCAAGTGTTAGAAGTGACATTATCAATGTAGTGCCATAATATTTATAAGTTAGAAAATGAGGTAGTAAATTTAATTTTTAATATTGGGTCTCTACAGATGATTTATCTAAGAAAGTATGTCCTAAAGGGAATTTCCTTTGGGTAGGCCAAATTTTTTCCCTTAGAGATAGAGATATAGAGAATAGATAGGGATATTGAGATAGAGATAGAGATATAGAGAATAGATAGGGATATAGAGATAGAGATAAATGACCAAAAAATGAGCATGGAATTAAAAGAAAACTTGGAGAACATGTCCATTCAAGACCGTACAAATCAACTAGGACCAGATACAATATCACGAAATTGACCAAGGAATGATTTAACATGTAATATGAAAATTTGAGGTTGTTACTTGATGTTTGTCATGGATTTTATGCATTATGTTGTCAGAATTTTACAAAATCTCGTTGTCTAAGGATAAACAATATACCTAGTGATGCAGGGGCATCACTCCAAGGGATAATTAAGGCATGTAATAATCAATGTTGGTTTGATAAGGTATTTAGAGATACTAGGAGTCATTTTAAGGTGTTTTGGTGTGACCAAAAATTTAAAATTCAAATTGTGGAGTTTCCTTCCATTTTGTGCAATTTGAAAATTTGAACTTTAGAGCCAATTTTGGATTTCTTAGTAGGTGTAAGTAGTCTCGAGGGTATTTATAGGTTCATTAGGGGTTTTGTAAACATTACAAGGTCTTGAAATCTAATTAGGATGTTAATTTTGGTTTTGTAACTCTTTAATCTTGATTTAGCTCCTTTCTTATACTATAACCTCCCAACACGACCTTGTCACGAGACTTTAGTAGTTAGTTACAAGTAAAATTTGAGAAAAGAAGGTATTAACTATGAATTTGTAACCATTTTTAGTCATTGATCAATGAAATGAGAAGAAATATGGAGCTCCAAGAGTAATTCAAGGGTTATATTGCATGAAAAAAACTTGTATTAGTTCTTTGATGTGTTAACAATGTAGAAATTTGGAATGCATGTACACTATAATGGTAAGAGATCTTGTGGAATGTAATTCAAGGTTCATTTGAAGTGTTTCTATTATATTTTCATGGTTTAGTGTGTTAGTAACAAATAATTTTGTGGCTCACTGTAGTTCAAGATAGTTAGTATAAGTTTTAGACCAAGAAAACTCATTTGGGCATAGAAGAGAAGGGTTGTTGAAGAGATAAAGAGGATATGATTAGAGTGAGAGAAATTGAAAGGTCATCAAACATGTATATATTCCTCATATTCCTAGAGAATTAAGCTTTTAATCATCTTATGAATGTTCAAGCCTTTACAAAAGAGAGAACCTTGTTCTAGAGGGCATAACGATGGAAATAAGATTCAAGAACATACTTCAAGGGATAAAAATGATTTTTAGTAAGATAGGAAGATCATAAGTGTTTTCATAGACCTCATGAGGGTGATTTGAATCCTTGAAACATGATACAAAGAAAAGGGTGTCGAAAATAGTATTCTCGGGTTCGTAGGTAAAACCCTTAGGGTTTTGTGTGTAGGAGAGGCTTGAAGACTCTAGACTCATTTCTAAAGGATGAGAATTTTAAGACATCATATTAAAATATTATTGATCAATAATTAAAAGGAATTTCACCTTGGTAAGCCCCAGTTGGTTGAAATATATAATAGTCATCATATAGTATTGTAGTTCGGTTGAGGAGACCTAGTGAGGTATGTATAAAGTGGGTTTTAGGAAATATTTTCTTAAGAAAGCTCCGAGAACTTTTGTACCCAAAAATAAATTCCAAATGGGTATTCAAAACCAAAATTATTTTTAATAGAATCCATATATCAAAATTTATACATGATTTTGTCCTAGGACAAGGTTAGTAAAGTGGAATAGGTCAGAAGGTGAACTAGAGAGAAAATGGCATAAGCATTGGGAATCGATCTAAATCCTTGTACCCAAACCTCAAGTATCCAAAAGGGAATACAAATCAGTTTATAATTTTTTGGGGTTTTATAGATAGTTCTAAACTCAAACTCAAACAGACACCTTATTCTTGAGGAGCAAAATAGGTAATTTTTGCAAAAGGAGACCAAATGAAATATTTCATGTAATTCAAATGAATTTGATGATTGGATTGATATTATTAGAGGTTATAAAGTATTTTGAAATGTTTGCATTAATAATTTTGAGAATTTGAAGTCAAAATTACAAGTTTGGGAGGATTCTTGAGTTGATAAAACACACATTTTGCAAGCTAAGAGCAATTGATTAATTTGGTTGCATCAAAATAACTTATTTGATTGTGTAGAAGTGTTGTATTATCTGCATCAACTGGTATTATAGTGGAGAATAAGAATAAATATTGACAATAAGAAGACAAAGAAGATAAAGAAGTAGTGAAGAGAAGAGAAGTGAAGAGATTGTCAAGATGCCACCAAGAAGAGTGGTCAGAGGAGGAAATAGAGAGCATCCTAGGGACAATGAGTTGGTTTCTATGTTGAGAAACATACATGATAGATTAGGAGAATTGGAATTTTCTCAAAGAAGAGGAAAATCCTTGGATGAAGACAATGACAAGGAAGAAGAGAAAGAAAGAAAAGTGGCAGCAAAGAGAGAACCGAAAGTGAGGATCCTAAACGTAGACATGGGAGGAGGTACTAAGCCAAGGATGAAGGTACCAGAGTATGGAGGAAGCTTACATCCTGGATAGATGATATCTTTGGATAGAAAAAATGGATAAGTACTTTGATATTGAGAATATTGCAGAGAATAAGAAGGTGAAATTTGCATGTACAAAACTAACAGGGCATGCTACTATTTGGTGGGATTTTGTGCAAGAAATAAGAGTAAGTAGAGGAAAGGATAAGATGTTGGCGAGGATAAAAGGAAACTTTATTCCTTCAGATTACCACACTAGTTTATTCAAAAGGTTACAAAATTTAAGACAAAGAGAACTAAGTGTGGCTGACTATACTAAAGAGTTTTAAAAATTGGCTATGAGATCTTGTCACATAGAGGATGATGTTGAAGAAGTGGATAGATATGTGAATGGTTTGAGGTTAAAAATACGATATGAGATCATATTATTCAATCTAAGGACAATGGAAGAGGCATAGCAAGCAACCTTTAAGGTAGAGGAGAAATTTTCAAGAAAGAAAACACAATATTTAAGAGTTAGAGGAAGAGGAATGAGAGGAAAAGGTTAGTAGTCTTCAAAGGAAAATAATAACAACAAAATAATGAGGAAGAGGTTAACATCTCATAGACACAAAGAACATCTAGAGGTGGATATACTAGGGGTGGTTACTCATACAGAGGAAGAGGTGGATTTGGAAGAGGAAGAGGTGAGTTCACTGGTAAGTGCTTCAAATGCAATAAATTTTCAGGACATAGGTCATTTGAATGTCTTGAACATCCAAAAGCAAGCATAAACATAGTTAATGAGGAAAGGAATCAGATTACACATGTTGAAGATGAAGAGACTCTAGCATCACCATAATTAGTGGAGAAACTAGAAGTAGGTGAAGCATTGATGATGATGAGTGCACCTTAATGAATGCAAGGAGTGAAGAACCAATTTAGAGAAGGACATTATTCAAAACCATATGCAAATCAAAAGGTAAATGTTGCAAAATCATCATTGATAATGGTAGCATTGATAACTTAGTTTCTTCTGAGATGGTTGAAAAACTAGAGTTGAAAAGAATGAGGCATCCTAATCCATACAAAGTCTATTGGGTTCAAAGAGATCATCAGGTGTTGGTGAGTCATCATTTTTAGTTAACTTTCAGATTGGTAGATATCATGATAAGATTTTATGTGATGTATTTCCCATGGATGTATGCCATCTTTTGATAGGTAGGCCATGGAAATTTGACAAAAAATCCATACATGATGGATGGGAAAATACATACACTTTTGTGAAGAATGGAGTTAGGAATACATTGAATCCATTGAAGGATAGGAAATCATGGCATGAAGAGCATCCTAGAGTGATGTTAATGGGATTGAAAACATTCTTTTAGCATGAAGAAGAGGATGATGTGAAAGAAAAAAAAGTTAGTACAATTAAGAAGATGTGGGAATGGATAAGTGGAGAGAAGGAATACCAAGGAAACTTACAAAGAAGAATGAGTGTGAAAGGTGAATAAGGAGAAGAATCTATAGATCACGATGAGAACAAGGAAAATGATAAGCTAGTAGATGCAGTTAAGAAAGGAGACAACTCAAAGCACATGAGGTGAACATGAAGCAATCGGCCTAGTCACCGAAGAAAAAAATCATGAAAGGTGTCCACAAATAAATCAAGAGGGCACAAGTCTGCAATGACAAGAGGAGAAAAATCATGAAGAGAACACAATGGTCAAGATTGAAGAGAAAACTTAGAATTTTCCATCTAACATTTCTTTGGATAATGTGTATACATGTCCGACACTTGAGATGATGAAGGAACAGTCACATGAAGGTGCATAATTCAAGAAATAATTACATATTTTCAGTCTTGAAGGTGAAATGAATCATGAAGGGCATAAAGAAGATGCAAAGGACAGTTTGAGAGTCAAAGATCAGGAGAAACATCCTATATAAAGATGCATCAGATGTATAAACTCAGCCAAGAAGTGAAAAACATCATACAAAACCCTACAAACTTCATTTTTAAAAGAGCATGATCATTCCAAATGATAAATAACTTGAGAGAAGCATAATATAGCTTAGGAGAATGAAACAAGCAAATAACTCCATCAAGGAACACCATCACAAGTTCATGTTCAACTTGAAGAAAAGGAAGAAAGAGAGAACAATCTTGCAAGAAAAGACATAGATGAGAAGATTTCTCTTTTCCCTTGGGAGTATGATGTAGCTGAGCATCACTCCAAGAGTTAATTTAGGAATGTAATAATCAATTTTGACTTGATAAAGTTTTAGAGATCTTAGGAGTCATTTTAAGGTGTTTTGGTGTGACTAACAATTCAAAATTCAAATTGTGAAGTTTCCCTCCATTTTGTGTAATTTAAAAATCTGAACTTGTTGTTAGCATTAGTTTAATCCATTTTTGTTAATGGACGTTATAACCTGTCCTCTCTCCTTCTCTCCTCCCATGGCCTTTATAAGGCTCTGCACTCTTGTTTGATGAACACACACATTGAATAGAATACATTGAATAATTCCGTATCTATCTCTTCTATCTCCTGCTCCTGCTATCACTTGGTTGGAGCTAATTTTGGATTTTTGGTAGGTGTAAATAATCTAGAGGGATTTTATAGGTCTATTAGGGGATTTGTAAACATTATGAGGTCTTGAAATATCATTAGGATGTTAATTTGGGTTTTGTAACTCCTTAATCTTGATTTAGCTCCTTTCTTGTAATTTAACCTCCCAACATGACCTTGTCATGAGATTCCAATAGTTAGTTATGAGCCAAATTTGAGAAACAGAGATCTTAAATATGAATTTATAACTGTTTTTGTCATTGATCAATTGAATGAGAAGAAATATGGAGCTCCAAGAGGATTTCAAGGGTTATATTGTATGAAAAACAAACTTGTATCCGTTATTTGTTATGTTAACATTGTAAAAAATTGGAATACATATACACTAGAGTGGTAAGAGATCTTGTGTATCGTAATTCAAGTTTGTTTTGAAGTGTTTCTATTGTCTTTACATGGTTTAGTGTGTGTAGCAACAAAGAACGTTGTCGCTCATTATAGTTCATGATAATTAGTACGTTTTAGACCAAGAAAGATCATTTGGGCATTCAAGAGAAGGTTTGTTGAAGAGATAACAAGGATAAGTTTAGAGTGAGAGAAATTGAAAGGTAATCACATGTGTATAGACTCCTCAGATTCTTAGAAGATTAATTTTTAATCATCTTATGAATGTTCAAGCCTCGACAATAGAGAACCTTGTTCTGTAGAAGGTAGTGTATGGTGGAAATAAGATTCAAGCACATACCTCAAGGGATAACAATGGTTTTACGGTAAGCTAGGAATATCGTAAGTGTTTGCACTGAGACCTCATGACAGTGATTTGAATCCTTCAAATGTAATATAAAGCAAAAAGTGGCTAAAATAGTATTTTTGGTCCTATAAGTAAAACCCTTAGGGTTTGTGTGTAGGAGAGGCTTGAAGACTCTAAACTCATTTCTAAACACTAATAATATTAAGACATCATCTTAAAATATTCTTGAACAACAATTAACAAGAATTACACCTTGGTAAGCCCCTAGTTGGTTGAAATCTATAACGGTCATCATACAATCTTGTAGCGTGGTTGAGGAGACCTAGTTGAGGTCTAGGCAGTGGGTTTTAGGAAAGATTTTCTTAAGAAAGATATTGAGAATTTTTTTACCCAAAAATAAATTCCAAATGGGTAGTCAAAACCACAATTAGTTTGTTAAGATAATCCATATGTAAAAAGTTATACCTAATTTTCCCTTGAGATAGGACTTGTAAAGTGGAATAGGTTTAGAAGGTGAATTAGAGAGAAAAATACACAATCATTAGGAATTGAGACAAACCCTTGTACCCACATCTCAATTAGCCAAAAAGGTATCGAAATCAATTTACAAAGTTTTCTAGGGCTTTGTAGATAGTTCTAAACTCAAACTCACCAGACACCTTGTTCGGGGAGCAAAATAGGTAGTTTTTGCAAAAGGAGACCAAATGAACTTATTTCATGTAGTTCCAACGAATTTGATGATTGGATTGGCATGATTAGAGGCTAGAGATTATGCTTAAAGGTTTTCATCAATCATTTTGAGCATTTGAATTCAAAACTACAAGTTTTGGAGGATTCTTGCTCGTTGAGAAAACAAGCATTTTGCAAGCTAAGAGCGATTGATTGATTTGTCTAGATCAAAATAACTTGTTTGAGTGTGTAGACGTGTTGTATGCTTTGCATCACCTAGGAATGTGCTAAGAAGGAATGGGAAGGTTGTTTTTATCTTAAGAAGAGTGCATTGGAAATAATAGTTTTGTCAAAGAGTGAATTGCCAAATTTAAGTGTCTACAATTATAAGGCATCCCAAAAATTAAAAATGTGGCATTGAAATTATATTTCATTCACATTTTGACATATTTTGTAGTTCTTCCAAAAAAATCAGGCCATGGATAGTCCACAATTTATGAAATATATAGATTGCCTATAATTTTTAATTGTATATCCTCCCAAAATTTGATGTTTGTAACTTTCATACATTATTTTACTTTTGTCAATTTTCTTAATTTTTTTAATTTGTCCATATATTTCCTCTTTGTAAATATCCTATGTAGTACTGCTTTTTTATTACTCATTAATGTGATATGGTAATTTCAACTTTTATTTCTACAATTTTAGTCACAACATAAAACTTGTAGGTAGAAGCTACAATTTAAGTGCCACAACATTGATTTGTGAAATATCTTTTAAAAAATAATAGAAATGGAAATGTTACAATTAATATTCTCACAACTTCATAATACTTTATAAGATAATTATGTATGTGGGTTGTCCACATTTACAAATTCTATATTAAATAATGTAATTATTTACAATTGATGTTGATTTTTGTAAATAAATGGAATAAAAATTCTTTATTGGTTACACTACAAGAATATTAAATTTATTCAAAAATTAATATTAAATTTACATTCAAATGTATTTTGTTACATCAAAATTTCAATCACAAGTGAAATATTTTTTTGGTATAATATTATATATTAAAAATACAATAAATAAATAGGTGGTGGTTGATTAGAAATGTAAATGGACATGAAAATTGCAATGACATGATCAAGATGAGGAGGAGGTCAAGGTTGAATCCAAGCATAATACCATGTCGAGATACCTACTCAAAATTAGAAAGAACTTTACACCCACCAGAATATGAAACTCACTCATCATGTCCATAGCAACATCAAAAGTAAAGCTTGAGAGCCCAAGAAAATATAATGAAAAACCTACTAAATTGAGATGAGAGGTTGTGAAGGTGATAAATAAATATCACAAATCATGGACCGGAGAATATACATTCTGGAATAATGATAAGAGTGATGATTTATACGAAAATTTGTAGTCAAGATGTAAATTTTTAACATGAGGGAAATAAAGACCAATAAATACAATAAGAATGGTCCAAGTTAATTGATTGTAGTTACTAGGTTGACCTTGAACTTGAATTTGATATTGAAATTGTTGCCTACATTTTTGGCAAGTAATCTCCATAAAATACTCATTAATTCCTTCCTGCATTTTAGTAGTAGATATTCGTTAATATTTCATTGAAGCTTTATTATGAATTATCTTTGCATTTACAAATTCTAACTTTGCCAAAAAAATTCGTTTTTGCCATTTCTTTAGCATGTTGTGCATAGGATTTCTCCGTAGCTACGATTTGTCACATCTTCCCTTACTTGCATCACTCTAATATTTTTGATTTGATTTTCATTTTCATTTCTCGTGTGTTATTCTACATAAATCCCAATATAGAGTTGTATGCCCCAATCTTGTCATTTGGTGTTGATTGTTTATTGAGATGATCATATTTGTCCTTGGCTAGTATTTTAGCTATATATTTCTTTATGTTGAGATTGTCATAATTTGGAGTTACCATAACTACTCCATCTCAATTGTACCCGCTAAAATTCAACACAATTATACATGAAATAAAAAAAATTCAAACAAAAAAGCTTTTACCAATGATGCATGGAATAAAGAGAGAAAATGTAAAAACTAGTCGTAAAAGCTTTCATCGTAGTTTTCTTTAAGTAGAAATGGAAAAAGACTTCAACATATTTGTATACCCAGAAAGCGATCAGCCTTGGACACTATTTATTGCGCCATAATGCTGTCTTCAATACAAACTAAAACTAAATTGAAGTAATACATGGGAAACATGATAAATTCCGGAGAAAAATTCGAAATTCAAGTGTTAAAAACAAACATATTCCAAGAAAAATGGTGTGGAATTGGTGATTTACATGGCGACCAATGTGTGAAAGTCTACATGGCGTCATCCTTCTATAGTGGCGTGGGATTCAAAGAAGTTTGATATATTTATCGATCCTAAAAAGTCTTCATACGCAAGAGTCTAGTCACTTGGGAATGGAATTCAAAGTAGTCACAAATTTCCACATGAGTGAAAAGAGTTACTTAGGTTTGTTTATATCAATAATAGACTTGCTAAAGTCTAACACAAATATTTTTTAATGGTCAGTGATGTAAATATTATAAAGGTGGAACTGTTTTAATAACAACGTGTTGAATATATCAACCGTCGTGGAGGAAAAAATCTTAATTGAACAATTCCTTCTAGTGAAATATTTGTATTAGAAGAACAATAGTTGCAGTGAAATGTTTTGATGATGGAGACTATTAATATATGTTTTATTATTAAATAATATTGGTTGAGGATCATTGTAAATTATATATTAAATTTGTAGTTTGAATGTAATGTAAGAGAGTATTTTTATTGAAACATTTGTAAATTAGAAGTTAAAAGTATATGATTATTTATATAAAATATAAGTAATAAATAATATTAATAAAATTATGAATTATTATAATATAGATGAGGTGTTATATTGAAAATTATTGAAACAAATTAAATAGTAATTAAGTTAAATTAGAAGATAAATAAGTAAAATTTCATGATCATATTGTACAACATTGATAATTTCATATTTTTCACCAATTGGTCAGCACTTTCTTGCAATTTCATAATTTTTGCAACTTCTTTTTGAGAGAAAATCTCTCAATTTATTTCTTGTAATATCAATATTTTTCCAAATTATCTCCAGATTACAAAGGCACCTTGAAAAAGGCAAGTATTGTCCTTATTTTGATACATATATAGAGATCTATATTTTATGCAACTTCTTTTTGAGAGAAAATCTCTCAATTTACTTTCTTGCAAACACGAGCATTCTTCCAAAATATCCCTGGTTTACAAAAATATCCTTTGTGAGGAGAGCAATGACTGTCTACTTTACACTTACACATTTTGTCTAGTGCACATCCCTCTTTAAACTCCTCCACTCCTCTCCCAAACAAACCATTTGTCCATTTACTAGAAAAAATTCCATGTGGATCAAGTCTCTCCTTCACGATTAAAAACTTTTCTAGGTTGACTGCCCTTTTTGCTAGCCCTCCAAACAAATAACCTCCCGATTTCCCCCAATGCAGTGCCCCTCCATGCTTTTCAATAACCATTTGCTCAATCTCCTCAAATACATCTTCATTCCACAGGTGTATCTGGGTTCTCTTGGTCGGTAACTTCTCGGATCCATTGCCACGACATCCTCGGGAGGGCCCAAATATGCCTCCGATTGTTTAATGTAACGTATAAGAATGTCGGCTATGTCACATAACTTTTGGGGATTCAAATCCCTAAGCTTCTTTATATCTTCAATTACATTGAGGATACGAGACATAGGTACTCTCGGCCCAAATCAAAGTTCATATTAGTATGCACTCGACGGTCCCAAAGACAAATAGTATCATTTTTATCTAAATGTTTGGGGTACTTAAGGTTATTGCTAGTACCATTTCCTTGGCATCCTCCAAATGACTCGCATGCGATGGTTGTATCCGATTACCGGATAACCCGTGAAGCGGACTCCATCGTTTACAAATCCATTTCCTTGAGCCACGAGATGAGATTGTCTCGACTTTCCGATGATTACAGATTGCATCCACGTCATTTGTAGATTGGTAAGTGTCATCTACAAAGAAAGAAAAAATGATTGTTAAGTTATGTGCATAATTGATATTGAAGTCGATAGTTAAAGAAAACCTTCCATTAACAAAAACGATTAGAAATATTTGGAAAATACTTTTTCTTGTATAATATATTTTGTTGATGAATCGAAAGAGAACTTTTTTCAAAACATAATAATGAAAAGATAATAACGTAAACCCCAAAGAGACCGCGTCACAGACAGCTCATTCACAATAAGTGTATGGTGGGATAATGATTGAAGCGTAGAAAACATATAAAATAAGTGGGAAAATGAGAGCACTCACACTGATAAGCATCCCTTTCAACGTCGCTAACCTTGGAACCTCTCAAGATAGCGAATTCCCCTTCTCCTGGGACATCAACTGGAACACCATATTTCGTCAGGAAAACGGCCTTTCCATGGGAGGGAATCCACTCTATGTCTGCAAATTCATAAGCCCTCAGAAAATCCTCAATTTCATTTTCAAGATCCTTATCGTCTCTCACGGCTATGGAAACAGAGCGCTTGAACATCGGCCTCAACGCGAAGGTTATTTCTGAAATGGCTCCGAGAGTACCCAAAGAAATCCTCGCCGCTTTCATGTCTTCGTCTGCTTCTGTTAAGGTGATCACCTTCGCATATCCCTCGGAAGGAGTCGCAGGGACAACTAATCTCATGGAAACTACATATTCATAAACGCCGCTGCCTTTCCCGACGAGACCGCTGCCGTGTGCTCCGGTGGAAATAACGCCGGCGGCAGAGACTCCGTCCCAGTAAATCATGGCAGGAACAGCCAGACCGTGTTTTGCAGCTTCCTCCATAACGTCTCGCATCATGATTCCCGCTTGCACAGTAATTGTCATTGCAGTCTTGTCGATTGCAATTACAGAGTCATAGTTTTGGGTGTTTATGATGAGCCCCTGCCTCCCGGACAGACTAATCTGGGCAGGGCATGCGCCATGCGGCTCACTACTCTAATCTTTTGCTGTCTTTTCACCGCCACAGCAACAGCATGGACGAGCTCGGCTTCTGATCTGGGCAATGCCGCGTAGGCTGCCTCGCATTCTTTACGGTCTTCCCAATACCCCTGGGAATTGAAGATTTTGCATCTGCTTCCATCTCCTCTGCAGTCCACTGATGGAGGAGCATCGATCCCGCAAGCTGTCTTCAAGACAAAACTAAAATAAAATAAAAGCAATACGTGGGAAAAGCTTAGAGACATCATAAATCCCTGAGATAAAACTCGAAAATTGAAATTGAAGTTCTGAGTTTGTTACTTAAATGTGTCTTGAGCGCGCAAGATTATATAGACGCGCATTCGCATTGACTTGGTAATCAATACGTAATTCTTCCAAGAAGTTCCATATATTCAGAAGTCTCCTCACTTGGGAATGGGTCGAGTGCTAAAGTCTAACAAATGTTTTGTAATTCTTCCAACACTTGATTTCCATTAAGAAGTAGTCGGTCAATAACGTTTTTTAATAATTCATTTAAATATTACAGAAATGGAAGTCTTTTTATAACGACGCGGTGAATATGTCAACCTCTCTTGCATTTTGACGTTCAATGTTAGTACATGTCACAATAAAATTAGTTGCCGAGTCAAATCTAAAAAATTATATGGATGTAATTTGATATTTAAAATTTAATATGTACGTCAAATTTGTTTTTATAATAACTATTACAAAATATATAAATTAAGCTAAATTTTATATGGATGTTGTTGTTCTTTGTAATATTCTCCCATAATTATGTGACTTTTATTTAATTTTGGATAATAGATTAGACTAATCAATTTCATAATTTTTCACATATTTATTTTTTTAAATTAAAATTAATATTGCACTAATTAATTTGAAGATCCATAAACATCATTAAAGTTTATGAGAAAATTGTATCAAAAGTTCAAATTACAATTTAATTTTTTTGAAAAAATGATAGAAATGACTCACTTAGAATCACTGGTGCAAACTTGCAATTATGTAGAAAATGACTTCTAGCTTCCAATTTCGGGCTTGCGAGTTCAATCTTTAAATTTCACTTTTCTTGCAAAATCCTAAATCCAACACATCTAGTATACTATCCAATCTTTATTTATAGGAAATCAAATAAATAAAAATAAAAAATTCAATTACAAATCAAAATCAATATTATAAAGCTACACACGAAATCAAATAAAGCTAATAAGAAATCAAACAAAACTAATTAAAAATCAAAATTAATAGATGTTTCTATTTTATCAAATGAAATATGAAGATGCTTGCATTTCATTGATAAGATTTTAAGATAATTGTATTATTTTAATTATCTTTTCATTCCAAAGTTTCCATTTTCATTTATGTTATATTTTTCATGAATCTCGCAAATAAAAAGATTTGCACCTATATCTAACAAAAAGAGGTAAAAACATAAGTATTATGTCTTTTCTACTATCATATATTAAAATATATATCAATACTTTTTTCTTAATAAATCTAAATGATTCGTAAACCGGGTTAAACAATTTTACACAACGGATACTGAAGTTCTCAATTCCTTTAAAAACATAGAATTGGAAGCGGATTCTCAACTTTCCTTTAGTATTGAATAGAAAATTGGATTCTTTTTCTTGTTCTAGGAATGTAAAAAAATTCTCACTTAGAAACCTCTGATGAATTCATTCCTGCTTAACTCTTTCATGTGTCGTTTTGTAAATCTTCACAAGTTTGTTAACTGATGCATTCAAATCCATTTGTAACTACATTTAACTGAACAATGAACAAACTGAAAATGAAAGACACAGAAGTTGATAACGAAGTTCATCCCATTTGGGACTACATCTCCGGGTTCGGAATAATGAACCATTTCCATTAAAAACCAATGTAAAACTTTCTTTTACAATTTACATCAGTATGGATATTTAAAAAACTGAAATAGTACTTCACTGAGTGTGGAATTCATTGATCTCAAGATCAAGTTTCATGTTCCCAAAAACTCCAAGTACCTGCAACTTTCTCCACCTTGTGGGTATTCAAAAACTCCCTGATCTGGGTATGCAAATCAACTATAAACTGCATAGAAACCCATTAGAGTAATAATTCAAATTTGTAGAGGCCTGGATCATTCTTGTAAACTACAATTTTACTTCCATAGCTGCTTAGCTTCATACAACAGAAGATTACAGATGTACATACAGGATAAACTGATCAATATATCTCTCTAACTATGTTGCAATAATAATTAAATTATGTAAATACAACATAAAATAGATGAACCTGCAAATAGTACTGAAACTGAACTTTAAGAACCTCTGAAACCATTCAGAGAAGCGTCTCCACAAGTTCGTAGCACCAGTTCATTATCTCTCTGCTCCTTCTCTCGAGTTCTCCATAAAACCCTCACATTTTGCTTCCAAAAATAGGTCAAACAAACTCAAAATGGGAAAAGAATCACATCACTAGAATCTTCTCTAAATTCTTGACAAAATTCTAGAAGACATCAAGTCTCCATTCGGCCTCCAAGACCCTAAAAAATGGCCTTGAATCAAAACTGCATGTTATCCTTCTAAGACAGTCAAATTGTGACCCCATTTTAAATAAAATAATTCCACTTTTATAACTGTCAAGTGATTGTGGCACAATGGTTGGGCACTTATATTGTTTAGATGGAGGTCGGGGTTCAAATCCCACCTCCATCTATACCGCCGGTGGTTGAGCACTCTATTTCCTTTTAAAACTTACAATGTATGTATTTATATACACTTTAGTGTACACTTAGGATTTAAAATACGCTTAAGGTGGCATCTTAATTGGTCAAAGTTGGAATATATATGCACTTAGCTTATCATATAATGTATAGTTTAATACATGGATTAAAATACGGTGCATAATGTAATGTGATTAATTGAAGGAAAGGATTAAGGATTAATTAATCATGAATTAATAAAATATGTGAACTATGGGTATGTTGCAGTTGGGATATTGGCAGATGTCCCACCTGCGGGATATCAGTAGTTAGCATAATTAATTCGAAAATATGAAGAATATAAGTAATGTGATTAATTGAAGGAAATGATTAGGGATTAAATAATCACGAATTGATAAAATATGTGAACTATGGGTATGTCGCAATTGGGATATTGGCCAGATGTCCCACCTATGTGATATCAACAGTTAGCATAATTAATTCAAAAATATGAAGAATATAAGTAATACGGTGGTCAAGACTACCCTCTGGTAAAAGAGTGAGTTGAACTTTGGCTAAGGGCCCCAACTAGTAAATAACGGGGTCCATTTTGAACTTTATGCTTGTAAAAAACCAGCGTTACAAAAATTAAACAACCTCTTCACATTTTTCACCATGTGTCATTTTATCGATGCGACACTTGTCCTCCTTTAGATGCTGTCACATTACTTGTTTTGAGATCCAACTTTGATCAACCACCAAATATGCACACAGACTCCGTTTTCCACGTTCTTACCGTTGTTGGAAAGATCTCTGAAGGCTCTAATGCATTGGAATGGTTTAGGGAAGATCAAGAAAATTTTCAAAATGGTCTCCGGATCATACCTCCCCACAAAGTCCTTTTGGCCTCCAAAAGGTTTATCAATCCCAAGGAAAAAATGTCTTCGTGAAATCACTTTCTGCCATCACAATATTCCTACACTAATCCAACATATACAGGAGAAAAAATCATATCAAGGTGTTATGAAGTCAATTCTATCAACTGATGTAAAAACTCCATTTCACAAAACACCAATTCTATCAGCAAAATAAGATGAGATATAAAAACTTCCCTGCAAGAAATCAATCGTCTCACTGAAATTTTATACTAACTGCAAAGAGTAAATACCAACTCTATATATCCCAATCTGCCAAAAATGACTTGTTACCCAAAAATAGTCATTGAGATGACAGATTCTCTTAACCTCTGCACTACATAATGGTTAAGGTGTTCTCCTTGTTTTATCAATATCTGCCAAGGAAAAACAAGGTGCTGCAACCATGATGTTAAAATCATATGTGTCAATAATGCATTATAGGCCTTTATAAATCACTGCAACAAAATGTATACTTGTATGAACCAATGTGTCCTGTTGTGGGTCTTTGAAAAGTACGTACAATCATTGCCCAATATAGACTTAAACGTATAATCAAGTATCAAGTAGCAGTTATATTGCCTAATACAATTGCATCCACATTTGTCCACCTTATAAATGACAACACTTAAATTGAAGCTGCAAGACATGTTGATCATGCCCAAAAGTAATCATGTGTACCCTACTGTCAAATTCCACAAATGAAGTTCACAAATGAAGTTTTCCATAACCATAACTATGAGAGTAATCGAGTATGATGACCTATCCCTCAGACTTTCTCTATAGGTCACTTCAATGAACTGGATAATCTCCAAGTTAAAATATGAGTTAAATCCATTACCACATTTGATGAGGAACTCAAAAACTTAGTAGGATATATATATATATATATATATATATATAAAATAGAGCTTGCAATACCATTAACTGTGAGAAGAAAACTAAGTGTGTTAAGCCTGCCTCTAAGTTTTCCCACTGTAGGTAGCTCAAAATTGTATTCAACAATCTATTAGTGATTCCTTTCTACGGAATCAAAAGTATAGTCAACTGTATATATATGAAAGGATAATCTAAGGGAAAAATAGATGACAAATCCATCCTGTAATCAACATTCACTGTTTTATCCCTGCAACTGATTATCAAAACCCTTTCACTACATCTGTCAAACCCTAATATCAACTTAGAGCTTTTCACCAATAAAATAAGAGTCTCTTTACAACTTACAACTTATAAGTAACTGTAAGAAAATATCATAAATATGAGGAGTATACCAAGAATTTTAAACCTATCTCGAGGTGTCCTCACTGATGACTACTCTTTGTCTCATATCCCCCTGCTTATCCATCTGAGTTAGTTTTCCAAAAATATCTAAAAATAGAAAAATGTAAAATAGGAGATAACAAATATCCATCCACAACACTAAACATGTCAATTTCTTTACGGATCCCATACTCCGAAAATTCCCTGATTAAGTGTCTGAATGAAAACTGAGCATACTATTCATATCATAGTAATTCCTATCAAAACTATTCATTAAACCATTTTAGCAACATATGTACTTCTGCATGGTTTCAATAACATGAATAGGAAGTTATATCATCACCCTTTATTCAACTGACTTAGTGATAAAAAACCTCTTTTAAAGTTCTGAACAATCTCAACAAGGTATATTCCCTTCTAGATTAGCCACACAAAGGTCATCCCATCTGGTTATTTTAAACCAATACATTGTGTTCAAAAAGCCATTAAAAATCTAGAAGAGTCGGAATAGTTTTACCTTCCTTTGAGAAACTATGAAATCTATGAAACTCTATCTCAAAAAGAGTTAGATGACCTGTTATTGTTGAATTTGTTAAACCAATTCATTAACCATTATCAATACAAGGGACTTCTTCCTCTTGTTTGGTTATACAACTGAACCAGAAATTCCAAAAAGGTTTATAAATAATTCCATATCAAGGTATATTTTTACTTTCAGTGCAACACACACGAAGGAATCAAATCCATAACCGTGTCACATATCTATACTGAAAAAAATTATTACCTTCTTTAAGAACTGTGAAGTATGCATACTGATTTGAGAAAGGTTGGCACTTTGTCGGAGCTTCTAAACAACTCATCCTGCTTGCTTCTGCAATACTTACAAGTTGTGAAGACAAATCACTGAACAACCAATATAAATCTCAATGTCTTAAAAATGCAACTTAGTAAATCCAAATAACCTTATTGCCATTTCCATGTCTCATAATGGAATATGGTCTTTTCACTTATAACTGGTAAGGCAATAGAATTTCCATAGTATGATTAGTTATCCAAAAATATCTTACCAAGTGTCATTATGCTCGTTCCTCAACTGGATTGATCTTACAGGACTAGTGTTACAAACTCTTAGCTGTTAGAAGCTTGTCTTCCTTAAGAGATAACAAGGATAAGCTTAGAGTGAGAGAAATTGAAAGGTCATCACATGTGTATAGACTCCTCATATTCTTAGAAGATTAATTTTTTAATCATCTTATGAATGTTCTAGCCTTGACAATAGAGAACCATGTTCTAGAGGGAAAAGTACAAAGTGGAAATAAGATTCAAGCACATAGTTCAAGGGATAACAATGGTTTTTAGTAAGCTAGGAAGATCCTAAGTGTTTCCACAGACCTTATGATAGTGATTTGAAGCCTTGAAACGTGATATAAAGCAAAAAGTGGCTAAAATAGTATTTTTGGTTATGTAGGTAAAACCCTTAGGGTTTTGTGTGTAGGAGAGGCTTGAAGACTCTAAACTCATTTCTAAAGGCTAATAATTTTAAGACATCATCTTAAAATATTCTTGAAAAATAATTAATAGGAATTGCACCTTGGTAAGCCCCCAGTTGGTTGAAATCTATAACTATAGTGACCACTTCCCTTTGACACCCTTTTTATTATTGTTTTCGATACTATCGTCTCCACTTATGGATATATTATAGTTTTTGATATAGCATGTTAGTAGATATTAGAGATATTGAACTGTTATTGATTTGATTCTTATATGATGCATATGGACTACTGGAGACATTTGATGATGATATTGATATACTTTTGACATGGTTATTTATCTGTAATTCTGACATGTGATATATTTAGTCATATTGAGTAGATCTTGATAATTGGATTAATGTGCTAGAAAATTGTAAGTGATATCGTATCTTGCATAGATGATATTAATTTGTATATAGTTGATTTCAGATTTATATTACATATTTGACATGAATATTTTAATATGGCCACGAGGCCGAAGGAGGTATTCTCTATTTTGCAGGTATATTATATCCACAATAATATCGAGGGATTGGAGACCAACCACATCAGAATTCGAGAAGAAGTCAACTAGGGTCACCATGGCAACGTGTAGTTGTGTGTGTGTTAGAATTATTCGGTTAGGAGAAAATTGTGACCTAGGGGTCATGTGTTGTTTTGTTTTAATTTTCCCTCTTTGATAATGTTAGTATGTGTTTTCTTTTAGTAATGAAATTTTACTTGTTCCATTATTTAGATTTTTGGATTTGTGTTTACCCCTTTATTAGTCATGGGTTGTAGTGTCTTAATTAAGCTAATTTGAATTTTCCTAAACTAATTAAAGATGTGACCAAAAAGGAGTTCATTTATTAGGCTTGATTTACTTTTGGATTTTTGTGTTGAGTGAAATGTGTTTGAGTTCTGAGTGTAGTAGACTCTACCCTTCATGGGAAACTCGAATTTGGCCTTAGAGGCCAAATTTGGAAGCTTGTGGGACAAGTCAAACTTGTCCCACACCTCTTAAATACCCATGCCAACCCTACCTATGGGTTGGGGGTCAAATTTAGGCTCTTTTAGGTGTTTTGGGGGATAAAAAGGTAAAATGTTAATTGCACTTTCTTTCAAATATTTAATTTTTTCCTTTGGGGGAGTGGGCTTAGATGGAGTGTGTAAGGTTCTTGTCATTCCTCCAACCACTTATTAATGGTGCTTTGGAATATGAGGTTGACCAAGTGATGTGGAGTGGAGAGGAAATGAGGTGGCATCCTACTTGGAGCCACATCATCCCTCCCTCTCCTTTCTCTATTTATTGAATTCTTGTTGCTTGTTTTGGGGTTGGATGATCATTTTTAGTCTCTTGAAATTTTGGAGAGTGAGAGGTTTTTGAGAGAGTTGTGGATTTTGGAGCTTGTGGATGCTTGCTTGATCTTTGGAGGAGTTTGGAACTTCATACTTGGAACAAGCTCTACCATGGAGAGGTAGGAGCTTCACCTTAGTTTAAATTATGTTATTTGTTTTATTGTATGTGTGTATATGTTGTGTTGAATGTTGTTGTCTCTTTGAAATGTTTGTTGGGTGTGGGTAGAATGCCTAAGTTGGGAGTGGGAGGAGACTATGGGGAGTTTTTATTGTAGGGAGGCATAAGAGATCACTTTCTTGTGGAGGGAGTTTGGGTTGGGTGCCCCATCTAGTATGAGAAATGTTTGCATTTCTTCTTGTTCTTATTATGAGGGAGCCATAAGAGTTTTGAGGGAGGCATAAGAGTGTATGGAGGTATAAGGGGTACTTGAGGGAGGCATAAGAGTTGGTAGGGGAAATTGTGTTTTTCATTGGAGGCTTTTAGGTGGGCACCCATTCCCATTAGGAGGCATAAGTGGCCTCCCCATAGGTCTTACTCTTTTGGCTTTCTTGATAAGCCTTGTTATGTTGTTGTTTTATTTGAGTCCTTTTTGTTAAATTGTTGTTGTGGTTGTATGTAAATGGAATGAATGTGAAAATTATTTGTTAAGTATTGTGGAAGCTAGTAGTTTCCATGAGTTGAGATTTTCTCCCATTGTAATGTGGTTGGGGCTCGGGGCCAATGGGGAGGATGGCTTCTCCTCTCCATTGGGTATCTTGGTTGGGTGGAGAGCATTGCCTCTCCCCCTATTTTGTTGTGAATCAAGCAATCCTTGGAGGAGCTATCTTGTTGGAGTTGGAGAATGGAGTCTTGTTGGTGGCCATGTGAAACTTTCTTGTATTTTACCCACTTAGAGTGGAAGAAATTGTAATAATGCATTTCATTCTTGTATTTAATTTTGTATGACTTCCCACATCAAGTGGAGAAAATTTTTGTAATCTTGTAGAAAGGAGTTTACATTTAATATTTGTATATTGAAAAGAGAAAGAAATATTTGTATGGTTTAGTTAGGAAATGGAAAAAGGAAGTCTTCTTCATTGTAAATATTGTAGAGTTAGTTTTGCAAATATAAAAGAAAGTATTTTCTCCTTGTTGAAATCTTGGATGTGTTGTGAGAAAAGTAGTGCTTGTATTAAAAGATTAAGTTATTTTACAATGGAAAGGAAAGTATATTTTCATTGAGTAGTTATTGTATTGTAAATGTGAGAAAGAAGAAAATGTAGAGATTGTTAGAAGTTGATTTTTTTTTACAAAATATCATTGTATGGAAAATAAAGTTATTGTGGTTGTTTAGAATGTATGCATATTGTAGTAGAATGAAAGAGAGAACAAGTTAAATTATATTATATCTAGAAAAGTTAATTTTATATGAAGAAATGACAAATAAATAAAATAGATTTACATTCCTTTGCTCTTGTAATGGAAAGAAAGAATCTAGTTAAACAAATGGAAATTATTCTTGTAAGTAGATGAATTTTAATAGAGTTGAAAACACTTTAAAAGAACTAGATTTAACTAAGAAATGAATAATAGAGCACTAAATCTCAAATCTGGAACTTGGAATGAACAAAGACAACTTATAATGCATTTTTACATCCTTTGAAAACCTTAAGTTTTTGTAAAAATCTTGGCTTTAATGTTTTGTTTCTCAGAAACAGGACTGCCTCCCTGTGCAGAGCGGCAGTCCCGTAACCGCCTTTCAGGCAGTGGCGACAGTCTCAAAACCGCCGCTCAGTAGGGTAGCGGTCTTGTGTTTGTTTCCTAGGTGAGGCGGTGGTTTTGTAACTACCGCTCTGGAGGGTGGCGGTCCACTGTTTGTCACCCTAGCAGGGGTGGCGGTCCCGAACCTCCGATCTACTGCGGGTGGAAGTTCTGTCACTCATGACATAAGTGCGGATCCGCACTTGTGCGTGAAATTTAACCAGTTTTCACTAATTCCTAAGTTGTAAAATTTAACCTATTACTACCAGCAAGTAAAATAAAGATAAATGCTTAGGAATGGGACAACAAAACACTCAAATGGTGAATCTAAAAGCATTCTTTCATTTATATCAAAGGGGTAGGGTTTGCCCCAAATTTAAACCCAATACACTAGAATCTTGGAATAAAAACTAGATTGGAGGAGGAAACTCCTCCCAATCCTTGAAGGAAATAGATTACATAAATAAAAGAAAAACTAAGCTAAGCCTAGACTAAATCCTCTTGTAGAACTCTCCATGGCTTCTTCCTTTTTGCTCTCATGGCTTCCTCCTCTCCAATCTGCAATTTTAACAAAAGAAAATGAATCAAATGAGAAGAATAGAATGAGAATAGGTTTTAATAGAATTTAATAAGGATTTTAGGGCAAGGATGGGAACCTTAGGATCTAGTGGCTTAGATGGATTTGATCCAATGGTGGAGGATTGACCCTACCTTTATTAAGTACAGATGTAATTTAAATGTTTAATGTAAAATCCTCAAGGGTATGTGTAGATGGGTGAGTGGGGCCATTTAATTGCTTAGGGGTGTGATGTTCCCTTTAACCCTTAGTATGTGTAGAAACTTATTAAAGGATCCTTTAAGCCATTAAAGTAATGGATTTAATAATTTAGCATAAGGTTAACCTTGTTAGGATTGAACTTAATTGAAAAGAAGAAAATATCTAATTAAGTGAATTTAAACCTTACTATTTTCCTATAGAACTATCGATTATTGTACCCTAGAGATAATGGTGTTAACACGTAACTTTCAACTCGACCTGATTCTTCAATCATAAAACTGAGCTAAGTAGTGTAAGTAAATTAATGAACCCTAAGGGTTAAGCACCCTTATAACATCCTTGTACCTTAACCTTTAACATCTTTATAACTTAAACTAAAAAATTAGTCACATTTTCGGGTTAAGTGTTAGGTTGAAACGAGTTCCTAGAACATCATTTTTGCGGGCCTTACAATAACAGTCATCATACAATACTGTTGTTAGGTTGAGGAGACCTAGTAGAGGTCTGGACAATGGGTTTTAGGAAAGATTTTCTTAAGAAAGCTATTGAGAAATTTTGTACCTGAAAATAAATTCCAAATGGGTAGTCAAAACCATAATTATTTTGTTAAGATAATCCATATATAAAAATTTATACCTAATTTTGTCTTGGGACAGGACTTGTAAAGTGGAATAGGTTTAGAAGGTAAATTAGAGACAAAAATGCATAATCGTTAGGAATTGAGACAAACCCTTGTACCCACACCTCAATCAGCCAAAATGGTATCGAAATCAATTTATAAAGTTTTCTGGGGCTTTGTAGATAGTTCTAAACTCAAACTCACTAGACACCTTGTTCTTGAGGAGCAAAATAGGTAGTTTTTGCAAAAGGAGACCAAATGAACTTATTTCATGTAATTCTAATGAATTTGATGATTGGATTAGCATGATTAGTGGCTAAAGAGTATGCTCAAAGGTTTTCATCAATCATTTTGAGCATTTGAAGTTAAAATTACTAGTTTTAGAGGATTCTTGAGTTGAGAAAACAAACATTTTGCAAGCTAAGTGTGATTGATTGATTTTGTTGGATCAAACTAACATGTTTGAGTGTGTAGACGTGTTGTATGCTCTGCATCACCTAGGAATGTGCTAAAAAGGAATGAGAAGGTTGTTTTTATCTTAGCAAGAATGCATTGGAAAAAATAGTTTTGTAAAGAGTGAATTGGCAAATTTAATTGTCTACATCCCAAGAATTTAAAATGTGGCATTGAAATTATATCTCATTCACATTTTTACATACTTTGTAGTTCTTCCAAAAAAATTTAGGCCATGGATATTCCACAATATATGAAATATATAGATTGCCTACATTTTTAATTGTATATCCTCCAAAAAGTTGATGTTTGTAACTTTCATACATTATTTTACTTTTGTCAATTTTCTTAAATTTTTTAATTTGTCCATATATTTCCTCTTTGTAAATATTCTATGTAGTACAAATTTTTATTACTCATCAATGTGATATTTGTGGTAATTTCAACTTTTGTTTCTACAATTTTAGTCACAACATAAAACCCGTAGGTAGAAGCTATAATTTAAGTGCCACAACATTGATTTGTGAATTATATTTAAAAAAATTAGAAATGGAAATGTTACGATTAATATTCTCACAACTTGAGACTACTTTATAAGATAATTATGTATGTGGGTTGTCCACATTTACAAATTCTATATTAAATAATGTAATTATTTACAATTGATGTTGATTTTTGTAAATAAATGGAATAAAAATTCTTTATTGGTTACACTACAAGAATTTTGAATTTATTCAAAAATTAATATTAAATTTACATTCAAATGTATTTTGTTACATTAGAATTTCAATTACAAGTGAAATAATACTTTGGTATAATATTATATATTAAAAATACAATAAATAAATAGGTGGTGGTTGATTAGAAATGTAAATGGAAATGGAAATTGCAATGACATGATCGGGATGAGGAGGTCGAGGTTGAATCCGAAGAATTATACCATATCGAGAGATACCTACTCAAAATTAGAAACAACATTACATCCACCAAAATATGAAACTCACTCATCATGTCCATAACAACATCAAAAGTAAAGCTTGAGAGCCCAAGAAAATATAATGGAAAACCTACTAAATTAAGATGAGAGGTGAAGGTGATAAATAAATATCACAAATCATGGACCGAAGAATATACATGATAAGGAATAATGATAGCAGTGATGGTTCAATATGACAACTTTGTAGTTAAGATGTAAATTCTGAACATGAAGGAAATAAAGACCAATAAATATAATAAAAATGGTCCAAGTTAATTGATTGTAGTTATAATTGTAGATAGGCTGACCTTGAACTTGAATTTGATATTGAAATTGTTGATTGCATTTTTGGAAAGTAATCTCCATAAAATACTCATTAATTCCTTCCTCTTCTTTTAGTAGTAGATATTCGTTAATATTTGATTGAAGATTTATTATGAATTATCTTTGCATTTTTAAATTTTAACTTTTCCAAAAAAATCCTTTTTGCCAATTCTTTAGCATGTTGTGCATAGGATTTCTCCGTGGCTACGATTGTCACGTCTTCCCTTACTTGCGTCACTCCTATAATATTTGTGATTTAATTTTCATTTTCATTTCTTGAGTGTTATTCCACATAAATCCCAATATAGAGTTGTAATGAGCCATCGTTATTGAGTGGTATGCCCCAATCTTGTCATTTGGTGTTGATTGTGTATTGAGATGATCATATTTGTCCTTGGCTAGTATTTTAGCTATATATTTCTTTATGTCATATGTTGATATTGTCATAATTTGGAGTTACCATAACTACTCCATCTTAATTGTACCCGTAACATTCAACACAATTATACATGAAATAAGACAATTCAAACAATAATTTTTTTACCAATGATGCATGGAATGAGGAGAGAAAATGTAAAAGCTAGTCGTAAATCAAAGTGATACAAATGAGAAGATGATTTTTTCTCTCAAGATCACTAAAATTGGACAAAATGAGTTTAAGAGTACTTGGAGGAGAGAGGGTGAATGCGTGAGGTCATCTAATATCTAGAATGATGTAGGAAAGATGAAATGCAGAGGTTGAGTGTGAAAGTTTTACCATCCAATTTGATTGAAATCATCTATTCAAATCTCACATAAACATGATGATGTTACCAATGTTTTGAAGTGAATTTTTAGTATGGAATCCAACTACTTCCCAAAATAAAATTTCTTGTGTGAACCCATATCCTTCATTAAGATACTTGTGTGATACTTATGCGAACCCATATCACACTGATAAGTAGTTGATGTGGAGTCAATGTTTACAAAAAGAAGGAAAAGAACCGTGGGTTGCGTCTTTTGGAGAATGGGGTTACGTTTTTCAAAGTGCTGAAAAACACCATGCGTTTTTCAACATGGTGTAAAACAAACCCCACTTTCCATCGCTTTGGAAAAATTCAACCCATATCCACCTGACAAGTAGTTGATGTGGAGTCAATGTTTACAACAAGGAGGAAAAACACCACGGGTTGCACCTTTTGGAGAACGTGATCACGTTTTTCAAAGTGTTGAAAAAAATCGTAATCATAGATATTTTTTCACACTATCTTCATTTTTGATCTCAATCATAGCTCAATTTTGATTCATTTTCTCATTATATTTTCCACTTTCTTGGTACAGATTATCACCTTGCCAACATTATTATCATTGGACCTCGGTTTCAATCATAGTATGGGGCAAGTTCCTTATTTCTCCCGAAACCATATTCATTCACAAGTAATCCCTCAAAATAATAATTTATCTATCAACTGGTATGCATTCCTTGATACCTCTTGCTAATTGTCAATGTTTCAAAGTGTCGATGGCCTACAATGATTCTATCAACACCATCTTCTAAAATAAAACTAATACACTATTGTTATAATATAGATTTCATTAAATTTAATATAATCTTCCCTTACTTTTGTACATAGTGTACATATTTATAGTTTTTCAAAATATGGAAACTCCCATTTTCTAGAGGTTTCTACTTCCTAAAATGTTTTAGAAAATAGAACATTTCGGGATGTAGAAATCTTTGGAAAATGGGATTTTCTAGAAAATGGGAGGTACATGTGAAAAATATAGGGTTACAGGTCAATATGAACATACAAAATTGTGAAATAAGTGATATCAAAGGAACTAAGAAAAATCAAAGTATAAGGAGTCGACGATCCAAGAAAGTAGGGAAGGTTAGAAAAGAGACCATATGGTCTTGACCTAATGTACAATTCTACACCATGGAGTATTGATGAAAAAACGTGATCTTGGTTTTTCCGAATATTGCATAGTTCCTAATTCTAGGACGTGGCACATCCCAACAATCTTATGAATTTTCTAAATGATATCTATCATCCCGATTGCGCTTTTAATTTCAAGTACATGAATTCTATAATTGGTTTTTATGTTTTGAATTCTTCTAATTTGATCTTACATGTAAATTTCAGTTCTTTCAGTTACAATGTAATCTATATTATATTACTATTATTAAAACCTAATTAAATTTATTTAAAATTCAATTAAATGTAAACATTTTGGTGAACCTTTTTGACCGAACCCTTCACCTAATCTAGGATCTTCTTAATTCCTTGTGTGATAGGCATGTTGATCCTAAAACCCTAGGACTTTCTTAGGGCATGTGTGCATTATTTTTAGGAGTATCCCTTCTTCTTTGTGTGGCCATGGCTTGTTAAAGAGATTTTCTAAACCACAAGGTTCCCATCCCTCTAACCAGATCCACACTACTTGTGGTTTACCAAACTCTAATGATACTTCTAGGCATGTCCCTATTCACCATACTTTAGTGGATGGTTCTACCACTTGGTTTTTTAGCTTAAGTCATAATTATGTGGCTAGAATTTTTTTAAAGGCTATCCCTTATGATGTTTCTCCTAGTCATGTTTCCTCTAGTCATGTTACTTTTATTGATAATTTTACCTAGTGTAACTATTTTTTTCTTGCTCCCACCAATGATGACATAGTATTCAATTATGATCAAGAGGATCACCCTATTATGTTTTGATATTTACCACATCTTTTTGCTAACCGATCTCAATATATTCCTCCTACACCATATTTTTTACTACCCCAATCTATTGTGTAAGTCTTACAAGAGACATTCCCCACAATCAACTTCACTATTAATGTTACTCATATTCCACCTATTGCACTAACCAAAGATATAGAGAAATATTGAGATATGGATTATACTACTACCCCTATTCTGTAAGTTAATATAGATGCTTGTGAAAGTGATGGTGACCAACCATCTTCCCCACACTTGATGACGATCCTCTTGATGTCATAAATCCCATAGATTCTAGTGATGGTGAGACTATTTGTAGCTTACATAAGGAGAATATCCCTTCCATTCTTACATTGTTTGATGATATTCCTTGTATTTATTATAATGATTCAAAATCCACCCATAGGTAACTCCATATTGATGAATTGAATGATGATTATTCTATTGCACATGACCTTCATTATGTTTCTACCCTTCCTTTTGAATGCAAAAGTAATGTTAATAATTTCCCTATCCCTCTTGAACATGCTTCTACTAATGTTCCTACTACTTCTCTTGAATGTGAAAAGAATGATATTGCCACTGCTATTGATATTAGTAATGTTATTCTTGTATACATTAATACTATTGATTCAAATTATAATGTTTATTTTACTAAAATTAAAAGCTATACTTATCATCTACTTCACTTGTAAATGATAAGGTTTTTATTCTCTTAGCATAAATGAACATGGCATGATGCAAATTGTTTAGATTTATATTTTTATCCTAGTTTGGATAATGTGCTTATGGATAATATCCCTTTAGATCCCTAACATGAGGCCAAACCCATATAACCCCAAGTGTTACCCAAGGTAGTTGCACATGAGAAATCACATCACATTGTTTTCAAAATAAATACTTTCCCTATGGATATAATTAATGATAAGATGCCACTTTTAAACGAACCTCTAGAGACTTATGTTATACATCCTTAAGAGGTCCTTTTCTTATGCATGCAATATGTTATTTACAACATAAAGTTATAACTACGACCCTTGAGAAAAATATTATTATGCTAGTATTGATTCTAATACCATCTATGACAAGCCCACTCCACACAATATATTTAAATATCCATTCCCTAGGAATTTTTCCATTCCTACATTTTCATTATTTAATGGAACCTAAAATCCTTATTTGCACATTAAGTATTATAGGGCCTTCATGGCCTCATCTAACAATGATTAGTTACTTCTTAAAGCTTTTCATATCAATATCATAGGAGATGCTTCATATTGGTTCACACATTTACCTAGTGGGTCTTTAAGTACTTTCCTAGAACTTGAAGATGATTTCCTAGATCATTTTGACTTCAATAAATACCCTAGAGAAACATATGAACTTTTAACATATCTCCATCAAGGTAAAAAAATCTTGTATCTAATTATATATTATGATTAAAAGGTAATATGCACTTTTATACTAGCCTATTGATTTAGAAATGTAATATATATATTTTGTAAAGGCCTCATTTAGCTCCACAATTAAATCTTATTATATGATACCTGTGATTATTTCATTGAGCTTTATCTTCATGTTATGGATAAGAATTGAAACTTTGAGTGATGAAATCCAAGATGAATGAAAAGTGTTGAGAGTTGGGATGAGACTATCATCCAAAGGAAGGAACCTATGTTTGATAAGAACAAAATGGTTAAAATACACACACTTAAAAGTTTGAATAGATAAAATAGCCAAGCTTGATAGGTGATGGTGAGATGGATAACATAGTGTTTCATATGGTGGTGAAATTAAACTACCTCATCATGGCACCTTCAAATTATATCATTAGATCCTATCATTCCATCATGCTTGCATGTACACTTTCCAATGACAACAATTTTCAAAGAAGATAAAAAAATGAACCACACTTAATAAGTAAATGTGTGAGTTAATGGGAAAAATACAAATTATGTACAAAAATAGTTTTTGGTTTCTCTCTTTTATGATTTATAGATCTTGATTCAACAAAATCTGAATTTGTTTTATTAAAATCTAAAAGCAATGACTGCTATAACTGATATACAATGAAATACATGTAATAGGTAATTTATTTGATTTATTAATGAAATTAAATACAAGAGATAGGGAAATTACCTTGATTTTTCTCTTATCTGAAGTGTATCTGAATTGGAGAATGTGATAGAACATAAACACAGACCGTTGCAATTCTGCTCAGAAAAATGCAAAGGTGCTTGAAACTCCTAGACATAGGTGACTGGATAAGGGCAGGGGCTTCTACTGCCGCCATAGACCTTTGGTGGGCACTGTAGAGTATGAAAAATGTTGGGGATATAGTTACAACATTGTCGCTAGGGTTTAGCGAGTTATTTTCCACCGATCTCCCGAAAGTCACACTTTGACTGTAGGAGTACCTATAAATCTGCAACACAAATATCCTCCTGGAGAACCCTCAAAAGGACATCAAATACTAAAAAATAAAGATGTAAAATGAGGGTTCAAACTGTCCTCAGCTGTTAACTAGTTAACTTACGAATGAGTACTACACTTCATCTCAGAACCAATGTAGTTCTATGTGATTGTGTGTGCCATAGTGCTCCTAGGTTTCCCTCGCGCTGATGACACCAAGATAACAAGAAATAGCTAGATAGAATGCAAATGTGTGGGATGGAAAAATGAACTCACCCTTCCTATGCAATGTGTATGAAGAGTAATGAGCCCAAGATTTAATCCCTTTGATATGTAGATAGATAACCCTTGATAGAAATTTCCCGTCATTATAATGGTATGTATGTTATGTTTATATAGGGATCTCTTACTTGAATTTTGATACTAATGACATGATATGCCGATTAGTACCTTAGGGTATGAGTGGGAAAATGAAAATAATGACCTCAAATGTCAAAAATAAGATCAAAAGTAAAGAGGACACAATCACCCATAATGGAAAGGAGCGCCTTAGCACTAGTGTCCATTGCAGGCGGTAGTGTCAGAGACAATCGGCAAAAGATGTGTGAAGACCGAGAGATGGGGATCCTGTGACCTAACCAAAATTGGGTGTATGAGTGACAAGTGTGTAAGATAAAACAATAGCAATAAATAAGAAAAACATACGAGGATTTGTGGGCCATCAAAGTGAATAATTTATTTATGCAAGATCCATATATAAAACAACATACTTAGCGGTATAGTAAAATAGTAGTATGCACATGATTTTGTGTCTATAAAAGCCCATCTCCATAATCCTACTCCTCACATTAAGAGCCATATAAACACACACACACACACACACACACACACACACACACACACACACACACACACACACACACACAGATAGAGATATAGAAACAAACAAACACACACACACACACACACACACACACACACACACACACACACACACACACACACACACACACACACAGAGATAGAGATATAGAAACAAACAAACAAACACACACACACACACACACACACACACACACTACCATAGTTAATGCAAAGTAAAAAACTATGGAAAGAATTGTGAATGATGGAAGCCAAAAGACGTGGAAATAGTTCAAGAAAATAAATATCCATATATTATGGATAAAGTTGTGTAGAGTAGATAGTTGACACTACTAGTTACACTCATTATTAATAAAATAATTCATTTTTTAACAAAATAATGCATAATAATGCAAGATAATATAAATAATAAAGAATAGTAAATATAGATTTTAAATAATGACATTTTTACTTGCTTTAGTTATAAAATTCTAATATGAGTATGTTTTTATATTTTCAAAATAACTTTTTAAAGATAGTATTTTAAACTAGTTATTTTAAATATATCATAAATACAAGTGACACACACATGTATGTATGTATGTATGTGTGTGTGTGTGTGTGTGTGTATGTATGTATGATACATACATACATACATACATACATACATACATACATACATACATACACACACACACATACATACATACATACATACATACATACATACATACATACATACATACATACATACACACACACATACATACACACACACATACACACACACACACACACACATACATACATACATACATACATACATACATACATACATACATACATACATACATACATACAGGGAAAATTTTAGTGGCGAATTTTCATAAACTCGCGAAAATATAGGATTATGGAAATGTGAAAAGGTGAATATTTTGTTATTCAGAGCCTACTTATTCGTCGAAAAATTTGGTCGACATGTCCCTTATAGTATTCCTTTCACCTATATTTTAAACATATATAAGAGGTTATGATTGTAATTCACCACCATTTCAAATAATATCATGTGCATATTCGTCGAAGTAAGCATATTAGCCACCAACATTGAAGTCTGATATCCGAGCCATCCAACCATAAGGCGTCCAACTCTGAGCCATCTAGCCTTGATCTGACATAGTCTACAATCTGAAACGTCCAACTCTATTTCATGCAACCCAAGTCATCCAACACCCTAGCCGTACAACCCCTAGCCATCCAACCCCTAGCCATCCAACCCCGGTAGTCCAACCCCTAGCCGTCCAACCCCCTAGCCATCCAACCTATATCCATCCAAAGTATAGCTGTCAACCCTTTACCATCCATTCTCAAAGCCTTGGAACATAAAAACCACTCGTAAGGACCTAAACAGTAAGCAGTCATGGATACTAGAAATTAGGGCAAAAAGATTACAAATTTAGTCAGTTCAAAAAAGGGTACCAATGATATTGTTCTTGGAACTCTCGACATTTTTACTCTGTAAAAATATAACTATAGATAAGATTAATACTATATAAGTAACAATTTTATAAAATTATTTACAGAATTTTCAGAAATTCCTTCACAAAAAAATCAATTTATAGATATTGATGATCCAATATATGTTGAGGAAAACATTCCATCCCTTGATGAAATAGAAGTACAGGAAAATTCATCGAACTCCCAGGATACACCAGTAGAGGAAGCTTCTACTCCAAGGTCTATTTCCAGAAAGAGGAGACATGAGATTCAAAATATTTCTGTTGATAGCCCAGATGCCGAAGTTGAATCCCAAGGAAAAAAAAGATTATGTTAGAAGAAAGATGACAAACTGGATAATTGGAAGGAAATTCTAGTTCAAATGGGCTGCAAAATATCCTTTTATTGAACCTGTGCACACTGAAAATTGTAATGATGTTCCAACATAATGTCGATGTAAAATATGTGGTTGGAAATAGGGGAAGGATCACACGATGTAGCTCAAACTAGACACAATTGAAAAACACTGTGGGAAAATATACATTTCCCAAAAGCTCAAGGATGGCAACATAGTCAAAACACATAAATGGAAAGATGCAAAAGATTGTCTACATGTCAAATACGTAGAAGAGTACGAAAAGGAACAAAAATGTATCAAATATGTAAATGAAAAAGGTGGGACCATAGTAGCAAAATTGAGCAAAGCTATGGAGGCAAAAATGTAAGCAAAGGGTATTCAATTTGTAACCATATTTCATATAATGAAAAGGGGAAGACTAATGTCAGATTTTGGAGAAAATAGAATGTTGTATCAAGTTATTGGTTTAAAGAACGTTCCAAAATCTCATTGGTCGGATACCAGAGGTGGGAGATTGAAAAATGTCTATCTTTGGTAGAGAAGAAGGATCTGAAACTGTGTGTTCAAAAGGAAAAGTATATTTCCCTTTCTTTAGATGAGGTTACCACGAGTAAAATAATAATTCATGGATATGTATTCATTTTTACACATTTACTAATTAAATGAGGACTCACGCCTCTTGACAATTCATAAAATGATAGAGAATTGCAATTATGAGAATATTTATAAATTGGTGGTATCAAATCTGAAGGATATCGCCAAAATGGATGACTTTGCCATTGCAAAAAAATTAGTTTGTGTCAAAACCGATGGTGCAACTATAATGCAGGGAGCCAGAAATGGTCTGTGTGTTAGACTTCAGACAAATTTTGCTCCGTATATGGTTATTGTCCATTGTATGGCTCACATAATGAATCTCGCATACAAAATTGTGAGCACATTTGAAAATGTAGCTAAAGTGGAGGAATTGATACGTGATCTCCATGCCTATTATTCTTGTAGTCCTAAGAGATTTTTAGAATTTCAAAAATTTGCTATTGGACTAATGAGGGAAATTTTTTCCTCAAAGATGTAGATACTAGATGGATATCTATGTACGAACCTGCATGTAGAATATATGATGAATATCCTTCACTGACATGATTTATGTTTAAATACCGCAGGGATGTAGATAAAGCTAAAGATCTATTGTGCCGTCTAACTGGCATAGAAATTTTACTCATAGTTTGTGGTATTTTTCCCATGTTGAGGGAGCTTAATATTTTAACAAAGCATGCTCAATGTTGGTATTTCTACATTACAGAATTTATAAGACTCAGAAGACGTGTTTTCTGGAGTCTAGAAAGTTTATATATTTCTAACAAGAGTTTTTAGGGTTCTGCTTTTGAAAACTGGAATGCATTGATAGATTTGAAAAATTCTAGGTGCTTCTTAAAGTACAATATAAATGATCATCTGTGTATAAGAGCACATGGAAAAGAGATTCCACTTCATACGTACCAAAAAAGAATTGATATAGCTAACTCAGAAATAGAAGAAGTACAAGTGACACAAAATTTATATGATGCAGTATTAATCAAAACTAGGAATAAGTTGAGAAACATCTCTGAATTGTTAGCTAAAGAGATCTAGGAAAGATTAAAAAATGATAAAATACTTGAAGCAATGGGAGTTGTAAATCCGTAGTTCTGGAATTTTTCTATTGCAAACCTTATACATCTATCAGTCCTTTATTTTTCAAAAACATGGGTGATCTTACTGATCATTTTTGAAGACTGTAGAGGTAAATGGAGTTTCAATAGAAGGAATTTTGGAAAGAAAAATACTTAGTTCACAGACAATGGATTTTTCTAATACAATGATATGACAAGTTCAGCTTCTACAAAACCCATAGGATTATAGTGCCATGAAAAGGATTTGGAAAGATATCTATTCTAATAGTATTCTAAGTGAAGATTTGAGTGAGTATATTAAGCTGTATGAGCTTTGTCAAACAATGATTCTGGGTTCTATGGAAGATGAGAGGGTTTTTAGTGCACTATCCTTTTTAAAGTCAAAATTTTGAAACAGATTAGATAGGAATCAAGAAAGCTATCTCATATTATATGTATTGAGTTACTCAGTGGAGTCTTTTCCTTATGATAGAGCACTGGAATTGTGGAATTAAATAGTAGACAGAAGAGGAGTAAGTAATATTATGCCTAAACCAGGGGATTGAGACATCCACAAATCATGTTGTAATTGATTTCCAAGACACAACTGAAAGTGTTTCTCTAGGAATGTTTGAATTCACATAGATTTCATTTCTTCTATACATTATTGAGACTACTTATGTACTTCATTTAGTGATTACAAGTTTCAATAAATGCAATATTATATTTTTCATTATTTGATCCTTCGTCATTACATCAATGTCATTATTTGCTTCAATTATGCCATTTTTTTTTATGTTTGGTTTTCAAATTTAGACTGAAATAAGAACACATTCCTCTTTTATATTTGTTAATTTATTTATTTTACATCTGCAAGAATTCAGAAACATAATGAAACAAAAAAGTGTAAATTTAAGCAACATTTACGTAAACAATAGAAAAGAAACATAGTTTGTATTAATATATAGTAACATTATACAATTCTAACTTCCAAAGTTCATATGAAATTGATTTCTCATGTGGAAAATTACTTTATGAAAAATTACAAATTCATAAAGCATTTTCAGCCAATACAATTCAAAAAAGGGTTGTTATAACATCTCAAAGCTTCTGGACAAGTTCTGTCATATAAGGACACATTACGAGGTCATCCTCTTTTCTACCTATGATTCAAAATCATAGTTTTCCTTACATCTGCCACATGGAATAAAAAATAAAAAGGGCTGGCCACTATCTTTTAATTCCTACGCCAGTGTCGGAATTGTGACAACACACCTGTCACATGGTGAACTTAACTAACTTATCAAATTTTATGATGCAGGTGAAGGTTTTTCTTTTTCCTACGTAAGAGATGGAGGAATAACTCCTAATGCCTAAAGATCTCTTGCTATAGTGTTGATATTTTCCTAGTATATTCAGCTCCTCCCTCACTACATCTCCTGTAGAAAAAGTGTTGCATCTGCATCTGTGTTTTCCTTCAGTAAGACTTTTGGATCCATATTATGCTCCTTTATTATCCTTCTCAATGTATTATTTTGTTTATTAATAACAATGAGTTTTCCTTTAATTGCATAAAAGAATTCAGGCTTTTGTGGGCATTCTTCAAATGTGCTTCAAAAACAACTGCTTCTTTCTTTAATTTTTCATATTTTTCCTATAAAATAGAAATATTAAATTTTTAGTCTATCAAATAATATGAAAAAAATATATTGCAGTGGTTATAATATCAGATAATTTTTATTTTTCATGTAAAAGAATAAAAGTAAATGCCCACTCACAATAACTTTCTCTTATTCTACATTTGCTATTAAAACATTAGTCTTGTCTTTAGACCATTTGTTGTAATAAGCCTGTGCTTCAGCATTGAGATTTTCCAACATGTTTAGCATTATGTCTACAATTTCATCATTGTAATCATTACTATATGAAATTGTCCCTAATTGAGATCTGTTTAGAAAAACATCTTGTCATGCTAGTTGGCTCTCTATGGTAGTGAACAATGAATGCTTGAGCATGATTATGGTATATAGTATTTATTTCTTTTATAAAAAATTTTGCTCTCCTTTCCCAAGACCGCACCAAATCCACATCAGACATTAAAACCTCTTGAATTTTTTCCCCCATGCTATCTGATATCATATTTTCTAATATAAAATGTGTTTTTTCATCATCTATTTGTGGAGCAGCCCTTGGGGGAGGAGGAGAGTCACTGCCCTGTATTCCATGCACATTTTGTTGTTGAGGCAAAGTAGATTGAATCATGTCATGGGTGTCAAAATAGTTACTCTTGGCTGCATCCCCACTATCGAAGCCTAAATAATCCTCATCAAGGGTGATGTTGTTGAAAAGTTGTGTGGTTGTTACACTTAAAACCCCACCTAGTGATAGCCTAGGAAATTTGGTTGTAGTAGGATGAACTATTCTTGCTGACTCTACAAGAAACCTAATATTCTTTCCTGAAGTCCTCCTTTGTGTTTGTAATTGATGTGTTGGAGGAATTGGTGGCCTCCTTGCAAGCGGAAAATGACCTGAAGCCATATTACCTACATGAAGCAAACAAAAATTGTTAGAATATAATGGTTGGTCTTTGTAAATGATAAATTTTTTTAAGGAAACAAAACATGCAAATCAAACTACCGTATAATATACCTCGCATAGACGGAGACACAATCATGATATTTTGATCTCAGACCAAGAATGAGTTTGATCTTCATCATCCATCTCAGTAGTTTCTGAATACAATACATGTAGAAAAGATCAGTAGAAATATTAGAATACATAATCTATAGTAATTGTTTGAATTTGTAATTTATATATAAAGATAACTTCATTATTCATACCTGTAGTTAAATGTGATGGTAAACATGTTGTGCATATCAACCCCCTAGGTCACTTTTGACGAGGTCTTACTAGTGTTGATTCTACTGAATCCATGTCAAAATTAGCAGAGACCTCTAGAGGGGCTTTACCTCTAGCAATTGCCTCCTTATGAGATGCTGCAACTATAATTTTTCTCTGTAAAATAAAATCATACAATTATTATTTTATTTTAAATATTCAAATTGAAATTGTTATAACAAGTAAACAATAAAAGTAACTTTTACTTGTTGTTCTTCGAGACTAAGACCAATCATCTTATCATTGATTGCAGTAGGAATCGTATGCTACATAAATTCATAGTATGCTTCATTATAGAAAGCAAGAATAAAATTGCAACAAGAAAATACAATCCTCGATTTATCAGTTTGATTGCCTTTATGGGCATGGGAGATATCTGATTTTATTTTGTTGGAAAAATAGCTGCACCAATCGAATTGTTGAGTTGCTAGTGTCTCGTAATAAATACTGTATTTCCCAATAGGGAATGTCTGCACATCTTCCTATAATACAATCTTGGCCTGAAAAAGTGAAGCAACTGCAATAAAGAATTTATTTGTAATACCTTGTAGAAGAAGGCCTCTTGATGATCGATTAAGAGGAGCTGCAATTACAAAAAGGAAACGTTAGATCCTTTGTGTGGTCGAGTAATGTTAAAAAAATCATTTGAAAATAATAAACTTACCATCAACCTGTACATTGTAATGAGACTCCAAAAACTTTTTGTCTTCGTCTGTAAGGACTGCCTTTGTAGTAATAGACGACTTATTTTCGAAAGGTAAACCTGTTAGCCAATGCACGTCCTCGGGTTCAATAGAAAAAGAAATTTGACGACGTTTCAGATGCACGACAAGAATGGAAAATTTTTCATCTTTGTCATTGTAAGAGGTGAGTAGGTAATCAAGGACGGATGTATCAGTGTCAAATTGGGGTATGTTCACAAGCCCAATTTTTTTAATTTTTCTAGCCAATCCTTTAGAGCGTCTTTTAGTTTTATTAGAACTAAAATCTATGAGGACATGAGGTTTTTGTATTGAAATTTGGGTGTAGGAATAAATTTGGTAGTGGCCATTGCTAAAATTAGGGAGAAGTGAAATTTGGGTGTAAAATTAGAGAGCTCAGAGCACTAGAAATTTACGAATAAAAGTGTAAAAATGAACCTTGAAACGGTATTTATAGAGTCCAGGGGTATCATTAATGAGCATTAAATACATTGGTAATAACACCCAACACACTCCATCCAAACCCTCATTCACCCAACATATCAATTCAACCCACCCATCCAAACCTTAGCCGACCAACCCTTACTTGTCCAACCCACCCTACCAACCATTTCCGTCTATCCCTTCTAGTCCAACCCCACCCCGTCCAACTCATATCTATCCAATGCACCTATACAACCACTACCGCCCAACCACTTCCCATCTAACCACTTTCCATCCAACCCTCACGTGTCTAACTCACCCGTCCAACCCCACTCGTCTAACACACCCATCTAATCCCTTATTGTCCAACCCCACTCGCCCAACCCACTTGCCCAACTCACTTGTCCAACCTCCTACCCCCAACCCCAATCCACGTCCAACCCACCCATCCAACCACGCCCACCCAACCCACTCGTCCAACCCTCCCATCCAACCCACTCTGCCCAACCCACCCGTCCAACCCACCTATCCAAGACATCCGTCCAACCCACCCATCCAACCCCTGTCTAACCTAATGGGCTAAAAAATGTGAAAAAATGACAGACCAATGCTCTGTGAAATCGCCTTCACCACAAAACATTTTTTCAGAAATTTGCCAATGATTTGAAAGTCATTATATGAGATTCGTCGACGATTCAAAAGTAATTTTTCAGAGGGGTCTTCTTAAAATGAAACATACATACATACATACATACATATACATATATACATACACACACACACACACACACATACACACACACACACACATATATATATATATATATTAAAATGTGGAATTTCTATATTATTATAATTTTATACGAGTCTTCTTAAAGTATGATTTTTATAAAAATGTGATATAAAGAATTAAAATATTATTACGATTTTACGAAAACATCGAGAGAAGGATGATGAGAGTTCTAATTGTTTTGGGGGTCGAGATGTCTTCCTCGAGCCCTAAAAATCCTAAACAGAAAAATGTGAGAATCATAATGATGGATAAACTCACATAGGAAGAGGTGGCTCAAGCAAGGGAGGTCTATGCCCCCATGATATGGCGGAAAATAGGAAATCTTATGGAAAACACTTCCATCTTTTTCTTGCCGAGGATGGTGGTAGAATTAAGTTCATCTCTGCGAAGGAGGGAGGTCTATTGGGGAAAAAAACTAAGAATATTATTGTTAAGATTAGCAGTGGTGTTGGCAATCCAAAAAATGGTAAGGGGTTGGAGGTGACAACGACCCCTTCTGTGACTCCTATTCTTGTGATAGAGACCCGTTATGTGACTACTTTATTATCATATTTTTCTGGGGTAGGGACAACTTGTATAGGGGTTGAGGAAGTTAAGACTAAGATTTTTTTCAACAACATCAATTCCTTTACTGATCCTATTTGCTTGAATTCCAAAGTTGGGGGGAGCCACAAGGCAATCCTCCTTTGAATCCTGTTGCTATCATCCTATCTCAAGTTTTGAGGAGGACTGTTCCTCATGGTGTAGGATGTAGAGGATAATATTTATAAAACTACTCAAGTTTCCAGTTTAAACATTTATGGACTAAAGTTACTACACTAAATGACTAGATATCCCAAAGCTGGAGCCCAAAAATTAATGGTAAGATAGAACTCTACCCATGTTCTAGAGAAAATTTCATTGTTGTTTTTGAGTCAGTTGAAGATAGAGATATTATTGACAATCAATATTGGGTTTGGGGGAGCATGGCCTCATATTTAAACCATGGTGCCCATCGTTTGACCCTTCAAAAGTATCCTTTAAATTCCAACATATTTAGATTAGAATCCCAGGTCTCCCTATTAAATTCTAGAATTTCCATTATTTTAATTCCATTGTAAATTGGTTAAGGAATTATGTCAAACTGGATGGTGGATCCACCCAACACTTTCATACCACCTTTTCTCATTTCTTGGTGGAAATTGATTTTTTTCAAGACCTTCCTCTTGAGATTAATCTAAAGATCGGTTGTAGAACCCGGGATCAACAGATGGACTATGAAGGTTTGTTATTTCTTTGCTTTGGTACCAATCACCTTATTGCCACATGGGGTTCATTAGTTAAGCAATATCCGAGCATGTTCATTCATATTAAGGTTAGTCAAATTTATAAAATTGAAATATATCGGTAGATATTAGGGGGTGAAAGGGTTTAATTTATCAATATTTTGAATTAGGTATTAGAGGTAGGTTAGAGAGGTGATCCATAGGAAATGTATTGTTAATTTTAATATAAAACTAAAACATTTGAATCCTAGTTTTAACAACTAAATACCTTAAATTTATAAAAAAGAGTATGGTCATAAAGTTAAAATGTAATCTCTTTTTGAAGAAGGAAATATCAATTACGAGATTCTTAACCAAGAAATAATAATATGTTAGAAAACTAGGATTGTGTATGCTTTTCAATATAAATGATATTATTTAACAACCTTACTTATTTGAAGAATTATTGATAAATGATTAAATATTAGCATTGAGATAATTGGTAATAGGTCTTGAATGGATTAAAACTCCCTTTCTAGAGAAAAGGAATATGAAAATAATGATTGAGTGGGAAATATGATATATTTTCTACGTGTAATATACTATGGGAAGAAATAAAAAGGGTTAAATAAAATTGTAATGGAAAAATGGGTAAGTAAGGTACATGTGTAAAAGGGGTATTGTTGTTGCAAATCAGCAGCACCCCTGGATGCAAATCAAGGTTCTAAATTGATGTTTTAGGCATCCAGTGTGATTGCACAACATGGAAACCTCTCTCCAAGTGTGGGACTTGTGAAAATGAGAGAGGAATCTCAGATTAGAGGTGGTTCCTCAAACTCCTCGATTTAGATCTATATTTTACACAACTATAGAGGTTCAGATCCTAATCCTACTCTAAATTGCAAGGAGACAGGGATAAAAATGCAAAAATGAAACTAAACTAAAGATGGTGATGCACCAAAAGGAGTGGTGAAACATTTTTTTGCCATGTAAATAGACACAAATTCATGAAATGCAACAAGGGAAAACATACACAAGCTGATAGATGTAATTAGAGGTCTTAAAATGAAGTAAAACAATACAAACAGAGGACTGAAAGCATTCACAGAGTTTGCACTGTCAATTCCATGTAAAAATCTCTTGCATTCCACCATCAAAGAGGTATAAACCTATTACAAACTGTGAAAAAGGTCTGATTCTTACAACTATCACTTGCTGGAGGTGAAAGAAGAAGTTTGCAATGCCAAAAAGTGTTCAACCCTCAAGAAATGAGCCAAATCTGGCTTTTACAATGCATGGGTCGAGCCCAGGAGAGAGAAAATGTAAAAAATGTGGGAGCCCATTCCTCATTGATGGAAAATGCATTAAAACAGCATGGAGGACCTTACAAACCCATACCCTATCATTTTTGACCATATTGGAGAAGAATGCGACCCATTCTGTATTAAATTTGGTTGTTGAAATGTCATTTCTGGCCATGGACACGTACCAGAACCGTTTTTGAATTTTCTCTCTCCAAACTGAACCAAAATTAGAAATTGACCATGGAATCATGTAGAGAATTTTAACATCTTTCCAATGATATAAAGAACACAAAAATCCAAGCTCTGGATCAAAAGATATGATCGTTTGAAGATTTAGGGCAAAAACGGCCCAAAAACGGATCGGCGGGAATTTTTTCAAATTTTACCTCTTTTTTGTCTTTGGAAAAAATTTCAAAATTCCTTGCCCCGAACTCCTCTGCCACGTGGTAGCTTCCTATTGGCTACGGGCCTCAAATGGGAAAATTTTCCACAAAAACTCCGCCGAGCCATAACTTGAAAAATATAAGGAGTTAGGAGGAAAACTTTACCTTTCTGGAAAGCTGAGAGAGAGCTCTATCGATGGTGCCATTTCTAGAAAGCCTTGAGTGCCTAAAAATAAAAAAATGTAGACTGAGGCACAAGAGAGGCAAGAACACAAGGAGTTAGCCACAAAAATGAGCTGGGGCACCATTTTGGATAACAATTTTGGTGACTCAGAGGGGTCATCTACTACTAGATGAAAATACCGATTACTGAAGCGAGTCCATTGGGCATGGAGTCATCAAATATTCTATTTAGAACCTCAACTGACTTAGAATGTGCAAGGAGGAAGATGGAATATCACATGATGGAAGCAAGGACTGCAAAACATCTCCAGGGACAAGCAAGCTGTGCCAAAGCACTTAGGGAAAGCAAAACTAACCTACAACAAAACAATGTGCAAAGCACTTGGAGGAATGAAAATCTAATCTAATATTTACAAGGTGGTAAATTTCCCTCTAGAAGCAACGCTTGAGATAGATTCCATTGACTAGAATCTGTAGTTCTTCACCATCCAATGAGGCCAATTGGAAAGCATTGTTGTTCTTGCACTTCGTGACCATGTATGGGCCACTCCAAATGGCATCAAATTTTGAATGCCTTCCGGTTTTGCTCTATCCACATCCCATTTCAACACTAGATCTCCAACCTGAAAATATCTATCCTTGGCCTTCCTATCAAAGGTCTTTTTGATCAAAGCTTGATCCTTTTCCATTGCTTGGGATGCCTGATTTTTGACCTCCTGTAGCTCCATCAACTCTGCATATCTCACCTCCATGGGCTCAAACTCTAGCAACTCTAATTGCTTCATGAGTTTCAATGTTGGCAACTCAAGTGACATGGGAAAGATTGCCTCTCTTCCATAAACAAGCTTGAATGGAGAGTTACCTGTGGATCTCTTGGGAGTTATCCTATCAGCCCATAAGGCTGATTTCAGTTTGGTATGCCAAGACCTCTGATTCTCATCAAGAGTCCTCCTAATGATCCTCAACAAGTTCTTGTTTGTAGACTCGGCTTGGCCATTACCTTGAGGGTAATAGTTTGATGAAGTGCTTAGGTAGATCCCGTTCTTGACAGCCCACTCAGTCACCTTGGATCCAATGAATGCCAATGCATTATCTGAGATTATTGTAGCAGGTATACCAAATCTAGTTTCTATCCCCTCATAAAAGTCTAAGATCTTTGGACTCATTTGCTTCTTTGAGTGCTACTGCTTCAGTCCACTTGGTGAAGTAGTCCGTGGCTGTCAAAATCCATTTGTGCCCTTGACTTGAATTGGGATTGATGACTCCAATGAAGTCCAAACCCCATTGCATGAATGGCTGGTCAACTGAGATTGGATGCAATGGAAGGGCAGCAAGTCTCTCTTTTCCTGTGAAGAATGCACAATTCTTACACCTCTTAATCCACGCATAGCAATCACTAAAAATTTAGGCCAATAATAACCAGCCTTCATGATTTTTAGAGCTGTCACTCTTGGTGCAAAATGACCACCAGCTGGTCCACCATGGAACTCTTCCAACACCCTATGAATCTGATTTGTGCTAATGCATCTCAGCAGCACTCCATTCACATCTTTCTTGAACAAAACTCCATCAACAATGGCATATGGGACAGCCTGCAATCTGAAGTGTCTTCTTTGGGTCTTGTTCATCTCCGGAGGGCATAGGCCTGTGCTTAGGAAGTGTATTATACCTTGGGTCCAGCAAGGAGTGGGGGCAGCATTATTTTCTTCTTGAGTGCCACATGGCTCATGGCTGTCTTGAACTGTCAAAACAACCTCTCCTTCATTGCATGCTTCTTTTTGCTTCCCCAAAACCAGCTGCTCACACAATCCTTTTCCTCTTACCAGCTTGGTGATTTTGATCTCAATGTCATACTCCATGACACGGGTGATCCAACCTGCCCTTTTCTCGTTCAAATCTTTGTTGAGGAGGAAGTCCTTAACCCCAACATGTGAGACCAACAACTGGACCTTGTTGTTTGAGACTAAATGCTTGAATTTCTTCAAGCTTCTGATTACTGCCAGCACATGCTTCTCAATAAAATAATACCTCACCTCATAGTCATCTAGGCTTTGGCTGAAGAAAGAAATTGGCTGCTCATCATTATCCTTGTTCTGCTGTACCAAAATGGCAGAAATAGTGTCATTACCTCCAAATGCATAGAGGATGAAATCCTTGGAGAAGTCCGGGTTGATGAGAGTTGGTGCTTGAGAAATGGCTTCTTTGATTGCTTCAAAACTCTCCTTGCCTTTTGTTGTCCACTTGAAAGCCATGCTCTTCTTTAACATTTTGGTGATGGGCTTGACAAGGGCTGCAAAATCTGGGACAAACCTCGAACAAAGTTTATCCTCCCCAAGAAACTCTGAAGGGCTTTCTTGTGGCTTGGCAATGGTAGTGCTCTTATGGCTTCGACTCTCTCTGGATCAATTGCTAATCCTTCTTTGGAGACAATATGGCCAAGGAGCTTTCCTTCATGTGCAAGAAAGATACACTTCTTAGGATTCAAAGACACTCCAAATTTCCTACACCTCGTGAAAACTTGTCTCAAATGAGAGAGGTGGTCTGCTGCATTTTTGGAAAAAATAGTGATATCATCAAGGTAAATCAGCACCACGTTGTTAATCAAACCTTTGAACGCCATGTCCATTGCTCTTTGGAAGGTAGCACCAGCGTTGGACAACCCAAATGGCATCTTCCTGTATGCAAAAGTCCCCCATTTGGTTGTGAAGGTTGTCTTGAACTGGTCTTCTTCCTTCACCATAATCTGATTGTAGCCGGAGTAGCCATCAAGTAGTGAAAACCTCTCGGAGCCAGCCACAACTTGCAAGATTTGCTCCATGGAAGGGAGTGGGTAATGGTCCTTGAGAGATGCTCTATTTAAGTCTCTGAAATCAACACACAATCTGATCTCTCCACTCTTCTTTCTGACTGGAACCAAGTTGGCAACCCAACTAGAATGCTTGATTGGGAATATGATTCTTGACTCAATCAGCTTGTCCAATTCTTTCCTCATGAGAGGCTCCATGTGTGGATTGACTGGTCTTTGTTTCGCGATGGGCTTAGTATTTGGATCCAATTCAATGGTATGCTGAGCTAAGTTGGGATTGAAACCTTTCAAATCTTCATAGCTCCATGCAAACACATCAGGGAACTCTTGACACAGCTATACGAACTCATACCTTTCTTGATCAGTTGTCATCTTTCCAATTTGCAATGGTTTGTTCTCTTCTACCAAGATGGATACTGAATCCTCTCTCTTGACCTGAATGTTTGCTTTCTCTTTCCTAAACTGATCATTGGGATTAAAAATGGACTCCAAAGTGATAAGTCCCTTGGGCAGCTTGTTAGTTCTCATTTGTACCACTTGGTCACCATACTGCTGTTCTAGTTTTTCTTGATTCTTAGCTGAGAACTCAACTTCTTCTTGCAAGAAATGGATGATTTGCTGGTCATTCTCAAACACTTGCCAACTGACATTGTTATCTGGCACTAAAGGCCTCACAATCACGTGGATGTTTGGCTATACCTTGTCTTGTTGAATGCTTTCCACAATGTCAAAGGCTGCCCCTACTGCTGCTATAAGCTTTGTCGTGACTTGATTCTCTTTCCTAGGAATGGATTTGATGCCAAAACCCTCAAAATCTTCCATGAGGTCCCACACCCTGTTCTTGTAGCACCTGAGTAGATCATTCTTGGTAGCATGTTGTCCCTTGACCTGATTTACAATCAATTCACTGTCACCAAAGACTTGCAAGTTCTTTATTTTCTTCTTGATTGCCCAATGCATCCCTTGCACCAAGGCTTCATATTCAGCAGTGTTATTGGAGCATGCAAACTGAAATCTAAAAGCTGAATAGTACCTTACTCCTTGAGGTGAAACAAGCATGGCTCCACCTCCTGCACCTTTTCTACTTCTTGATCCATCAAAAAACAGCTGCCATACCTCATTGTCATCCTTGTGGTTTGGCTTGGTGATGTTAGGAATAGGCTGATTTTCTTCATGTATACAATAGACCCCTAGCTTAGATTCTTTTACTTCTTGATAAGGATCAAAAGCATGTACCTTGTTTGCCCATTCATCAAGAGTTAGATCCGGGATGCTCCCAACCTTGGTGTCAACTTCATCGGTGCTTGGGTGGTCTTCTTGATCAAATGCTTTGAACAATTGGCGTTGATCTGACTTGGAGTGTAAGGCTCAATGTGGAAGTTTGCAATAGGTTCAGACTGATTGTAGCCTTAGTTCCATACCTCGTTCTGAATAGCATGTGTGACCAATCGAGACAAATATCCCCAATCTTGGTGTGAAGTCCCTTGACAAGCATAGGGCAAAGAGTGGTGGAAGGTCTATGATGATACATCTTGTGAAACAACAACATTTGGACATGCATGCAAGGTAAGACTCAAGTTTCTAATCACCCCAACTCGTTGTTATTCTTGCTGTCCCATCCAGCTGCACTACCCCTTTGGATATGGTTTCATACTGGAGCCCTAGCTGATCAGCTATTTGTTTAGGCATCACTGAGCTACTTGCCCCGGAATCTATCATGCAATTGTGCACTAACTGATTTCCAATGATTAATGAAACATAGAAAGGAGGGGGCTTCAACATTTTACCTTGCTATCCTCCATGATTTCCCTCAGGCTGGGCAGCATTTGTGAGCACTTTCTCTTGCATGTGAACTTGCTGATTCGAAGTTGGCCAGTCCTTCATGGCAGCTTGTAACAAGTCTCTTTGGCCTGGGATAGATAGGGATTCCCACATTGATATATTAACATTTGTCTTCTTCATCTGATCAATGATACTGAATGGTGATGAAGGATCTCTTTGTTGTCCCTTTGCTTGTACATTCACTCCTTGCACGTGGGCAGCAATAACTGGTATTTGAGTTGGTCTAGGAGCTGTTCTTGGCTGCCCTTGTGCATTTGAAATTGGATTTTACTTGCCAACCATTTGTGGAGCCATGGAAGGTTGTGGATTGGTTGGAGCTAATGGTTGTTCTTCACCCAAATTCCTTCTTTTTGACCTTGTGTTGGCTGTAACACCTTGGCAAACTGCCCGATTCATGCCACAAAAATGCTCTGCTTGCCAATTTACCAACGTGGTGTCATTTGGGGCTGATTTTTGTTGGAATGTTTCTTGTTGTTGGTTGTTTCCTTGACTGCCCTCACCCTCCACACCAGTAGTTGTCACCATTAATGCTTGATTCAAAGCACCATTGAAGCACATGGATTGGTTATGAGGTTCATTGCATGGAAAACACCAGTCATACTCCTGAGCAATGTTGTTTTGTGTTGGCACCAATGCCTTAGAGGCAGATATGGCATTTGGATTGTAGGGCTGAAATGGTCTATTGGTAGGAGGCCTTGTTTGATTCATATTTGCAGCTGGATTAGGTGGTCTTTGTGGTTGGTATGGCTGCCTGTTAGGCTGAGCTTGGGGCTGGTAAGAAGGTCTAAAACCTTGGGCTTGTTGCCTCTTGAGAGTAACCAGCTCATTGCCTAGGTTTTGCAGTTGCTTCATGACTTCTTGAAGCTCATTTGGGGCACTTGGAGATGAAGTAGAAGCTTCATTTGAACTCTGATTTCTAGGAGTGGGAGAAGGAGCCAAATTAGGTGCTTGATTGGTATTTGGACTCTCTAAACTTGGAAACAATGGCATGGGAGGTCTAGGGGCTAGTTTGCCAGCTTGGATCAAACAATTTTCAGCCCTAATGGCAATGTTATAAGCCATAGGGATAGTTATGCCTCCCATGGACTGAATCAACATAGAAATATCAGAATTTAGAGCTTTGAGATAATAGAGAAAAGCACCTTCTGCTGTTGGCCTGACTGCCATTGGAATTCTCTCCCAAGTCTTTTGAAATCTGAAGTTGAAATCGGTCAGCTGTTCATTGGGAGCTCTCTTGATGGTTGTCAGCTGCTCCAAAAGAGACAAGTTGTCTCCCTTCTCTCCAAATTACTCATGAAGTGCTATACACAGTTGATTCCAATTTGTGATAGAACCAGCTCCAAGGCTTCTAAACCATTGCAATGCTTTCCCCTTGAATGAAGATGCCAACAATTTGACAGCCACTTGCATCTCATTGATTTCATGAATTGCACAAAGATTGGCAATGTCTTTAACATGATCACCTGGAGTAGTCTGATTTTCTCCAGTGAAGTAGGGAATGTTCTTCAAGGCTGCAATTGGAATTGGATGTTGTGCATTGAGGGCAAGTGGGCTGCTACCTGTGAAGTTGACATAGGGGTTGTTTTTGCCATTCTAATTGGTCTTAAAACTCTTGTTGATTGAATGAAAGGCCTAAGGGTGGAGGAGTTGAAAGAGTTTGTTTGGTGGAGATGGAGACCTTTGGATTCTCCTCCCACTTTGCCTTACTCTTGGAGAAAGGAGATATTCAAAAGCACCTCTTCTTCTCCGAGCTCTTGACCTTGTAGTGATTCTTCTCATGAGTTTTCGGCCTGCATTGCTGAAACCAGTTGATTCTTCTCCTTGGAGTCACCGGATGTGTAATTTATAGCTCTTTTGAAAAGAAAATTGTAAGCGAGATGCACATCAACTTTGCTGCGATAAAAATGAGACCTCTAAGGTCCCATGTGTAAAAAACTATTGTTGCAAATCAGCAGCACCCCTGGATGCAAATCAAGGTTCTGAATTGATGTTTTAGGCATCCAGTGTGATTGCACAACATGGAAACCTCTCTCCAAGTGTGGGACTTGTGAAAATGAGAGAGGAATCTCAGATTAGAGGTGGTTCCTCAAACTCCTCTGATTTAGATCTATATTTTACACAACTACAGAGGTTCAGATCCTAATCCTACTCTAAATTGCAAGGAGACAGGGATAAAAATGCAAAAATGAAACTAAACTAAAGATGGTGATGCACCAAAAGGAGTGGTGAAACATTTTTGCCATGTAAATAGACACAAATTCATGAAATGCAACAAGGGAAAACATACACAAGCTGATAGATGTAATTAGAGGTCTTAAAATGAAGTAAAAACAATACAAACAGAGGACTGAAAGCATTCACAGAGTTTGCACTGTCAATTCCATGTAAAAATCTCTTGCATTCCACCATCAAAGAGGTATAAACCTGTTACAAACTGTGAAAAAGGTCTGATTCTTACAACTATCACTTTTTGGAGGTGAAAGAAGAAGTTTGCAATGCCAAAAAGTGTTCAACCCTCAAGAAATGAGCCAAATCTAGCTTTTACAATGCATGGGTCGAGCCCAGGAGAGAGAAAACATAAAAAACGTGGGAGCCCATTCCTCATTGATGGAAAATGCATTAAAATAACATGGAGGACCTTACAAACCCATACCCTATCATTTTTGACCATATTGGAGAAGAATGCGACCCATTCTGTATTAAATTTGGTTGTTGAAATGTTATTTCTGGCCATGGACACGTACCAGAACCATTTTTGAATTTTCTCTCTCAAACTGAACCAAAATTAGAAATTGACCATGGAATCATGTAGATAATTTTAACAGCTTTCCTATGATATAAAGAACACAAAAATCCAAGCTCTGGATCAAAAGATATGATCGTTTGAAGATTTAGGGCAAAAACGGATCGGCGGGAAAATTTTTCAAATTTTACCTCTTTTTTGTCTTTGGAAAAAATTTCAAAAATTCCCCGTGCCCCGAACTCCTCTACCACGTGGCAGCTTCCTATTGGCTGTGGGCCTCAAATGGGAAAATTTTCCACAAAAACTCTGCCGAGCCATAACTTGAAAAATATAAGGAGTTAGGAGGCAAACTTTACCTTTCGGAAAGATGAGAGAGAGCTCTATTGATGGTGCCATTTTCGAGAAAGCCTTGAGTGCCGAAAATCAAAAATGTAGACTGAGGCACAAGAGAGGCAAGAACACAAGGAGTTAGGCACAAAAACGAGCTAGGGCACCATTTTGGATAACAGGTACTTTCATTCTAATAGTATACTAGAGGGGGTATTATCAATTGAATAATTAGAGGTAACAACTAACATTAAGGGTGTTCTTTAATACCCTTCAAACAAATGTGATATACCATACTTTTACTAAATGAAACCCTCATGCTTATTGTGGATGCGGTCGCTCTAGGAACAAAGGCACTAAACCAACTTGGTGGAATAAATATCTACCTAAAATGTCACTATTTATCCTCTTTCATATTCTACTTTGGAACCATCCTCCCCTCTTTCTTACAAGAACCCCTCTTAGGTTTCCAACACCCCAAATCATGATGTGACCCCCCAGGCCCTCGTGAATCTCAACCCACCTAGGGTGTTTAGGGAGACTGCTTCTTCTTTGATGTTATCCCATGTGAGTCTAAATCTGATGTTGATGATGACAATGGAAATTAGATGGTTGTCCAAAATAAGCAAAAAGGTCATTCTAGGAAGGATGTAGGCCCATTCTAATAGAAAAATAGGTCACCCTAAAAAAATCTTATCTCGACTATGACCTTTTTTTCTGTTGGATTTTCCTAAAGCCTTGTTGTTATATATATTGAGTGCCTTTATTGTGTTGTTGCATCTAGGTTGCTTGTTTCTATTTTATTTCTTTTATTCCTCATTGTTCTATCTCATCTTTTGGCCTTTTTGTACTTGGTTAGGATATGTAGACACTAAATCACACACTTTAGGTCTAGTCCCGATCACATACCACTATTCATATGATTCCTAAGAAATAAAAGTATTAATTGACTATTGTCTTTGGCCTCTTTTCTTTATTTCTATCGACCTTCTTGGTCTTACAAACCTTCTTTCCCAATCTTACCTTTGAAAATTCATTTTTATGAGTTTGGACATCGGTGCCCACCAGACGCCGTGCACCAGGCACCCCCATCCCTCTCGGGTGCCCCCGACCTCTTTGTATCTTACTCATTTCTTCCGGGTCTTTTCTAATTGTTAGGCATATTATTTTCTTGGTAGTAGGCCCTTTAGTGGTTAATTCTGAAATTCAAGCAAGGGAATCATATAAATAGAAAGCTATGTGACCATAATAAAAGATGAAACACCTTTTGGGGATGAAGTCATCGAATCTGAAAAATACTTCCGGGAGTATGCTTTGATCCGTAGATTCAACAGATTCGGCCTAGCTTACAAGTCCTTCATGAATGGATCTCAAAATTTTGGATCCCACTCCTACTTGGAAGGTTAAACATTTATCCCCGCATAAAAGGAATTTTTATTGTGGTTTTTTTTATCCAAAATTTTCTCCTCAAGAAAAATGGACAAACACGACCTTGCTCACGAATAAAATGGAGGGATTGATTAAGTATGGAAGCTTGCATTTTGAAATTGGGTAAATAGGTTGTAGGCGGGCTTGGCAAAGGAAAAATAATGTCGGAGGTAAGAAATTGAAGGAAGCTCGGGGTTAAGCTAAGAAAAAATGGGACCCCAAATTCCAAAGTTTTTAGACTTCGGAAGTTTTACAATTCAGAGTTTTGATAGAGAAGCAAACTAAAAAAAAGAAAAAGGTCTGAAAAACTGAAATTCCAAAGTCCGAAAGGCTCAGGGGTTTTCAAGGTCAACTCCCCTTTCGGGGTCAACGACACCATGGAGCAAGGCATTTCAGAGTCTAAACTCTAAAGTCCAAAGTCGGAGGTTGGGGTCTTCGCCAAGACAAATACAAAAACGTGAACCAAAGCCTGAAAGCCTAAAATGTCAAAGTCCAAAAGGGTTTGGGTTTGGGGTCAAACTTGACTTTGGAGTCAACACGATTGGAATTTTCAGACATTCAGAGATCCCAATTTCAGACTTTTACAGGTCTTGATTTTGGGGGTTCGGGGTTCAGAGGTTCGAAGGTGGGGTGGATGAATAATGATAGCAACCCCCGAAAACCAAAAGGTCTGAAACCCGAAGTCCAAATTTCAGACTTGGGGGTTTTGGAACTTTAGATCCCCAAAACACAAAAATCACAACCCAAAGTTTGAAACCTGAAGTTTGAATTTTGGAGTTTGGGGTTTCGGAGTTTCGGAGGGTTTGGACGTCTAGTTGGATGAACATTTACATAAACCTCCAAAGTCAAAATGCTCAAAGTCTGAAATTTTGGATTTTGGAGGTTACAAGGCATTTTAGAGTCTTAAAAACAAATCCAACCACCCGCAGTTAATACAGTATGGTACCCCAATCTTTAGATGGCCATAACTTTTGGTGGGAGCTCGATTTTCATAAGAAATGACTATGTTCTTAAAAATGAAGAAATACAATCCCCTATTTTAGAGGAGTGTTTCCCCACCTACCCAAATGATGAGGTATGGGCTTCCTTCCTTTCCCAACAAGGAAAATTACAATGAGGTATGGGTTTTACAGTGGCACCCATCATTGTTGCAAGTGAATTCAATATATTTTTGGGTGGTTATAGTAAGATTTCAAATTATTCTCTCCCCTTTTCTCTCATTCTTCATATATATTGTAAGGAGGGGCATTGTTCTAATGTTGAATAATTTTGCTTTTGCACCCTTCCTTCTTCTCTTGTCTGTAAGTGAATTTGTGGAGCTCAAACCTCCCATCTAAATTGTAAAATGCAATATTTATTCTTTCCCATTATAATGCATTATATCAAATATGTGGAGTAATAATAGAAGTCTGTGGATGAATTTCAACCCTCTCTTATATTCATTGCATCTTCTTGATCTCTCATTGTAATCCTGGTTATCTGTGCATGGTGGTTGTATTACATTTTTAATGGTTTATGTTTAATGGTTAGTGGATTCTCATCAGTGGATTGATCGTGGTGTGTTTTCATCCTTCTTAATTTGATTGTGGTTTCCATCTCCATGCAAAGCAGGTGTTCAACATTCCTTTTTGTGTATCACCTCTTGTTAGTTTAGTTTAATTTCTTGTAATCTTCTTAACCCTATCTCCTTGGTAAGTTAGAGTAGATTTTAGACTAGATCCTCTACAATTTAGATGTGTGCATTAGAACAAAGGAATGGGAACCGAACTTCATCTGGAGGGTTATCCCGATTGCAAAGTCCCACATTTTGGGATAAATCTTGTTTGAAAAATCACACCGATGTTGCCTCAACCATCCACTTGCAAGCAGTCAGGGGTGTTGTGATTTCACCATAACAATTTTTTCTTCTATAGCTGATAAAAAAACATAATGGGTAAACTATGGGTTTTTTGGCCATTTTGGCCCTTTCACCTGTGGCAATTTTGGCCATGTGGGTCCCAACTATCCTGCACGTACCTATGCGGCTTGGGCCCCAAAAACCTAATTTTGCCGATTTCTTTACAAATCGATCATTTCGGCCTTGAGGTCTCGGCTGTCCCACACGTACCTATGCGGCCTGGGCCCCAAAAACCTGATTTACCCGCAATACATTGTCTAAAGCCATTTTTTTGGATTTTTCCAATTTTGTCTAACTTCTTTATTTTTTTCCTTGGATGGGGGGGTTAGAAAAGAGCCAAAGGGAGCTCCAAAACTTGAATTTTTCTCTCGAGCCATTTCTACTTGCTCAACCTGAAGAAATCATGTGAGTTATCCAATTTACCTTGAGGGGTGAATTGGGATAACAATAATTTTTTACCAGCATTGATATTATGATTTTCTTAAACTGGAACAACAACTTCACCGATAGTACTTACTGAATTTGGATTAAGAAAGTTAAAAACTTTTCCTAACTCAAGTGATTCATCCATGGCCCTCTTTCTTGATCTTGTCAGAACTACAATAAATACACTTATTTCCTTGGATCCAACCTCTTGATTAAGAACAACATGATCACTAGCCTCCCAATTTACCATGGTTGTATCAAACTACCCATACATAAAATTTGGATCACTTTATGGTGCTAGAAATCTAGTTTGTTGAGCCTGATAAAAGGCTTCTTATTGAGTCATTTGTGGCATATGAAAGCTTTGTATCACCATTTCTAATGATGTATTTGGAGCATTAGGATGCATATTTGGACCTTACATCATGGTATTTTGGGTTTTCACTAGAACTATGGCTTTAGAGGTTGAAGGAGCATTTGAATCGTAGTTGCAAGTGGATTTGATACTATAGTAGCTCCTAGAGCTTGATAATGAGGTCTATAACCTTGAGAAGGAGGTCTAAAATTGATATATGGTTGGTATTGGGGCACATAAGGAGATTGATAAGCAGGTTGGTAAGGTCTATTAGCTTGAAACTACTATCTTTTTAGCTGCACAAACTCATTTTCAATGATTTTTAAGTACCTTTTAGCTCATCTAGCTCACTAGGGTTTGAGCAATGAAGGTTGTGGTGGTTTTACAATAGGTGGGATAAGAGATAACTCTCGAAAGATGGGCATAAAATGTCTAGGGGCCAATTTTCTAGCTTGAATAAGGTTATTTTCTACCCTTATTTCTATATCAAAGGAAACATGGAGTTTCACACCTCCCATAGACTGAATCATCACTGCAATGTCACTATTTAATTCCTACAAGTAATATAAAGATACATGCTCAACTGATGGTTTAACAGATTGTGGTATCCTTTCCCTTGTTTTTGTAAATCTCGAGGTTAAATTTTGTCATAAAATCCTAAGGCACTCTCTTAATAGTTGTAAGCGCTCAATGAGTGATAAGTGATCTGATTTATCCTCAAATTGTTTATAAAGGGTTGTACCCAACTAGTCCCAACGGTAATATATCCTATTGGAAAACTTCTATACCATTTGAGGGCTTGAAATTTGAAGGATGCAACAAGTAGTATCAAAAAAACATTTTCATGGGTAAAATTATGAATAAAACATAGGGCAACAATGTCTCTAATATGCTCAATGGGGGTGGTTTGATCTTCACCATTGAAATAGGGAACAATTTTAAAAGAAAATGTTGGTATATCATTAAATACAACAAGTTCTAAGGGACTACCACCTATGAAAGTTACAAAAGGATGATTCCTAACCATGGGAAAAATAGGGATTTGAATGAAAAACTTCTAAGTTGGGGTAGAGGTTCTATGGCTATTATAAGGTGTAGTATTCACAAATCTTCTTTTTCTAGAAGAGTTAAGAGGTAATTGAAAAAATTCAAAAGGAATACCTCTTGATGATGACTTTGTGTTCATTTTAGACATGGAACATAACAAATCTGCAATAAATTTCTCCTAACAACAACCAATATTTGCTAGATCAATGCTGATTGTCAAACTATTTGTTCAAAATTGTCTCTGTAGCAAAGAGATGGTATTGGTAGAGTGATTCTCGGATGATTGAAACTCTCAAATCAATGTTTATATCTTCTTATGTGCTGATTATTGTTGTAAAAATCAGGTTAGGTTGCTAAACAGGAGTAATCGCACTTTTAAGAACAACCATTATAGAACAATATATTCATTTGAATGTTGATATAATTCCAATGTCTGGTCTGTGGTCCCACCGGGTGTGCCAAAAACTGTTATTAGTATGAAGAGCATCCTGAGTTGAAGAAGTGCAAGCAATCCTTCTATTCGGTTGATATAATGGGATCTTCTATGAGTGTGGGTGGCTCAATGTTGAGAAGAAACTCTAGAGAGGGATGGTTCCCTGGATAAATCACCTAAAGTAGTTCTCTTTCTAGGGATGAGGAAAATAAATAACATAAAATTCACAAAAAAACATGTAAAAGTAGGTGATACACCAATGTTTTGGAGACCTATGACTGCAAAACACACACTATTTGGCTCTTCAAGACTTGAAAAACATCACTTCATTTGTTGTTTAATTGACTTTCACACTCACAAAAGGAATTAACAAGATATTAATAAAGTATGGGAGGGAAGATCTAGGGTCTTTCCACTTCCAAAATGATTAACAAACTAAATATGCACTTAAAATGATATGTGAAAGCTTCAAAAATCTTAATGGAGGTGATGAGACTCATAAACATGCAAATGAAATAATGCATTCACTTAAAAATACCAATGAATCTACTGTAACACACTTAAATTCAGCTACAAATTGAGGTATTCAATATTTTATTGCATCAAATAGATGTTGGAGTAAATTTTTTGGCACAACCTTGGTATGAAAAAATCACAAGCACCCCCCCAATGCTTCAAAAGCATGGGTATTTATAAAAAGGAGAAGTAAGAGGAAGAGAAGTGGTGCTGGAACTACTCAACACTTTAGTTCATTCCATCTATTCCTATCTAATTTCAGTTCACTCCTAACACCTAAGAATGACTCATCTCCTCTCTTACTTGAAAACTTCAACTCTAAGTTTACAACTTTAGTTTAGAGGCTAGTTGGAAAAAAATCCAATGCTAGCTCTTAGCTCTCAAATGCATAGCTTGACCCCTTGAATTAAATTACACTTTTTTAATAATAATCATAAGATTATTATCATGCATAGATTTATAAAGGATAACAAGTATGAATTTTTCATGGCATATTTCACCTTGTCAAATTCAATTAACTCCTTTGAAAAAGTTAAGGTAATTATTTCACTCCTTAGCAAAATTTAAGGTAATATTTGGTTTTTACCTCGGCCCTTTGGCACATGTGCATGAGGTAACAATTAGGTTTCTTTTGAACTTGGACAAGGCATTGTTTACCCCCCTCCACGTTGCAAATAATCATAATAATAAAAACCATTATACAAACCCCAACATGTGGGAACAAATGCAAAAGAAAAAAGGAGACAAGTAACCCTAGCCATGGTCAAATTGACCATGGTTAAAGTTAACTTGGTCGACCCCTTGATATTAGGATTAAAAACCTAAAATAATCATTTTTGAATTTTCATTTTTGTGGAGGCTCTATTTCCCAGGGAAACTCTTGAATGTTTTTTATTGTGTGACCGTCATTGTTTGTTGTTTGAGTTCACTGTGATTTTTTTACTTTTCCTCCATTACTTCTACCTGTAGCTTTGTATTTCTTATTAAGCTCGATGATTCATATTTTGGAGCTCTGTTTCATTGTTGTGGTCAAGAGCTCATGGTTTTTTAGCTCGTGTTTGAAATGTGGTTCTCCCTGCTTAGCTATCATTGTTTTGTGAGAGCATCGAGCTCTAATTCTTTATCTTCTGTCATGCCTGTTCAACCCAACTCATCCACCATTGTTTCCTCTTTTTTTCTAGAGCTTTGTTTCACTTGGATGAGTATGTTTGGAGTTTGGAGGGTTTTCTCTGTTGATTCCCTTTGGCTTGACTTTGATTCTTCATGTCTCGATGTCATCTTTTAGAGCTCGTTGTTTTCTTTCCTCGGCTCAAGCTCAAGCTCTCTTTATCAGATCGCCACGTTTTTCAACAAGATCGACCTTGGGTGTCCTTAGTTTGATGTATTGCTTTGGAGATGAGCTAGGGATCTATTTGTTTGCTAGCTCAACCATGTATTTTAGATCATTTGTGGGGTTTTTAACTAGTTCTCCCATATCCTTTTGGAGGTCTCGCCATTATTGGGTTTACCCGGTTTCTTTGTGGCATTTGGAGAGTGTGACAACAATATTTGTTCACCCTTGGTTACAAGATCGACCTATATACTTACTTTTATGGTTCATATCAATTTAAGCTTGTGGAGGGTTTAGGTGTGGTATCTTTCTCAAGCATGACATGATGAACTCGAGTGGTGTCCACTATGTTAGCTATGAATTATTTACTATAACTAACTCAAGCTGGGTATTTTACCAGCTCGAGCTCACCGTTTTTTAACTGCTGGTAATATGTGGTTTCTTTTTAACTCTACACTTGATTTTAACACCTCGGTCTTGCATTCAAGCTAGGTTTTCATGCATTTCATTTGGGTTTTTCTGGATCTATTTGTAGTTTTTACGTTCTTTCTTAATCATAATATCTCGGCCATTTTATTACTTGTGTGAGATGTGTAGTTTTTATAGCTCACCGTGTCAATCTACTTAGCTCACCATGTATTGACTCCCAGATTGACCCTTCCTTGGCTTGAGCTCTATTCTCCTCTTAGAGATCAATTTTCTTGTATTTAACTCGTCATTTCCTAATGAGTTATGCATATATCGATCTCGAGCTCTTCTTTATCAACTCGACCTTGTTATTGTTTCAACTTGGTTGATTTGCTAAAGGTAAGCTTACATTTTACTATTCTAGCTCGTTGGGTATTTAAATTTTTTGGAGTTTCTAGAAACACACTCAAATTTTGACTTAATGGTTGTAAATATATCTTCATTGTCAATAATTTGCAAAAGTACTCTAAAACACACTCAAGAGACCATTTTTCTTGAAAAAGTTGATGAAAACTGGTACATTCACATTTTTGGAAATGCATGGGTGCGATTGTTAGATCTAAAAATCTATTCCTTATTTTATTTTTAGAAATTTGAATTCTTGCAAACTGTATGACCATCTCAAGGGTTTTCTCTGAAGCTTTGTCCTTGCAAATGTATACTTGTAAGAAGTATGAGAAAACTTGCATTTTTCTAAATGTTTGATATAAACTTGCATTTTTCTAGAAAGATTTAAATCTCAAAATCTGTTTATGCTATTGCTATTCAAAAATATGGAATTTTGAGCTCTTTACAATTGAAATGATTTTAAAAAGGTGTACTTTGTAAACTCAGATTTAGAAGATAAATTATGCAATTTGTTTAAATTTTTATCCTTTTCAAGGAAAAGAGAAGAAAAACTTGTTGGTTATGGTTTCCCATTGTTGTTGAACATGAATGGAAAAATAAGAATAAGAAGCTCCACTTGCTTATCATGATCTACACTCCGTTTTCTTTCATTTTCTTTTTCTAAAATGTGATGTTCCTTCATTGCTGCAATATTTTTCATCATTTTTGATAAATATGGAAAATTACTCTTATGTGATGCATACATAACTGAAAATTCATGATGATTTATTTTGATCTGAACTCTATCTTTCTCTTTATCTTAATGTCATGCTTTACATACACAAACTGCTGAAGGGAAACTGTGATCATTTCTACAATTTTTTTTCCTGTAGATGCATTATTGAAGAGTGTTTTCAAGACTTTCTTTTCTGAAAATCCCTCTTAGATTCATGTGAAGTTGACAATATAATGAAGCTAAAGTGAACCCGAGCTCTAACAAAACTTATTTTCTCTCCTTCGGGTATATTGGAGGAGCATCATGGAGTCACTTGGAGCAACAGTTGCAAGGAAGGGGATTAGTCTTTTAGGTAATGATGGGTCCCCTTCTCTTCCTTATGTTTTTAGTTTCAAATATATCTATATTATTTACATATGTATTTATATCCCATAGCTTGTGTGGTGAAAGTTGTATAATTTTACTTATGAATATACATAATTGTTTTATGCAATGAGTTGTTTGTTGTTTCCTTTACATTGTTTTTCAATTACATAACTAAATGAACATATGAAAAATCAATTGTTTAATACACTTGCATATAATCATAAGGAATTAATGATGAACTATTTTTACCTTTTGTGATCATTTGAATCTAAGAAGCTGAATGAATGATCAATTCTGAAACCTGATTCTTACTAGTTCCATCTTTCCCATTTCTAATGTAAGGTGTCATTGCCATCTCCTTAAGGACCCTACGGCAGTCTACAATGAATGATGCATTATTCTAGTGAAGACGAAAAACTAGAAGGGCATCCTATATGGGGAGTGGGAACTCTGCAACTTGATGCTCATTCAATTATTGCTTGTTCATTTTACCATTCATTTCTGTTCATCTATAAAAATGAGGAAACCGAATTGTTTTGTACCCATTCACTATGATGACCAAAAATGGTCAAAATGACCATTCCTCATTGGTGGATATTCTAGAGCAGTATTCCCGATAAACCAATAGTTACTTGAAGGGTAACTTTGTATTTACCATGAATAGTATTTACCATAGTAAAGTCACTTTTTTATCGTGAGCATGTATTTACCACAAGTAAAGTCACTTTTTATTGTGAATAATATTTACCATAATAAAGATTATTTTTACCATGGTCATCCATTTTTACCATAGAAAATTTAATTTTTTACTATGGTCATTCCTGTTTTTACCTTCAAAATTGTTTTCATAATAAAGTAACTTTTCATTATAGTCATTCCAATTATTTTTTAAATAAGTCACACTACTTGTACTTGTGGGTTGGTATTTGAACATGGTTACATTTTTGTATAAAGACGAATAGGTAAGATTCTATTTTTGGCCCAATTTAATAAGGGTACCTTATATTTTGATCAAAATTTTAATATATCGCGCATATGTAATGGCCACATCATGAGGGAATAATAGACTGAATTTATTCCTATAGTTTTGGATGGTTCAAGTTTTATGTGGTTTGAAACAATGGGTGATAATGTTAAAAACTCATGGGATTTATTGTTTGAAATTTTTACCAATAGAAGTATGTAAAACTCATGTTAGGGACCACAAAGCTAGCCCAATGAGATAAAGAGAATATTAGAGACTATCATGTACACATTTTATAGCTAAAGAAAGCTCAATACCCATACCTAAAAGGAAATACTAACGTATGTGTTAATGAATGGCATGTACAAAATTTTCTAAAAACACTTCATACTTGTGATGAAGTCAAATTATATCATAAAATAAGTAAAGTATGACCTCCCATTGAACCTCGAGAAATCAAATGAGATTTATAGAATGCAAGAGGAAAACATGGAAGAAGAGCCTAAATAAATTGTTGCTAAGGTGGAGCCTAAACTAGCACTGTGGTCCAAGTGCCAAAAACCACTCATGATGAGCACATGAATTCATTTAATGTAGTGGACATGAAAAAAATAATAAACCATATGCTTTTGACACCAAAACAAAGAAATAAAAGGATAACCAAGATGATAGGGATCCTAAGAAAATGAAAGGAGAGAATAATAATAAATATAGGAGAAGAAAGTTGGTTATGTAATATTTTTTGAGTTCATAGTGACAAGGATTGTAATACATCTTGGAAGATATCTACAAGCACATTGAAAATATTACCTATGTCCAAATTATTTCTATGTACTCTAAGAAGAGGTGCGAGATGTGTAATGGACTGAGTTCTCAATAGAGGAAACATGTTAAGGTACCTATTTTAGAAGTAGAGGTAGATCTTTATGATCTACAAGCTAACGTATTGTATAATGTAATTTAAATTCACAATGTTTAAATAGATGGAGGATCTATAATTAATGTAATGAATAAGTATGTAATGAATATGTTAGGTTTAACAATTGATCGACCCTTAAACTGATGTTAAGATCATTAAATAAGGGAAATACTAACTAGAAGGTGTTATTTTAAATGTAGCAATATCTGTCATGGGTGTAATTTTCAAGTAATGAAGAATGGTAATTTACATTTCAAATGTTATTTCGATAGTCATAGATAAAGAGAGTTCATGTAAGAAACTACTAGAATGAAATATTTGTGACACTTGGTCATGGAATAGAGAGAATGAAAAAATGTGAACCCTCAAAATCGTATGGAAGGACTCGTGGATTCAAGTGATGAAAATGATGATTGGACATACTAAGATTACTCTAACAGCAATGAGGTGGATGTGTAAGTTATGGATATCCTTCCAGTTATACCAAATGATGGACCTATATAATTCATTGAGAGATATATGGAAGAGTGCATCCAAAAATACAAATTGGTGATGCTTATGTGGTGGGAAAAGAGAAGAAAAAATACCTCCAACTCTTTCAAAGGTATATGCTCGTTTTCACTTTTTATTAGAAGGATATGCTCAAACTAAGTTCAAATTTGAGCACTCTATTCAGTTATTATATGGTGCTAAAACAACAAATAAAATCCCATATATAATGAATCCTAATTTTATTAATAATGTAAAAGAAGAAATAGATATGTTACTTGATGTAAGATTCATATTTATAGTGAATAATTCAGGGGTCTCTCCCATTTTGATTTCAAGAAAAATGAATGGGAGGCTACACATTTATGTTGATTACGGGAGGCTCAACAAGGAAATAAATAAATATCACTACTCCCTTCATTATCAAATTAGATATTGGATGAGGTAGCTACAAATGAATGTTATAGTTTTGTAGATGGATATATTGGGTACAACAATATTTAAATAACTCAAAAGTATAATAAAAAGACTATGTTCACTACTCCTTTGTGAACTTTCACTTATAGAGTCATGCCATTTGGTTTTTATAACACTTTAACAACATTCCAATGCCTAATAAATAGGGTGTTTGAACCCTAAATTAGAAGATTCATCAAAGTATTCATGGATGATTTTTACATCTATGGGAGAGAAGTGGAACACCTATCTAGATGGAGAAGGAATTTTAGAGGTTGGATTAAGAACAAGTCTCACTAAACACTACAAATTTTGTCTTTATATGTTCTAACGATATCTTGTTAGGGCACAATGTATCTAGAGGTGGTATTGGTACCGATTCTAATAAAGTTACAATTGTCATTCCTTATGAATAGAATAAATTTGACATCATTTTAGGCCATATGTGATACTATAAGAGGTTAATAAATATTTTTAAAAATATTTCACAAACATTGATCCAATTATTAATGAATGATATTTCTTATGAGATAGGAAAGAAGGAACACAATGCTTTTGAGCATCTTAGGAAAGCCTTAGTAACTTCACGTATTCTCTGTGAAATCTAGATCCGAACAAGCTGATATTAGTGCATTAGATGCAACACTAGAGATTAATCGAGCCAAAAGGATGATAATGGAAATGATCATCGATATACTTTGGAAGCATACAAATGAGAAATGTTGAGGTAAATTACACTTGTAACTAAAAAGGAGGATCTAGCTATAATTTTTGCTATAAAGTAGTTTGAATATTTTTATTAGGTAAGAAATTTACAATTGTGAGATCATCGGGATCTAAAACATATTGTGAATAATCCTAACCCAATGGGAAGGATAGAACAATGGATAATTTTCTCTAGGAATTTGTATGTGTATTGTGTATAGGCCAAGGAAGAAGCATCTCATAGACCAAGGAAGAAGCATCTCAATACATATGCACTTTCTTGAGCCTATGACGGTTTGGGTTTATCTTTTGATTATGATGAATTTTAATATGTAGTGTTGTTATCCATTAGCACAATCCCTTGTGAGTACATAGATGTTTGGAATTATGTGAATTATTTCAAGTTTCCTGATATTGCTAATGCAAATAGTAAAAGGAAAATTACCCAAGAAATTCATCCATATTCTATTATACATGAATTATTGTTTGAGATAGGACTCTTGATATATATAAGAGGAGAGTTAGATGGAACAAGGGGAAGGAGATAATAGAAGAGTTACACGATGGTACATGTGGATGAAACATCTATAGAAATCGATCGTTATCCAAATGTGCCCCCTGCTCATTTTGTGGCTATCTCCCTTTCATTATTTCCTTCTACTGTGCCTCAGTCATAAATTTTTACTTTTTAGGCACTCAAAACCTTCTTGGAAATGACACCATTGGATAGAGCTCTTTCTCAGCTTTCTAGAAAGGTAAATATTTCCTCCTAACTCCACGTATTTTTCAAGTTATGGCTCGGCGGAGTTTTTGTGGGAAATTTTCCCTTGCAAGGTCCGCAGCCAATCAGAACTTGCCACGTGTCTAGGTCAAAAATATCAAAGCGATCCGATTTTGGCCTATTTTTTCCCTAAAACTTCAAATTGCCATAACTTTCGATCCAGAGCTCAGATTTTCACGTTCTTTATATCAATGGAAAGCTGGTGAAATGCTTTACAAGATTCCATAGTCAATTTTGAATTTTGGTTCAGTTTAGAGGGAGAAAATAAAAACGCTTCTGGTACGCGCCCATGGATGAACTGACGTTTCAACAACCAATTTTAATGCAAAATGGGTCGCATTCTTCTCCAACATGGTCAAAAATGTCAGGGCATGGGTTTGTAAGGACCTCCATGCTGTTTTTAATGCATTTTGGTCAATGGGGAATGGCTCCCATGTTTTTTCACATTTCTCTCTCCTGGGCTCGACCCATGCACTGTAAAAGCCAGATTTGGCTCATTTTTCAAAGGGGGAACACTTTTTTTGCACAAAAGCTTCTGTTTTCACTTTCAACAAGTGATTTTGGCAAGTATCAGACCTTCTAGGGATTGTAATAGGTTTTTCTACCTCTTTGGTGTTGGAATACAAGGATTTTGATGTTGAAAATCACAATGCAGGCTCTGTGAATGCTTTCAGTCCTTTGTATGTGTTGTTTACTTCATTTCAAACCCTTGTTTACAACTTATCAACCTGTGCATGATGTTTTATGTTGCAATTTCTGATTTGTGTCAATTTGCATGAGCAAGAAGTGCTCACCACTCCTTTGGTGTATCACCCTTATCAGTTTAGTTTTAATTTTTGCATTTCTTATCCCTGTCTCCTTGCAAATTAAGATAAAATTAGGATCTGAACCTCTGCAGTTGTGCAAATAATAGATCTGATCAGAGGAGTTTGAGGAACCAACCTCTAATCTGGAGATTCCTCTCTCATTTTACAAGTCCCACACTTGGAGAGAGGTTTCAATGTTGTGCAATCACACTGGATGCCTGAAACATCAACTTAGAAACCTGATTTGCATCCAGGGGTGCTGCTGATTTGCAACAATAGTTTTGGCATGCCCGGTGGGACCTTAGAGGTCTTCCACTTCATCTTTTGCAGGTTGGTGTGTTCCTGTGAAGATTTCAGCCTTTGGAGGCACTTGCAAACACATCTGGTGACTCCATCCGATTCATCCGATGCAACCCATTTTTGAAGTTGCAGACTGTTTTTCATCCATTTCCATCCATTATTCTTTCCATCTCTTTCATTCTTTTCCATTCCATGAAGTTGTGCAATCATGACTTCATTTCCATCATGGAACTCACATTTACAACAGCAGCAATGTTTCCCACCTCCAACATGTTTTTTAAATCCTCCAAATCAGCATTTTGAACAAATTCAAAATCAGCATACATACCCATATGAGCAAAAAAAGAATGCCAAAATCAGTTTGGCTATGGAGCTTTCCAAGAGCAAGGGTGTGTATACAATGAAGACAATCAGATGCAAGATGTTGGTCTGTTGGAGAAAATCCAAAAGATGGAGGTAAACATGGTGCAATCCAGGGCTCAAGCACAAATGAAAGCATTTGGAATCGGTTGTGGAGCACCCCTGTCCATGGGTGGGACCTTTCCCCCATTACAGCCCTCAAGAGAAGCTTGACTTCATGATTACAATGCTGCCATTGCTTGCAAAGTGGATTGAAGGAATAGAGGTGTATGAGAGGAGTATTCAGCAACCTTGTCAATGGGTAAGCACACCATCTCATGCCTTTTCTTTTCCTCTTTCCCAATTTGTTTTATCTCGGAGGTGTCAAGTTTTAAACTCTCCATCTGCTGTCCCAAGTGTTGAATCCATTTCTCCACCCCCTAGTCTTCCACCTCATCTCAATTCTTTTGTCCTTTTCCCTTCCAAACAGTCATCCCCTCCATAAGAGCTAAATGAAACACCCTCTCCTCCAAAGAAACAAGAGATTTTACCTCCTCCACCACCACAAAAAATTGCAAAAATCAGTCATGAAGGATAAAAAAAGAGAAGCCAAACAAGGATGAAGAAATTCAAATTTTGAAGAGTTGGGCTCTTAAATTTGGGATGAAGAAGATCCCTTTGCTGATGAAACCTTCAAAAGAGGTTGGAGTTACAGAAAAAATGGTGGTCAGGACTGATTTTGTTGCAGCAGAAGAAGAGCAAAAAGGAGTTGCAGATCAGCAATCAATTTGTTCAGAATATAGTGTCCATGTTGGCACCCTATTTGAAGGAAATGCTGATCCAATTCAAATTGCAAAAATCAGTCATGAGGGACAGCAAGAGGAAGGAGAAGCTGCTCCAAATCCAAAAGAAGAGGAGCACATTCCAGCTGTGGGGGAGAAAAGTGCAGATCCAAAGGCTTTGAGCACAAAGCAGGTTATAGAAGAACCTTCAGTTCTTCTCTCTACTTCATCTCTCTCAAGTTCTAGTACTGAAGAAGAGTTTGATCCCTCAAACTCAATGCTGGAGGATGAAAGAAACCATGGTGATCAAGTTGTAGATCAAGAGAACGCCATGGGAGAGGTTGAACATTTGCAGTAGGACAACAATGAGGCAGTTTACCTGTCTGATTTGGAGGACTGTTTTGATGAAGAAGAACCGGTTGAGTTTCCACCATTCTCTCTTTCATCATCCATCTTCCAAACACAAGAGCCTGCTGTCATGGAGGAGAGTATTCATTTGCAGCAGCCTGCATCTTATAGAAGCTCTTTGGAACCAAGATTGGAAGATTTTAATCTTTCATGTCCTTCATTGGAGGAAGAGAAAGGGCAGAAGGGTTCTACCATTGCTTCCACACCATCCATTCAAGGTCTACAAGAGAAATCCATTCTTGGAGTTGAAAATCAGAATTATGGGCATACTCAACGGATCAGACCTTGCCCAATCAGGTATTTGGCTTCATTAGAGCCAAAGGAGAAGCCATAACCAATCATGCTTGCTTCTAAGCATGAGGATGAGCTGTAAAGTTCCAAGGATCAGTTGTCATACCTCTCCAATCCAAATGCAGAGCAACTAAAAGAGGTATTGGATTTGTTTTTAGTTGACACCTTGCTAATTTGGGTAGAAGACCAGCTTCTTGTTGATTTTCCACTCATCCAATCAGCCATACTCAGCTCCAAATCATTTGCATGGCTGCCAATTTTGAAGAAAGGAAGCTATTTTGCACAACAACAAATTAGTTAATTTAGTGCCTCTTGTGTCATACTTTGATATATTTCACTTCACTTGTAACCCTTTATTTTTCACCTCTACTTGCAAATAAATCTAACTTACTCCAAAAACCTCAAACACACATTAGGTCAAACATAAAACATAAATTTCTTGAGTCAAATTGACCTTGATGGTCACCCTATTTGTGATTAAATGAAAATTTCACTACATTTTATACTTAATGCACTTCTCCTAGTGCTTTGTGAAAGTGTGTCTAAAACTAAACTCTTGACATAGATTTTCCCTTGTGCTTCGACACTGATAGAAGGCTACACTATTCTGTCCCTATTAGAACCATTGTATGTAGATGCGAAAATAAGATTTATTCCCTCATATGCAATATTATATAGTCTGTAGTAGTAATAATATCTTATTTAGCTCAATGTAGACAAATAAAATTTGGTAATTTACCCTTTTGCAATGTCAAGTTTGATCATTCTCCCCTGCTAAGATAAATTATCATACTCATAATCTAATTAGTTTGTCTATATCTCTCCCAGGATTTGATTATCATTACACTATGCTCTTTCATCAAAGTAGTAAACAATACATATGCCTCATATCAAAACTTTTTGTTTTAGATTTCTTCTCCTCTACTAAAAATTGTACAACTAGGTTGGGATATGGGGTATGTGATTTTTTGAATTGAATGGTCATGAATCTTAAGTTTACCAACCCTATTTTTAATTTTAATACCTTCTTTGGGTTGTTTCATCTTCTAAGCGTTGACCTTATTAGAATATTTCACCTAAGGATATATAAGAAATTCAAAGTGTAATTTTATAACTCACTTAGCCTTCATACAAGCTCCTATTAAAAATATTATTCCAAAAGCTCTCAAAAGGTTCCTAAATATACCAAAATCAGCTACAAATCATTTAGAGAAGTCCTTATTATAGGTATGAACCACTCAATTAGGTCAAAGAGTCTAGATTACCTCACTACTAAGTATGTAAAGATCATAGAGCCATGTCTTAGAAAAATCAAGGTCATTTAAGATTTCAAGAGTTTCAAGTAAGAAAGGGTTAGGTCACACAGCTAAGGCACATCACGTCACACTACCATAATAAGTGCATTCTATAGTATATAATTAGCTTATTATCTTAGTGTCAAGACACACAATAGAGGTTTGGGAACTGCTAGGGGTTGGTTATCTATTCACACTCATGTAAACATGTAGGAGAGCTACATGAGGCTTGATCCCATAATGAGGGTATGTAGAGAAACACAATTTAGAGTATGAATGATAAGATAATTCCAACCTGAACCACACACATGTTACAAATATATTGCAACATTATTAATAAATTGTAATATTATTAATAATGAGTTAATACAACTCATATTAATAATATAGTTAATAGTTGTGTGTGAGTAAAGTTGTTGAATAAACAACTCACGTAGCTATTTTGGAGTGTGAGTGATCCTAGGGATAAGCTTGAGAGATTCATGGAGAGAGATATGAGGAAGACTAAGTGATAAGACTTGACTCCTAGATTATAGGATCAAACATTTGTATAAGAAGCTATCTCTAGATGAATACAATATCCCGAATGAATTCTTAATTTATATATTCTTGTTATTCGGTGTTGTTTATTATAGTTTAGTTTTTATCAGTGGTATCAGAGCAATCTCTGGTCTTACGCTGTGATGGGAGAATAAATTTGTGTATCTATCAAAATAGAAATCACAGCATTGGATTCATGCTTCACTCTTGATTCGCTGGCTTGTAGTGCATTTCACCTAGCTACAGAACACTTTTAAGTGAAGAATACGATTGATATCCCAGATCAATCAACATTTGTTATGTGCATATGCATCAGCTATATTGCAGTTTTTTTTTTGGAATCAAACTTCCAGCACTCAGCAAAAAAGAGAATAGCCTGATAAATCACCTTTAACGCCATTCAAGGCTGGGCACATTTCATATGTGGATATAATTGACAAATCAACATTAGTGAAAGCATTTCATCTAGTCTCTATTAAGCGCAACACTACCAAATTTCTGATCAGATAGTGCATTGTTTTGAGCATATTCTCGTGAAATTCTTCTCAACACATTAGTTAAAACTTATTTTCAGCTATTGTCAAGTATCAGATCCTCTCATATTGTACTTCTCTCATCTCTTGGGACACTATCCATAGGATCGATTATTGTTGGTCAATCTGCACCTCACCTTGAACCATTCAAAGTTTTGTGCTCAGAGGTGTGGGAGGAAAATTCACTTTTGCAGGCCCAATTGACTATCTTATTGGTCATCCGCTATTGTTTGTCACATTGAATGATCTCACTACATTAACATCGATGTACACAGTTTTAGCATTGAAAAGATTCCAATCGGTTGCATTATGCATCAAAATTGCTTCATTTGGCCGTAAATTGACACATTGGAGTCTCAAGATTGACCTAATAATTCATGATATTGCCGAGCTCGTCAAATTCTTATTAACTTGGATGACTCCGACTACAACATATTATTACAGCTCAAACTCAAGCTTGAAAGTCTCAGTCTTCATGCATGATTTCTTCAACAGGTCATTTTTTCAAAGTTTGAGTGTTATCTAAATTTAAATTTATAGTTTTGAGTGTAGGAATCATGCGTGTATTCCAATGAGTTTATCCGATTTAGAGTATTAGGCTTCTTTTTATATGAATACTTGTCAATACTGATTTAAAAAAAAATTAAATTGTTTCATAGTTGTTGGATAACTTATTGGAAAATAGAGTCTTTAAGATTGTCAAATTGTCAAATAAGTCTTCCAAGTGTCATTAAAAAAAGGTCAAAAATTGAGTTATAGTCAAAGTTTTCAAGTCATTTTGTCAAGAGTTAAAGTCAATTTTTTTGAAAAAAAAAAAATTGCCTCACGACGCATTTTCGGTGTTACCCAGGCCCAAAGTGTTGGGAGAATAAGATGAATAATATTGTAGTTATAATAATATTTTTATGACTTTAAAGAAGGAAAATATGCTTGGCTTCTTGGGGCTTTGTCCCTTGACCCCGCCCCGTATCATTGCGATAGGGAGTGCGCCTGTGGCTCGCGCCCCATGACCTTGTAAGGGGGTGCCCCTTGACCCCGCTAGGGGCTGCCACCCCTAGAGCCTCACTTTGGAATTTCAGAAGCAAAGAAAGATTTGTGGGGAAGATGCATCAAAAAAAGGTGGTGCAAATTTGAGCTTCAACATCCAATTTGTTGAGTAAGTAGCGTGATTTATTGGAGGATGGAGGAAATGGAGGCTAGAGGTCAATCAATGACCTCTCATCAATCACCAACGATGGGGCCACACGAATATGTGGTGGCAGCGTGTGTGTATATGTGTTTTATTTTATTTCATATTTGCAGTATGATTTCAGAGTTCTTGTTTGAATAAGTGAAATGTTCACATTGAGGGGGGGAACTGGAACATGGTCTCAATGTTCAATTTTCCCTCTATTTAATTTGTATTCAATAAGCAGTGGTTCCTAAATATTCCCTGAAGGAAAGACATAGTGGACAGATGAAAGCATAAAGGAAAATAAGTAACATGATATCTGGGTTGTTGGTTGTCCTATAAAACCATCCTTTGTTTTAGGTTGTTGGTTGTCCTATAAAACCATCCTTTTTTTAGGTTGTTGGTTGTCCTGTAAAACCATCCTTTGTTTTAGGTTGTTGGTTTTCTGTAAAACCATCATTTGTTGAGGTTGTTGGCTGTCCTTGGAAAACCATCCTTGCAGGTTGTTGGTTGTCCTACAAAACCATCTAGATCATGAGCACGCATAGGCGGCAAGCTAGAGAAGGAAGTGTGATTATTTTTTCTACTTTGTCAACATTAGGGGAGTGTATGTTTGGAATTAATAATGTTAACAATAGGGGAGTGAATGTTACAAATATATTGTAACATTCTTGGTTGCACCATTAATTCCCTACCAGCTACTTACTTAGGGTTACCTTTAAGCACTGGCAAGATTTCAGTGGAGGTTTGGAATGATCTTATTAAGAGATTCCAAAGAAAGTTGGCAGGATGGAAAGGAGCCGTCCTTTCAAGTGCAGGTAAGTGCCTTTTGGTTAAAAGCACGCTTCAAAACTTGCCTATTTACATACTATCAATGTTCAACATGCCTGCAGCTGTGATGAACAGTATTGAGAAGATTCAAAAACACTTTCTGTGGCACGGTACTGAGGAAAGATTCAGATATCATCTTGTGGCTTGGGAACAGGTTTGTAAACCCAAGAGACTAGGGGGTTAGACATCAAAGATATCAAGCATATGAGTACTGCCCTTACTACAAAATTAGGATGGAGATTGATAAAAGAGAACAGACCTTGGACAGAGCTGATTAAGATCAAATATCTTTCAAATCAAAACAAGATTTCCTTCATATATGATCAGTCCCTTCCGAGTGGTTCTATTTTCTGGAACAACCTTCTTCGCAGTAGATACATTCTCTCTCAGGGATGCAGCTGGAAGCTTGGAGATGGGCAAAACATAAACTTCTGGACCGATAAGTGGACTAATTCTAACTGGATTTCTGCTTATGATCATATGAAAGATATTATAATTGCAAAGTATGGACACAAAATCCAAGGATACATTGAGAGAGATGGATACAAAAGAAAATGGAAGCAGCTAAAAGTGGAGAATGATAGTATACAGGATGATATTATATCTCTTCAGAATCAACTTTCCCTAATCCATCTAAGTAATCAAAATCTTAAAGATGAGCTCATCTGGAAGGATTCTTTTGATGGGGATTACACTGTTAAATCAGGATATAATTCTTTCTTTGCATCCATGGAAAGCGAAATTAAGTGGCACAAGTTGTGGATGCCGGAGCTAACCCCTAGAGTGAACTTCTTTTGGTGGCTGGTTATTAATGGCAAGATCCTAACTAATGATAACCTAATCAAGAAGGGATTCATCATGCCTAATAGATGTTGCATGTGTCAGCAAGAGGCTGAAGATATAAAACATTTATTCCTCCATTGTGAGATTGCTTCCAAAATTTGGCAGCTTATTTTTGCAAAATTCAATCTAAGATGGATTTTTCCTCTTACCTGCCTTCAGACTTGGGAGCAATGGAGCTCTCCATTTAAACATTGCATGGTGAAAAGACTTTGGCAACTTGTTCTGCCACACACTATGTGGAGAATCTGGAAGGCTCGTAATGATAATATTTTCAGAAGCAATAGACAGGCTTGTAACAAAGTTTATAAGGAAATAATCATTGTTGTGCAAGATAATATTGCTAGATTTAAACCCCCTAAAAATAGGCTCTACCCGGAGAATGAAGATTGCATTCTGACTGAATGGAATATAGCCACTATCAATAGAAATAAAAATGGTATTGACAGAAACACAGTCCGATGGATTAAACCCCCCACTGATTGGCACAAATTAAATTTTGATGGGGCCTCAAAAGGCAATCTAGGTGACTCTGGTGGAGGGGGCATCATCAGGGATCAAAGAGGCTGCTATGTTGCTGCGTTTTCTGGGAGAATGGGAAGACAGACTAATCATTATTCCGAAGCCATGGCGGCTCTTTGGGGTATTAGACTTGCCAGAGATTGTAATATTCAAAATATCATAATTGAAGGTGATTCTCTAAATATTATAAATCTTTTGAACAAAAAACAACACCCCAGCTGGTCTATCAGGGATTATATTGAGGAAGCTATAGATATTTGCAAAAGCTTTGCTAATGTCCACATCACCCATACTTATAGGGAAGGAAACAGGGTTGCCGACAGTTTGGCTAACTTAGGTGTTTATAATTCCTTTCAAACTTGGATTGGCGGGGACGTTCTGCACTCATGTCAATAAAGCCATCATCATTGATCTTCATGGCAGTGAAAATCATGACTAACGGCTGTATTTTAGATGCTAATGTGCGGATCCCCAAGTACATGATGATGACATCAAAAAGATCTGGATGATTGTTGCGACTTGTGCGGGCTGGATTGCCATCATTTCTTGGCATGGAAGGAAAGCTGGGGAGCGGGGCAATAATAACAAATGCAACATTATAATTAAACCGGCTTTCACGGGAAGAGCTGATTCAAATACCAAAAACACCGCTCGGACTGTCCCGCACATTGCAAGCTTTTTTACCGTTGAAAACAGGAATAGGAATAGAGGAAACATGGGGGGTCCGCCATGGAAAACCGAACCGACCCACAACCCTGAGTGGAAAGAGAACACGGAGCTCTGGGAGTACCTGCAAATCGGAGGCCTGTCGAATTTCATTGAGAGGATTCAAGGCTTCGACCAAGACATCTCCATCAAATTCGCCAAGGGTTGGAAGAACAGAATTGTAAAGTACAGTAACATGAAAATGGAAATTACAGAAGAGCTCATAGCTCAGATCACGGGTCTCAGCCTGGAAGGCACAAAATTCTTCAATAAAAAGGTCGACAGGGAAGTGGAAACCAAGAAATTTTTAGAAGAGGGAGAGAATCTTGAGTTTGTTACTGCTGGCCTCAAGGTGGAGTCGATCCCTGTTCCTTTTGATGAACTTGCCAGAATGGTGGTAAGGTATGTTACCCTTGAAGGAAGATATGTGACTATTCCTCACAAGCATCTGATTTTTCTGAATCATTTTCGTAGAAATAACATTATTAGCTTTCCTCATTATCTGATCAACTCCTTGGAGAAATCTATAAGGGAAGTTCAAAATCACTCTCGGGCTGTCCCTCTGCACCAGGGCCTTATCCTCCTGATTCACCGTCACTTTTCCAGCTGCCCTCCCATGAACCCTATCCCACCTCCCTCCTTCATACCCCCACCTGCCCATACTGCTCCCACTCCACCCCTGCTAAAAAGAAAGAATGATGATGTTGGCTCCAGCAAGAAAAGCAAGAAAGCTAAAATCCCTGCCTCCCAACGTGTCCTTAGGAGCCACAAGGACTTAGAACTTGCTGAAAACCTCCTGCATATTAGCATGCCTATGGAGAAGCCCAAAGAGGAGGATTTGCTGAAGAGGATTGACAGATTGGAGAAGGAGATTCAAGAACTCAAAGGGGCTCTAAAAAACATGGAGAGAGCCAAGGGTAAAAGGATCCTTCAAAGTGAGGAGGAAGAGGGGGTCATTGATGAAGTCTTCAAGAAGCTACAGTCACTTGATGGCAGATTGGGGAATGCCAAAAGCCGCAATGACTGTATTTTATCTGCCCTCAAAAGCATCTATAACTTCATTGAACAACATGTCCACAGCGTTTGCAGTTTAAGTGGAATCAATGAAGACATATGGGGCCCTAAGGAGAATAGGGACATTGCAATCTCCCAAGCTGACATGAAGGACCCCTCTCAGGCCACGGCCATTGCCTTTTTCATGTCACTGCAGGCCATCAAGACCAAGATAGACAGAGCCATCAAGTAGCGGGCTGTTGTGCTGCAGTTTTTTGGCTGCGATCTGGCTGTCGTCGGGTGGTTCTGGAGCTATTTTTGGCGGAGCTCGCTTTTCTGTTTCTCTTTTGGTTTCTTTTTGATCTTGTCTTCGTAGTTCTGGATCTCTGTACGTTTTGATCCACTTTTCACCTTTATTGTAATTTCTGGCTGTTGAGCCTTCTTGGTTGGCTGTTTTGCCCCTCTCTGGGCTTCTTCTCTCATTTTTCTATCTGGCTTTTGAGCCCTTTTGTATACAGGGTATAGTCCCTTCAAAACTATTTGCCCTTAATAAAAAAAAAAAAAAAAATGTTACAAATATATTGTGACATTATTAATAAAAAGTAATATTATTAATAATGAGTTAATACAACTCATACTAATAATATAGTTAATAGTTGTGTGTGAGTAAAGTTGTTGAATAAAAAACTCATGTACCTACTTTGTAGTGTGAGTGATCCTAGGGATAATCTTGAGAGATTCATGGAGAGAGATATGAGGAAGACTAAGTGATAAGACTTGACTCCTAGATTATAGGATCAAGCATTTGTATAAGTCGATGAATACAATATCTCAAATGAATTCTTAATTTCTATATGTTTTATCATTTTAGTTTTCTAATGCTCTAATGAAGGGTTCTACATGTTTAGGTTATTTCACTTTGTTGCAGGTGATTATAGTCATCATGAATTTATATAATCAAGAGTGACAAAAGGGGGCCATTTTCAGAAAAAAATTAAGCACACAGGAAGTTTTTGACCCAGATTGTCAAAGGTTCCAAGACCATAAAATTCCTAGTAAGGACTATAAATATTCATCTCAGATAAACATAACAGATTGTATGGTCCTTCCCATGTTTAGTTTTCAACTCTAAAATTTACATCGAAACATTTATAGTTTCTAATCAACATGTTCCATCATCCTACACATCCACATCTCTCTTTTCTACCATGTAAAGTTACGTTTATCCCTCCTCTTGTGTATTTAAGTAATTCCTTATTTTTTAGCCAGATGTTACATGTATGAATGCATTATTCGATTGTGAATAACTAATGTTGGAATTTAATTAATCAACATATTCTACCTATTATAAACCCTTGCACCATTCTTATTTTATTAATTCTCATAACAACTAGAAATTAATTAGGGTGTAAAATTTTAGTGAAATTGAATCTTTAACCAAATATATTTCTCAAACCCTAGGGGCCTTCAGTTTCTTATTCTAATCTAAATATATTCTACATCTCCATGCCTCTTCCTTCAATATGTTATGATCATCATTTCAAACCCAAAGGGTCACTCCATCATTTTGTTACTTCTCTAAGCGGGTTGTTTAGATTCAAAATAATACCAAAATTATTCCCAATAAATTTTAAAATGTCTTACACACATATATGTGTGAATGCAACAATTACACTAACCTAAATAATACATACCCAAAATAACAACATAGTATTAACAAGTAAAAATTACAAAATTAATATCTTGCAAAAACATATTACATATAACAAATTTTATCTTATTTCTTTATGCTTTCATATTTTTGGTTGATGCAAGATTACACATGAAATGAAATTTTTTATGTTCAGAAACCCTAGATAATAAAAATTGTGATCCTATAGACCAAACATTTAGATTTGATGGTGTCATATACTTTACAATGTTTTGATAAGGTCTTGTCATGCCTACAGTAAGATGTGTTTTCCTTATCTTAACTACTAGTTTCATTGGAAAAAACCTTCTCCACAAAAATGATTCTATTTCCTCAAAAACATTATTTATATCTCTCTAAGCTCACCTCATCTATTGTATTGGGGTTACTACTTCTTAATTCATATAATCTTTCATCGCGTACTTTTTCCTTACACTACCCTCATTGAAAAATCCTCGATTTTTTGTGTTCCTTTTGTGGTATGACATTCCATTTACCAATTTGTTCCTTCCTCTATGTTATACTCTAATACATATCTAAACATTCCTAATTGTATATCCCTCATACTTATTATCATTCCATCACACATTATCTATCTCTCATGTTCCATCTGTTTCTACTATTTTTTAGGTTGAACCTATTTTTCTCAGGCAATACTCTATCTTCTACCTTCGTCGATTTTAATATGAAATTATGTTTGTATTTTTACACTTATATCATATTATATATTCCATTATATAGAATCAGTCCACCATATTTCTAAGGTATTTCTAATAATAGATAAAATGCATTCATTGGTAAAACATTACACAAAAATGTACCTTTGAACCAACAAATATTCATTTCCACCTTGTATTGTTCTGCACAATCCCTACTCATCCTTCTATAAACATTTTCACCTTGTAAGGAATAGGATGTAGTCTATATCTAATTTTAATTTCCATACCATTTATTTAATTTTTTTATTATTCTACTATCCACCACTATAATTTAGTATTTATTTCTTGTTTGACATATTGTTATGAAGATATATCACATAACCTTCCTTAAAATCATATTTTTTTCATAACATTTGAGTTTTTTATCATTAAAAGTAATTCCTCTCATTTTAAAGAACATTTATGCAATTTATTTGCTATTTTTCTTCCTCTTTAGCTTGTGCAACATGTACCCTATGATACTTATTATTTACATCGTCTTTGGTATACGAGGACACTTGGAATCTTAGTGATTAACCTCTCTACATAGAAAATATATTCCATTAAATTATGCCTCACAACCTACCTCTTGTAGAAGTATTCCTTTTATTATTTTTCTCATCTGCACCACTTATTCTTGCTTCTCCACCTTTCTCTAACACCAATGGTTCTCTATTGATATTTTTAAAATTCTTCATCTCTATTTTTTTGTGTTAGTTTTTCCACTTCTCTTAAAACATATTTATATGCTTCTTATACTATGTACACTTTGAAATAATTAATCCTATTCTAGATCACCCACTTCAATATGTTGATATACAACATTATCTTATCTTGATCCATTTAATTATGAAGAAAAAAAACTATGATATTATATAACTCCTAGTGTATTCCTTCAAACCAAAATAACCTTGTCATAAAATTTGTAACCTCATTAACAAATATAATTGGTAATCACACAAAAACACTTTTTTGCAACCATCCAATTATAGTCATTATTATTATATTTACCTCATTTTTGCATTTTAATGAGCTTATTTCCACAAAATGTAGTATTTCCTCTCATTTTGGTTTATGTGATCTTCACTTCATGTTATTTAAAACTTCACTAAATTCAAAGTATTCTTCCATTTATATGAATTAATAAATAGTTTATTTGGAATTTGAGGTCCCTAAAAATATGGAACTTCCATCTACACTTCATGACCTATTGTTTACATATATTTCAAAAATATATCTTTTCCATCATCTAGATGACCTCACATTGGGAATGCTTCACCCATGAAAACCTTATCCTCTTTTGGTGGAATTATAGAATTTATTTTACTTCACTTACATCATATCTTTGAATAAACCTTCTTATGTAGTGTTATTCTATGGATAACTGATTTGTAATTATTCGATAATATATCATTTAGTATTCTAGAAACATTTTTACCAATGTTCCTCCTCGCTCTACTCTTTTAGGCAAAAATTATATTTATAATATTATATCTAATATCACACCACATTGTAAACCTATGTATAGTTATTATTCACATTTATTTATTACTCTATATCTACCTTGCAAATATGGAGAGTAATCAAATATTTCACTTCCAATAGTTTTTAATTGCTTTGATACCAAAATATATAGATAGAGTTGGAAGAACTCATGAAAGGATGCATTTAGATGAGATTATTATAGATTTATGCATAATATTAACAACAAAAATATATAGAAAATACAATGTTTTATGCAACATTAACATGTTATAAAATCAAGACAAATGACCTATGATCCATTCACACAACATTAAAATGATCAAAAGAAAAAACCTCAACACCAAACCCTTACATCTATGATATAAATTCTCTTTGAACTTTCCTAGATGTATGTGTAGATATTATTATATTGCTCCTCGTAACCACATGTAACTTGTTACTTTAGAATATTTATATGATCTAGAATAAAATTCCATAAATGAAATGGTATTGAAATAAATCCTCTTTAAATCCCTTTGGATTAATTTTTTTCTACAAATTTAGTGATGTGTTTATATAAACATGATTAAAAATTACAATATAATCTTGAATACATCTACCCATATGAAGTTAAATGTGTTACATATTTTAAATGGAAGATAAGAACCAAAGGACCCATACATATCTAAACTAAATGAAAAATGTTGGTTTCATATGTACACTACATGAATATAGAATTTTTGGAACAAATTCTCAACAATATACTTGAGGTTATTGTTTACACCCTAATTAGATTTATGTGAAACTTAATGATTTTAGTGAGATGTGTACACTAAAGGATGTAAGTGTTAGCAATAGGTAATTATTTTAATTAGTTAACTTCCAACATTAGTTACTTCTATAAGAATAATGCATCAATACTTGTAATTGATAGACTAAATAAGTTACAAACTTGAAATTCAAAAGGAATGAGTGCACTTAGCTGAATATACTACTGAAATTTTAGAATATACCGCATGAATTGCACCTCTTTGAGACATACGTGAAAACCATTTTTGAAAAAATGGCTCAAAAGAAAAGATGCATTCTTATGCATAAGATGTTTAAGAAACTATATGAGAGTGTAGGATTCTGAAGAGGTGGCCACCTTAAAGAACCTATAATTGATAAAAAAGTTATTTACGCATGGTGGAAACCATGATGTGCAATAAAAGTAATGATATTAATAGATATAAACCATATAGATGATAGAAATAGTAATGTGAATGCATGTAAAAGAAGACTAGTACATCAATAGTGAAATAATATTTATTAAGTATGTGTTATCCAAAATTCACCCTTCAGGGTAATTTTGATAACATGCATCAGAATATTCAGTCCTAAGAAAATAGATTGATTAAAGCCTAAAATCATGTTTTTGGGGCCCCCTCGGCTTCCTTCTAACTCTCCCATCCAAGAAGAAAATCCAACAAGTTAGAAAAGGTGAAAAAATTGCAAGAAACCAAGCTTGGGGGCTGGAAAAATGAAGAAAATTGGCTAAGTCCTAGTCCAGGTGGTCTGCGGGACAGTTGGGATGTCGGGACGCGTGGGACGCGAAAAGCCGAATCGGCCGAAAGGAGGAAAAAATTGCCTAAGTCTTTTGTTTCACTCGGTTTGGGACAGTTGGAACAAAAGTACGCGCGGGACGCGGATCGGCCGGTTTGGCGCAAGTCAGTCCATTTCGGGCGGTTTGGAGATATTTGTCCCAGGCAGTCTGGGACAGTTGGGACAAAAGTACGTGGAGGACGCGAACCGGCCGATTCAGCCGAAACAGGAGACTTTTGTTCGGGACATCCAGGCCAAAAGTACGCGAGGGGCGCGAAAAGCCGAAAGAGCCGCCAACGAATGGAATCTCGCCACGTGTCTTCACCTCAAACAGGAACAAGGAAGCCCGAATCGGGCGGTTCGGAGATATTTGTCCTAGATAGTTTGGGACAGCCGGGCCAAAGGTACGCGAGGGACGCGTGGGACGCGAAAAGCCGAAAGAGCCGCCAATGAATCAAATCTCGCCACGTGTCTTCACCTCATCGGCCCGGCGGGAAAATTTTGAAAATTTTCCAAAGGAAAAAAACAAAAGGAAAATGGTCAAGAAGGGCCCGCATCCAATGAAATCATGCCATGTGGCACTTGAGTGGCGGAGCGTGGGGGAGAAATGGGAAAATTTTCCCAAAGTGAAAAATACCAAATTTTCGAAGGACAAAGTGCGCCCCTCAGGCCCGAGCCAATAAAATAGTGCCACGTGTCCAAGTGGCAAGAAATTAAGGAAGGACCCAAAAGAAATTTTCAAAGGATGAGCCTGCGGATGAATCAGAGCCTGACACGTGTCATCCAAGTGGCGGAGCACGGGTGAAAAATTCAAATATTTTCCCGCTGATCCATTTTGGCCTGTTTTTGCCCTAAATCTTCATATTGCCATAACTTTCGATCCAGAGCTCGGATTTTCGTTCTTTATATCAATGGAAAGCTGGTGAAATTATCTACATGATTCCAAGGTCAATCTTGCATTTTGGTTCAGTTTGGAGAGATAAAATCAAGAAACATCTCTGGCACGTGGTAATGGCCAGAACTGACGTTTCAACAACCAGTTTTAATGCGAAATGGGTCGCATTCTTCTCCAGCACGGCCAAAAATGTCAGGGCATGGGTCTGTAAGGATGCCCATGCTATTTTAATGCATCTGCATTCAATGAGGAATGGCTCCCACGTTTTTTCATGTTTTCTCTCTCCTGGGCTCGACCCATGCATTGTAAAAAGCCAGATTTGGCTCATTTTTAAAAGGTTGTTCATCTTTTCAGCTCTGCCCTCCCTTCTTTTCTTCTCCAAGGTTGAAAATGGAGTTCGAACCTCCTCCCCTACTCTGTAATGGTGTTTTTTCCTTTTACCATTAAAATGATGTTCTATTCAAACTTCTGAAGCAACAAAAACGTGTTTTGTGATGCATCTGTCCATCCTTGCTCGCATTCTTTGCTTGTCTTTCTTCTTGCCTCTCTTCATTGAAAGTATTTGTGCATGTTTTAATACTCATTACAGGTTTGGAGCTGTGTTCATGGAGTTTTGGGACATTTTCTATGTGAAATCTATCCTTGGGCCTGTGATGCATCTGTCCATCCTTCCCATTGCTCACCTCTCCTTGTTCCATGGTAGTTTTGATAGATGTTCAACATTTTCCTTCTCTGGTGTATCACCGTTTTAGTGTAGGCTCTATTTTTCCCTTTTCTCTCTCTCTCTCTGTCTCTCCTTGGCATGGTTAGATTAGGATTAGATTAGCTTGCCTGCACTGGAATAGCTTGTGGCAGGTAGTTTAGGAAGAGGAACCAGCCTTCTCTGGAGATTCCTTTCTCATTTTTGCAAGTCCCACACTTGGAGAAAGGATTCCATGTTGTACAATCACACTGGATGCTAGTATGATCAAACTAGAAATCTGATCAACATCCAGGGGTGCTGTGAATTCACACTAACAGTTCGCACGCCCGGTGGGACCTTAGAGGTCTTCCACTTCATCTTTTGCAGGTTGGTGTGTTCCTGTGAAGATTTCAGCCTTTGGAGGCACTTGCAAACACATCTGGCGACTCCATCTGATCAGCAACCCATTTCTGAAGTTGCAGACCTATTTTTCATCCATTCCCATCCATCCTTCTTTCCATCCCTTTCATTCTTTTCCATTCCATGAAGTTGTGCAATCATGACTTCATTTCCATCATGGAATTCACATTTTCAACAACAAGAAGCAATGTTTCCCACCTCCAACATGTTTTTTAAATCCTCCAAATCAGCATTTTGAACAAATTCAAAATCAGCATGCATACCCATATGAGCAGCAATGCCAAAATCAGTTTGGCTATGGAGCTTTCCAAGAGCAAGAGTATGCATATAATGAAGACAATCAGATGCAAGATGCTGGTCTATTGGAGAAAATCCAAAAGATGGAGGTAAAGATGGTGCAGTCCAGAGCAACAGCTCAAATGAGAGCTTTCAGAATTGGTTGCAGGACTCCTTGTCCATGGGGAGGCCCTTTTCCAAGACACTTCAGCCCTCAGGAGAAGCTGGACTTCATGATGAAGATGCTGCCCCAACTTGCACAATGGACAGCAGAAATAGAGGCCTATACACTTGTTGTTGAACAACCTTGTCAATGGGTAAGTTCTACACCATCATCTAGTTTTTCTCTTCCCATTACTCAAGCAGCACCATCTCATTTGGAATTGCAAATTCTAAACTCCCCATCTGCTGTCCCAAATGTTGATCCCATGTCTCCACCTCTCAGTCTTCCACCACACCTCAATTCTTCTTTCCTTTTTCCTTCCAAATAGTCATCCCCTCCACAAGAGCTAAAAGAAATACGCTCTCCCCAAAGAAACAAGAGGTTTCACCTCCTCTACCACCACAAAAAATTGCCAAATCAATTGAGTTACAACCCATCCCTCCTCTTGCATTCCCAATTCCATGTGGGGAAGAAGAAATTGCAAAAATCGGCCATGAAGGACAGCAAGAAGAGGAGCCCAACAGAAAAGAAATGACAGACAACTTGAGGGTTTGGGCTGCCAAATTTGGGATGACAAAGATCCCCTTGATGGTTAAACCTACAGAAGAGGCTAAGGTTGAACAAATGGTGGTTAAGACTGATTTTGTGGCAGCAGAAGAAGAGCAAAAAGAAGAAGCAGATCAGCAGTCAGTTTGCTCAGAAAGTAGTGTCCATGTTGGCACTCTATTTGAAGGGAATGCTGATTCAATTCAAGTTGCACAATCAGCCATAAAGGAAGAAAGCTCAGAAGAAGATCTTGCAGTCCCAACTTGTCCTCTAGAGCAGCAGATTGAAGAGTTTGACTTGACAAACTTCGTGCTAGAGGAAGATTTCTATCAAGAGCAAGATTGTCTTCAAGTAGTAGAGAAAGGAGAAGCTGCTCCAGATCCAAAAGAAGAGGAGCACATTCTAGTTGTGGAGGAGAAAATTGCAGATCCAAGGGCTTTGAGCACAAAGCAGGCTACAGGAGAACCTTCAGTTCTTCTTTCTACTTCACCTCTCTCAAGTTCTAGTACTGAAGAGGAGTTTGATCTCTCAAACTCAATGTTGGAGGGTGAAAGAAACCATGGTGGTCAAGTTACAGATCAAGAAGACACCATGGAGGAAGTGGAGCATTTGCAGCAGGACAGCCATGAGGTAGTTTATCTGTCAGATTTGGAGGACTGTTTTGATGGAGAAGAGCCGGTTGAGTTTCCACCATTCTCTCTTTCATCATCCACATTCCAAACACTTGAGTCTGCTGTCATGTCATTAAGGAGAACATCCATTTGCAGCAGCCTGCATCTTATAGCAGCTCTTTGGAACCAAGATTGGAAGATTTTAATCTTTCATGTTCTTCATTGGAGGAAGAGAAAGGATAGAGGAATTTCACCATTGCTTCCACACCATCCATTCAAGAAGGTCTACAAGAAGACTCCATTTTTGGAGTTGAAAATCAGAGCTATGGGCATATCAAACGGACCATACCTTGCCCAATCAGGTATTTGGCTTTATTGGAGCCAAAGGAGAAGTCACAACCAGTCATGCTTGCTTCTGAGCATGAGGGTGAGCTACAAAGTACCAAGGATCAGCTGTCATACCTCTTCAATCCAAATGCAGAGCAACTAAAAGAGGTATTGAATTTGCCTTCAGCTGATACCTTGATGATTTGGGTGGAAGACCAGCTTCTTGTTGATTTTCCATCCATCCAATCAGCCATGTTCAATGCCAAATCAATTGCATGGCTGCCACTTTTGAGAAAGGGAAGCTATTTCTCACAACCAATTGCAGGGTTTGTTTAGCTTGCCTTTGCTTCCAGTTAGAGTAGAGTAGGTAGGTTTGCTTTTAGCAGAAGAAGTGCTTGTGCACACTCTGCATGTTCCATTTGGAGCATGTATGATTTTCAGTTCTGTACATAGTTTTTGTGGTGCTGGTTTTGCTCTTGCACAGTCCATTTCAGTGGCATTTTGGTGAGAACGAATCCATTTCAGTGGGTTTCCAAGTGGCTCAGAGAGGAGGTTTTCAAAGTTCAGATTAGTTTGTAGGCTACAACTCATGACTCCATGCCCAATGGATGCTTTAGGAAACTGGTAACTTCATCCAGCAGGCAGATGACCCCACTGAGTCGCCAAATTGTTATCCAAAATTCACCCTTCAGGGTAATTTTGATAACATGCATCGAATATTCAACCCGGAAAATAGATTGATTAAAGCTTGAAATCATTTTTTGGGGCCCCCTCGGCTTCCTTCTAACTCTCCCATCCAAGAAGAAAATCCAACGAGTTAGAAAAGGTGAAAAAATTGCAAGAAACCAAGCTTGGGGCCGGAAAAATAAAGAAAATTGGCTAAGTCCTAGTCCGGTGGTTGCATGGGGCCAGTTGGGACGCGTCGGGACGCGTGGGGCGAAGAGCCGAATGGCCGAAAGGAGGAAAAAATTCCTAAGTCTTTTGTTTCACTCGGTTTGGGACAGTTGGGACAAAAGTACGCGTGGGACGTGGAACGGCCGGTTTGGCGCAAGTCAGTCCATTTTGGGTGGTTTGAGATATTTCTCCCAGCGATCCCAGATAGTTGGGACAAAAGTACGCGGAGGACGTGATTCGGCCGATTCGGCCGAAACAGGAGACTTTTGTTCGGGACATCCGGGCCAAAAGTATGCGAGGGCGCGAAAAGCCGAAAGAGCCACCAACGAATGGAATCTCGCCACGTGTCTTCACCTCAAATAGGAACAAGGAAGCCCGAATCGGGTGGTTTGAGATATTTTTCCAGAAAGTTTGGGACAGCTGGGCCAAAGGTATGCGAGGGACACGAAAAGCTGAAAGAGCCACCAACGAATCAAATCTCGCCACGTGTCTTCACCTCATCGGCCCGGCGGGAAAATTTTGAAAAATTTTCCAAAGGAAAAAAACAAAAGGGAAATGGTCAGGAAGGGCCCGCATCCAATGAAATTGTGCCATGTGGCACTTGAGTGGCGGAGCGCGGGGAGAAATGGGAAAATTTTCCCAAAGTGAAAAATACCAAATTTTCGAAGGACAAAGTGCGCCCCTCGGGCCGAGCCAATAAAATAGTGCCACGTGTCCAAGTGGCAAGAAATTAAGGAAGGGCCCGAAAGAAATTTTCAAAGGATGAGCCCGCGGATGAATCAGAGCCCGACACGTGTCATCCAAGTGGCAGAGCACGGTGAAAAATTCAAATATTTTCCCGCCGATCCGTTTTGGCCTGTTTTTTTGCCCTAAATCTTCAGATTGCCATAACTTTCGATCCAGAGCTCAGATTTTCACGTTCTTTATATCAATGGAAAGATGGTGAAATTATCTACATGATTCCAAGGTCAATCTTGCATTTTGGTTTAGTTTGGAGAGAGAAAATCAAGAAACGTCTCTGGCGCGTGGTAATGGCCAGAACTAACGTTTCAACAACTAGTTTTAATGCGAAATGGGTCACATTCTTCTCCAGCACGACCAAAAATGTCGGGCATGGTCTCGTAAGGACAACCATGCTATTTTAATACATCTGCATTCAATGAGGAATGGCTCCCATGTTTTTTCACATTTTCTCTCTCCTGGGCTCGACCCATGCATTGTAAAAAGCCAGATTTGGCTCATTTTTGAAAGAAGGTTGTTCATCTTTTCAGCTCTGCCCTCCCTTCTTTTCTTCTCCAGGGTTGAAAATGGAGTTCGAACCTCCTCCCCTACTCTGTAATGGCATTTTTTCCTTTTACCATTAAAATGATGTTCTGTGCAAACTTCTGAAGCAACAAAAACATGTTTCGTGATGCATCTATCCATCCTTGCTCATTCTTTGCTTGTCTTTCTTCTTGCCTCTCTTCATTGAAAGTATTTGTGCATGTTTTAATACTCATTACAGGTTTGGAGCTGTGTTCATGGAGTTTTGGGACATTTTCTGTGTGAAATCTATCCTTGGGCTTGTGATGCATCTGTCCATCCTTCCCATTGCTCACCTCTCCTTGTTCCATGGCAGTTTTGATAGATGTTCAACATTTTCCTTCTCTGGTGTATCACCGTTTTAGTGTAGGCTCTATTTTTCCCTTTTCTCTCTCTCTCTCTGTCTCCTTGGCATGGTTAGATTAGGATTAGATTAGCTTTCCTACACTGGAATAGCTTGTGGCAGGTAGTTTAGGAAGAGGAACCAACCTTCTCTGGAGATTCCTTTCTCATTTTTGCAAGTCCCACACTTGGAGAAAGGATTCCATGTTGTGCAATCACACTGGATGCTAGTATGATCAAACTAGAAATCTGATCAACATCCAGGGGTGCTGTGAATTCGCACTAACAGTATGTAAATAATATCACACAAAATGTGTAAAGTCATAAACATGGGGCACCCATAGTGTCGTAATATAATAAAGGAATATAGGCCACAAATAATGAAAAAATAAAGAATTTGATTTAATAAAAATTATATATTAAACTCTACTACAGAGTAGCTACGTAATGTATGATATTCAAATGCTAGTAAAGACACAAGAAAATAATCAAGTAAAGTATGAAACCCTTAGAAAGAGAAATGGATAAGGAGACTTAGGTAAGGTAAAGTAAAGTGTTGAACATGATAAAAACATCACCGTAACTAGTCTTTGTAATTTTAGGAGCTCACAAACAATGCTGGACAAGGGTGCCCGCAACAGAAAGGGATTCTTGGGCATTGATGGTTGGAGCTGGGAACCTATGACTGAGTAAACCATTAGGATCTGATTCTTGATATATCACAAAGGTGTTATAGTTGTTCCTTGTTGATCACTTGATATTTGTACCAAGATCGTGAATGATACATGTAATCTGCAAGACAAATATAAGGAAAATTTAGAATGGGGATTCAAACCTGACCCTGAAGGTCACCCGAAAAAGTGAACTTACAACCAAGAACTGTACTACATATCAGATTCTATGTAGTTCTTGTGTGTGTGTAAAAGTGATGCCTTATGATGCCCTAATGCATGTTACACTTCATAACAAGCTATATCTAGAATTTAGAAATGTATAACATGTGTGTATGGAATAGAATGAAATTCCCCTTCCTATGTAGTGTATGCAGAGTTGATGCAACCCTGTTCCCTTGAATGGATGTGAAATGGATGCCTTTGGTGCTCTTTAGTGCCTTTAGATGCAAGCTCGTGTGATGATAGTATATACTTAGTGCTTGGTCCTTCATTTTGAACACATAACTATGAATTTATATAATTCCATTATTTAAATTTTGTAATTAAAAACTGGAAGGTTGAACCATAAGTGAAAAATATGCCCGAAAGATAAAATATATCTAAAAGGAGAGAGTAAGATAAGAAAGGGTTAGTGATGCCTAGAGGGGACATGAACATCGTGTACTATTATCCTAGTTGGGTGCTGGTGTTTGAAGCCATAAAAGATAAACACGTTAAGTTCCAACTAAGCTGTAGAGTGTATAAGACTAAAGAGAAAGCAAGAGACAAAAAAGAGACCAAAGATAGTTGTCAACCACTAGTTTTATTGCTTAGGGATAATGTAAATGCTAGCATGCTTTTAGGACCTATAAATGTACCCAATTGCATGATTTTGTGTCTACATTTTCCCTCACTTTATGTTGTTAAGTGAATACTCAATAACATAAAGTAGATAGAATATGCATACCTTATGACCCCCGTACAGTGTGGCGAATAACATGCCAAGTGGACAAGTGAAGCGTGGAATGACTAGAAAGTAAAGCGTGGAATGAATAGGAAAGAAAAATGACCCTAGGGGTGAAATGTATGTGTTTCTTGTACCTATTTTTGTGCTTGCATTTGCTGTAGTAGGCTTTTTCTTGTTGCATATTAAGGATGAACATGCAAAAGAGTATTCAAATTTCGTATATGAAAAAACTGAGTAAAGTATGCATAAGTATGTGAAAGTGTGTAAAATTAGTAGTAAAGAAAAGTATGCACTTGATGTAAAACAATGTAAATGATACAAAAGTGTCCTGAAATGTTGTGAAGAACGGGTTTTTTGGGCGATCTCATGCCAAAAGTGATTTTTTGGGGCGATCTCACTCCAAGAGTGAGTTTTTTGGGCAATCTCATGCTAAGAGAAAGTTTTGGGGAGAGAGGTTTAGCTTTACTCTCCTTCCATGACTCTACCCTCATAAGCACCACTATAGATGGTATGTCCCGATTTAGGTCCAATTGTCCCGAAGTACTTCCAAAATTTTCTAATTGTAGTGATTGTAGGAGATAAAATGCATTCTGTAACTGGAGGTTTATGCTTGTAACTGTAAAACTACTCTATGAACCATTATAGATTGTGGTTTACTAAGAGATTGATTGTATCTACCCCTAGGAAATTAGCTCCTGCAGTATTGTTGTCTCGATTAAGGCATTGGTGTTTTCTCTATGTTTTAGACCTAAGTCAAGTGTTGGTCCATTTTGTGACTATTTTCCGTGTTGATTCTATTATGTGAAGATCTATACTTTAGCTTTAAGATGTTGTAGGGGTGACTTATTCAACCAATGTATGCCCCCCTTATTTGGGATGCATGTGAAAATTGTAGGAGAATGCATCCCAAAGGAGGGGATGTGATGCTTGAGCCAAACTATATGCCTACAGGGGGTAGGGGATGTGCATGGTAGAAACCAAGGAACATGCAAACAAAATGGGTTAGAAATATGTGTTAGTGCAAGCAAAACATGTAATGGAAAAAAATGTAATGAGCAAGTGATAAGACAAGATGGACCATGAAAAATGGGTTTCAAACATAGGACATCACCCATAATATCACAAGACAATTAGGGCCGAAGTGGCCAAAAAAATACAATGATCATACAAGACATAGGGAAAATATCGAAAACAATAACATACAGTAGAAAATAATAGCAAGAAAAATGAAATAGAAAACCATGGTGGCATATAGTCCCGCAAGGCTAATATTACACATGAAGCACCCATTAGCATGTTAGAAAGATAAAAAGTAGTTAAAGCGTGTATATGTTAATGGAAAGTAATAAATAATAACACGTATAATGTGTGAGAGTAGTAAAGGTAGATGCCCCCAGGAGCCTCAATAGGACTGGTGAAAGTTACATTGCCAAACATCATTACATCGTGTAAGAACATGCAAGAGTTCTTCATTCACCACAAAATATCAAGTGAACATGCATGTGTATATATAGAAATATAATGACATAATGAGTATATGACTAGCATACTAAGCAAAGTGCAACATGTAAGTAGTGTGATCAAGAAAGAGTAAGTGCAACAAATATATGCAAGTGATATATGAGTGTGATGGAATGATATGTAATGTGTGAAGATGGTAGCGATAGCATGCCCCCTAAAGGATGTGCATGAGATGAGGTTCATTTATAAGATATTCCTCAACAATCAAGAATGAACCATAGAATAAGAGTGTGTCTAAGACCAAAGAGAAAGAAAGAGACAAAGAAAAGAGGCCAAAGATAGTTTTCAACCACTAGTTTTCTTGCTTAGGAATCATGTAAATGCTAGCAATATTTTAGGACCTAGAAATGTACCCAAGTGAATGATTTTGTGTCTACTGAAGTAACCCACACACATAAACAAGTATATAAGAAATAAGAGTGTAATAATATCATACTATAATATAGTATCCAATTATGTGAAAATATGTGAAACAAGAATTGTCAACATTGCGTTAAACATGTGTTAGTCCTATTAGCTCAAAAGATAACATGTATATAATATATGTAATCAAGCATAATGAGGAAGTAGAAAGTAACTATAAGAGAACATAACACCTAGATTTAGTGTAAAATATATTACCCATATGTATAGGAAGCTTGGGTAAAGGGGTGAGCTAACACCTATGATCGTGTACCGCCCTATGTATGTTTTCCGTTGGATCAATGTTCAAAATACCTTGTGAATGCATGTGTGTAAAGAGTATAGAAGCATGTTATCTACATTGTCCATTGTGTGTTTTTGTTGTCATTTATGTCAATTCCATTGATGGAAAAGGGTTTCATGAGGTCATATGAGTCTCCATGAGGTGTCATTCAGGTTCAAACATGAAGGTGATTTGTAGTAACAAGATTTGGTGAGTTCTCATGTTGTCTTAGCATGGTTTTAGCTTGCATGGTCATAATGTGAGTTTTCTTGAGTTGGATAGATTTTTTCATGAGGTCAAACATTGTTGGTATGATGTGTTAAAGGTGTTAACGAGTCTGTAAGAGGTCACCATGGTCAGTTCATGAGGTGTCATGGTTGAGTCAGGTTATTTCAGGCCTATTCCTAGCCCATGAGCATGTAGAATGGTATGGATCTAGGTATAATATTTGGACCTTATTAGTCCTAACCAAGTATGGTAAAACATGTTGATAGTGTACTTGATGTGTATGATGCATTTCAGATCAGTTCTCAGAGGTATAATGCATGTATGAGGTCCTTGGGAAATAAGAAGGTGGAAACAAGCTAAGTAAGCACATGTAAATGAGATTGGTTGTAGAGTTTTAAATATATTTGGGTTAGATGGTGAGTATTAACAGTTATAGGATGTTGTCATTATCCTTCATGACAAGTTTTAGGTCATTATGAAGAAGGAATTGTAAGATATGTTTTTTTTGGTGAAATCGGGTATTCTAGAGTGTGTTTTTGAGCTAAAAGTTGACCTACTAATGCTCATTGTGAGTTGTGTGATATGCATGGGACCCAGATACTTTCAGGATGTTTTCCATGGAACTAAGAAGGTTTATAAAAATAATTAGGTGGTTTTATTGTCACGTTTTTATGAACAATCGTTAAGAAGATAAGTTGCTTTGAAACCCTAACTAAACCCTAGCTAAAAGTGACTTAGATAAAAAGAGATAAAATGGGTTTATTATGAATCATTTTTCAAAAGTGATGATTTGAGGTTGTGTAGGACTCCTCCAAATTTCCATAAAAGTAAGATAGAGCTTGTGACAATATGTTAGCCCCACCTGAAAATGCTTATTTATAAAGAACTTCAGTTTAAGGAAAAGTTCTCCAAAGAATGAAAGAACTAAATTGACATTATTTTTAGCCCTGAAATTATTATATATGTCCATGATAGTTTCAGATCATGGCTGTGCTCATAAAAGGAAAAGTGTGCCCTATTTATGAAGACTGGTTTTTGGGGCAGTTTAGAGTAGCTTGTGGTAAAAGTGGAATTGCAAGAGCTACAAGGTTGAGTTATAACTTTCTTCAAGTTATATTGTGATCCTATTTTAGATATATTTCTAATGGTATATACAATTTTTTTTTATATGGTATGAAGAAGTTATGACATGATCTTTGAAGGTCAAATCTGGAGGATGCCTAGTCAAGTAGTGTGTTGAGTATCTTTATGAGGTAAGATGATTGTTTTGATTTTTCATACTTGTTGAAGATTTACGAGTGCCTCGGAAATATTTATAAGGGTGTATCATGCTTTAGTTAAGCTTGGAAGTGATTTTTGAGGTGATGGAGCAAGTTGAGCTCAAGATTACTTCTTGAGTCATAAAAGCCTAAAGGAGCTATTTTAGAGATGGACCTAATTAAAGGCCTTCCGATTGGAGTTGGAAGGAAATATAAGGTGTTATGGAAATATGATTAAGAGGTATTTACATTGGTGTATGGTTTTTATATTGGTGATGAGGTTTGATAGGTCAACCAACTCAATTTGTGTAGAAGAAGGTTTCTTATTTCTCAGGACATGATTTCTTAGGCTGAAAGATTGAGGCAGATGAGGCATGTAATGGATTATTTGATGTTTGATATCATTTTGAGAGTGAATATGGATGATTTTATTTTCTAGTGAACTAATTTTGAGTTATTGAAAGTGATATAAATGGTGCAAACCAATTGAGTTTGTAAAACTACTTTTGGGTAGCTCAGTTTGGTGAAGAGGAAAGTGAGTGTGGTTTGAATGTATGTATGTTTCATGATATATTGACAAAATGGATGTGATTTAAATATCCATAGGATTTTAATGAGTGGTTACCTGCCATTTTTGAGTTGTTCTTGGGTGGTCTTGAGGCCCAAAGGTGAAGACTGATTCTTGGAAATAGATGTTTGGTGAAGGATATGAGCCTTCTTGGTATTGTTCTAATAAATTTGATTGGTGAAATATAATTAATGGCCATGGATGATTTTAATTTCATATTTCACACATGTGGTGAATTTGGGATCTTGAAGAATCATGGCTATGGGTTTTGTGGTTTTAGCTCATCTAGGTGATGGGGTTTTGAGTAGCTTTTTGTGTTTGATTGGTGCATTTGGGCATGAACGACCTTTATGGGTCCATTGTGAATGTTTCTATGAGTGTGGTGTTATATTTTTAATTTATATTAGTCAAGATAATAATTAGGGATATACCTATGGTGTGTTTGAAAGAAGAAATGCATATATAAGTGATTTTTAGTTCATTTTTGAACTAATTGAGCTAGAAGGGAAAATGTGACCTAGGTGAGAGTTTGAAAAATGATAAAGAGAATGTAATAAAACATAAACATTTTTTTGATAATATTAAGAGTGATGGGGAGATAATGTGCAATTTTATTAATTCAAATCGGGTCATGAAAGATCAAGTTTGAGTGAGCTAGGTGAATGAGGGTTTGAAGGAGTGTCGAGCGGAATTTTAGATCTCAATAAGTTGTGGCAGAAAAAATACATAATATATATTCATTCAAAGGTGTTTGAGATGGTTGTTGATCATATGAGGGGGTTGTATCCTCCTTGTGGAGTTGGTACTTCACTAAATTAGGGGTTGGTGCTCCTTGTGGGGTTGGTGCCTCAATAAATCAGGGGTTGGTTCTCCTTGTAGGATTTTTGGTCTAATAAACTAAGGGTTTGTTCTCCTTGTGTGGTTGGTGTCTCATGAAATCTGAAACATGGCTATATAAAGTTGATATTTTAGTGGGTTTTCTTCCCCTTAAGGGTTTCCCACTCTAATATGGTGTTATTATGTACTCTCTTGCGCTTGGTTATAGTTGGTTCAATGTTTAAGTAAACACACATATGGATAATATATGATTGAATGGATGAATTAATTATAATTAATGGTGAATGGACAACTTAAATGATAAATGCATGGTTTGGTAAATAAAGTTACAATTATTGTAGGAATGATTCACCCCCTCTCAGTCAATTGTTCTTCCTAAAATTGGTATTAGAGTAGGTACTTGAGAAGCAAGTTTCACCACTTGAAGAAGATTCTACTGAAGCATAGGTATGGAAGATTTTTAGGCTCAAGTTGAAGAGAATCCATTGGTCAGATTGATAGCTTGTTTGAATCCCTTAGGGTTTGACATATGGAAATCCATCTATGAAGTTTATACTCTCTCTCCAACATGTATAGCTGATGAGAAGGTTCATTTAGTAGAAAAATCAGGTTATTGTGTTTATTTTTAAGCAGTGTGTTCTAATGGCAAGGATGAAGACCTAGAAATTTATGGAGATGTTGATGACCTAGAGGTAGAGTTTGAGAGTGTTTTATAATCTATAATGGAATAAGTGGTATGTCATGAAACCCTAATCATGATAATGATATATAAAGAGATCCAAGAATATATTAAGGAATATTTTTCCATTCATGAGAATCAAATCAGCTTGTTTGAGGAAAGATTAAGGATATTCTCAGGTTTTGAAATCAAGAAGAGGTTGACATCTTCAAGAGAGAAGCTAGTGGATGATCCATCATCAAGGAAGAAGGAAAGGAGATGCTTTCAACCAAGGTATAAGTTTTTGTTTTATGTGTATTTCTTCTTGTTTTATCCTTGTAATCATAAGACTGAATAAAAATGGAAAATTTTACAAAGAAGATCAAATCTTTGAAGATTTGAATACATGACAATGTTTCTACATTCATGAGAAGGATGGTATAGGTTTCTCAAATGAATTAGTACCACAAGGTATATATGAAAAGGTGGAAGTTTACTATATTTTACTAGATCAAGATGTTGAAGCTTATGATATTTGTCCATCATGAAGAGCAAGGAGGTTTAGAAGATTGATGATATTCAAAAAAAAAAGAATATGAAGGTCACCAATTTTTTGTTTCATCAAATAAGATCAAAACTTTTGAGTCTTGCTCAATGTCATAAATTGTTTGTATAACAAAAGTGTTCTTGGTATGTGTCATTAGAGGTTTCTCTTTGTATGTGTCATCAAGTCATGAGGTCCGTGTATAGGTGTGGTATCTTTAAGAGTATGATATCAATGTGTTGTGGTCATGTAAAATTTAATTTCAAGGTCTTTTAAAGCCCTATTATGTAGTTCATTACATGTAAAGTTTGGTATGGAAGTGATGATCTTTGAATTGTGTCATGGTATAAAGTATGGATTTTTTTGAACATGAAGAGTTTTGTGTCATGGAATTATAAGTATTTTTGTGTCTTCATATTGCTCATAAGATCTATGTATCTTTAGTCATCTCAAGTGAGTGTCATGAGTCAAAATAAGTAAAATATGAGAAAAGGTCTGTGTATGATGAAAATGAATTTCAACTTATAGTTTATGGTCATGTTGTCCTTGAAATATCGTGTTATGTTGTTAGGTTGTGTCTCAAAGTGTACTGTTGGTCTAAGTCATTAATAAGGTTAGTAGATAGGTAGAAAGAGGGTCAAGTGAGTTTGGTTTGTTCATTCATGAGAGGTTTCACCATGTCAAGGTTCGAGAAGAGATAAAACCGAGTAATGGTCTATATAAGTTTATTGATCTTCATATCCAAGCATTTTAAGGAGTGTTCATAGCCTCAAGGATCCTTAAAACATGAATAAGCATTATGTTAGTCTCAAGGAATTCTTGAGGGTATATAAGTCATTATCAAGTACCCTAAAGTTTTGTGTGGAGTAAATATGACCAAAATCTCACAAAGTTAGCTAAGGAATGATATGAAGATGTTCATTTTGAGTCTACTTGGGTATAGAGTTTCATGGAATTGTATTAGACTGCATATACCAAGAAGGATTTTGAATACTCAAGAGGTATGTCACCATTTTTATATTTTTGGATGCTAAAATTTTTCTAATAGAGGTCTTAAAGGGAAAATCATGCTCTTGGAATTGTGATTAAGCCTCGTGACACTGTCAAGTCTTGGTATTGTTAAAAGAAAACCTACAAAATGATTTTGAATAATCAAGGTATTAAGTAATGATAAGAGTTACACTCATCAATAAGTATTGAAATTAGTTTGTGTCACATTTGTGATGAATATAGGATAACAATAAATGGCAAGATAAAGCTATCGTGGCTTTGACAAAGAATTGAAATAGGGTAGTTGAAGTCAATCATGGTTGTATCATCCTTGCCAAGGCCTCGTAGGTGGTTTTTATACACTAAAAGGTGATGTTACAAGTCTCAAATTATCCCTCAAGGGAAGGGGATCCTAATTCACTCCTTGATCGGTTGAAAACTCACAAAAATAGGGCGATGATTTGTGCATATCATCAAAAAATTATTCAAATCAAATATCTTGATCCCAAGGATAAGAGAAAGTTCTAAAATGAAGAATTAAGAGGATTCTATAGAATGTGAGGTGTTATCCATATCAAAGAAGACTAAGAATAATGAATCTTACAAGAATGTACATGTAATAACATGGTCTAAGAGGTAGTTGATATTAAAATGTTCAAATATGATCTCAAAAGACTTAAATTGTATAGGTGGGTTACAAAAGTGTTGACTCACACCTTGAAGTATTAAACAATAGGCTGAGCTGTCATATTGAGAAAGTTGAGTCTATGTGGAGAATTCAAGTGTGGTCACGAGGAGTCAAAATTTCCTTTGAAGATGTCACTCAAGCAAGATTGATATAACGAGGTTGACTATTAAAAGCATGAAGTTTGAAAGTGAAATGTTGTATGAATCTCTTGGAAGCCTGTAATGTTGCCTTATTAAAAGAGATACAAAGATAAGATGGGTTACTAAGTTTTCTTTACCGATGAAATTTATAATGACTTTAAAAAAGAGCTAAAAAGTGTAAAGGAGAGATTGTATCAATGACTATGAAAGAACAAAAATCATGCTACATGTTAGTGAAGTTATCTGAGGCAAGTGCTTATGAAATACAAGATGCATCTAGACATGAATAAGATCTCAAGAGATAGGTACATGCCATGTGAATTATTTCCATACGTGAAGACACGTGTAGATGGTCCTTTGCAATGTTGATACCATGAGAAGGTATGCTTTGTTCTTTCTCTTATTAGAGACTATCTAAAATGTGAAATGCTTATTCTATGCTCTAATGTTTTCATGAGATAAAAGTGAAGGTTAAGTGATTAGGTCAAATGTCATAAGATTTATCCAATGAGTTTTGAAGACCTAAAATATGGATAGCAATATTTGTGTGGTGACAATGTCAAAAGTTTGTATTTGTTGTTTCAAAGTCAAAAAATTGTCTCGAAGTGCGTGTTGACTGTGTTGAGATCAAAAGAGATGTAAAGAAGACATGAGCAAGTGCATTTATGTCTATAAATATGAGAAGAGTAGAAAGTATGACCTTATTGTTAGGGTAAAAGAGTTTCTAGATGAATATTCTATTGTATTATGTCCAACATGTGCATATTAATCCCGAGATTTTATAAATATGGTATAGAGGTTTGTGCTTCAAGAATGTGACAGAGCTAAATAATTGAGTCATGTTGAGGCTAAGTATATAATGATATACAATATTGATGAGTTACAGTGGTTGTGAAGATCTTTCAAGACAAAGAGAGAAAAGGTCATAAGCTTTAAGAGGCATGTTATCATGAAAATGAGGAAAAAAAGATTGAAGTAATGAGAAGTTGATGATTCTACAAAGCATGCATACAAGGTATGAGATCAATTTTTATATTTTTAGTTTAGTATGATGGTATAAGTCTAGGGGATCCATAATGAGGTATGTCGTGATGTGTTTAGGCCTTCTAAATCTTGAAGAAGTTTGGGAAGAATGCATTGAAGTTGTTGTTTAGGGACAAGTTGTCATAAAGTCAGTCATGTTGGATTTCAAGGAAAAATGGTGTTTTTGAGCTTGAACAAGTCCTAGAAAGGAGGTGTTGAGTATGAATGAAGATAAAGTATGAGGATATCAGTTTAGGGGGAGATTTTTTAAGGCTCTTACAGGTCCATTGGATCATTTGGTGTTGATGAAGTCAAAAAGGAGAGAGTTCAGTCTCAGGGGGAGATATTTGAGCAAGTAAGTTGTTCTTGTGCATTGTTATCCCAATATGCTATCACTTCTCATTTCATTTCATCATAGTAACTTTTTTCATATATGTCAAAGTGGGAAAGAAGCAATAGAAACATGGGAATGAGGTCTAGTAGGTGTGTTTGGTCTTGTTGGTCTCTATCAATGTTTATGAAGGTGGTTTCCATCAATGATAAAGGGGGAGATTGTTGGACATAATGTTTTAATGTTATCATTGATGTCAATTAAATTTATGGAAAAGGGTGTAATGAGGTCATATGATTCCCCATGAGGTGACAGTTTGAGTCAAACATGAATTTTGATTGGTAGTAACAGGATTTGGTGAGTTGTCATGTTGTCTTGGCATGGTTTTAGCTTGTATGGTCATAATATGAGTCTTCTTGATTTGGTTGGATATCATCATGAGGTTAAAAATTATTGGTATGGTGTGTCAAATGTTTTAATGAGTCTGTAAGAGGTCACTATGGTTAGTTCATGAGGTGTCATGGTTGAGTCAACTCATTTCAGGCCTATTCCTAGCCTTAGAGCATGCATAATAATATGGAGGTATATGTTTTGGAGTTGATAAGTACTATCCAAGAATGGTAACATCATGGTGATAGTGTAACTTAGGTGTATGATGAGTTTCAGATAAGTTCTCGGAGGTATAGTGCATGTATGAGGTATTTAGGAAGAAAGAAGGTGGAAACAAGCTAAGTAAGCACAAGTAAATGAGATTATTTCAAGAGTTTAAAATATATTCATGTTAGATCATGAGTATGACCAGTTAAAGTATGTTTTCATGATGATTCATGACAAGTTTCTAGTCATTCGATGAAGGAATTATAAGATATGTCTTTTTGGTGAAACTAGGTATTCTAGAGTGTGTTTTTGAGCTAAAATTTGACCTTTTATGCTCACTATGAATTTTTGTATGCATGGGACCCATTGAATTTAAAGGATGTTTTTACATAAAAATAATAAGGTTTAGAAAAATTAATTAGGTGGTTTGATCATCATGTTTTTATGAATGATCGTTAAAAAGATAAGTTGATTCGAAACCCTAGCTAAACCCTATCTAAAAGTGACTTGGATAAAAAGAGGTATGCTGAATCTGTTTTTAATCCTTTTTCCAAAGTGATGATTGGAGGTTGTAGAGGACTAATCCATATTTCCAGGAAGGTAAGATAGAGCTTGTGACAATATGTGGGCCCCACCTGAAAATACTTGTTTATGTATAAGTTCATTTTAAGTAAAAGTTCTCCAAATAAGGTGAGAAATAAGTTGACATTATTTTTAGACCTATAATTCTTCAAGATGTATATTATAGTTTCAGACCATGGTTGTGATTCTAAATGGAAAAGTGTGCCCTATAATTTATGAAGACTAGTTTATGGGATAGTTTGGAGCAACTTGTGGTAAAAGTGGAATTTCAGGAGCTACATGTGGAGTTAGAACTTGATTCAAGTTGTGTTGTGATATTGGCTCAGATAGCCTTCCAATGCTATAACAAACTTGTGTTTTGATATGGTATAAAGAAGTTATGACCTTATCTTTGACGGTAAAATATGGAGGATGCCTAGTCAAATAGGGTGTTGAGTAGCTTCATGAGGTAAGATGATTTTTTTGAGTTTTTCATGTTTGTTGAAGGTTTATGAGTTCTTAGGAAATATGTATAAGGGTGTAAAATTATTTTCTAAAGCATGGAAGTGATTTTTGAGGTGATGGAGAAAGTTGAGCTCAAGCTTAGTTCTTGAGTGCTAAAATCCTAAAGGAGTTGTTTTAGAGATGGATTTGGTTAAAGGAATTTAAATTGGAGTTGGAAGGAGACATAAGGTTTTATGGAAAGATGATTCAAAGGGATTTACAATGGTGTATGCTTTTCTCTCGATGATGAGGTTTGATTGGTAAACAAACCTAGTTTGTGGAGAAGAAAGTTTATTATTTCTCAGGATAGGAATGCTCAAGTTGAAAGATTGAGGTAAAGGAGGCATGTAATGAATTAGTTGATGCTTGATATCAGTTGGAGAATATTTTTTCACAGTGAAGGAATTTATAGGTATTGGAAGTGACATAAAGGGTGAAATCCACTTGATTTTGTAATACTTATTTTTGGGTAGCTCTATTTGGTAAAGAGGAAAGTGAGCATGGTTTGCATGTATGGATGTTTCATGAGATATATAAACAATTGATGTGATATATAGGTCTAGGGGATTAAAATTAGTGGTTATATTCCATTTTTGAGTTGTTCTTGGGTGGTATTGATGCTCAAAGGTGAAAAATAGCTCCTAGAAACAACTATTTGGTGAAGGATATGAGCCTTCTTGGTAGTGTTATGATAAATTTGATTGGTGAAAGATAATTAATGACCATGGATGATGTTTTTATGTAATATTTGACATGTGTGGTGAATTTTGGAGCTTGAATAATCATGGTTATTGTGTTTGTGGTTTTAGCTCATCCAGGTGATGGGGTTTTGAGCTAGTTTTGTGATTGATTGGTGGATTTGGGAATGACTGACCTACATGGGTCCATTGTGAATGTTTTTATGAGTGTAGTGTTATATTTTTGAGATAATAATGAAGGAATGACCTATGGTGTGTTTGAAACAAGAAATGCACATATAAGTGATGTTTTAGTTCATTTTTGAACTAATTGAGCTAGGAGGGAAAATGTGACCTAGGTGAGAGTTTGAAAGATGATAAAGGGCATGAAATCAGATATGATGACATGTTTAAAAATATTGTGAGTGATTAGGATATATTTTGCATGTTTATTTATTCAAATTAAGTCATAAAAGATCAAGTTTGAATGAGTTAGGTGAATGAGGGTTTGAAGAAGTGTGATTTGAATTTGTGATCTCTATCAGTTGTGGCAGAAAAAATACATTAGATATCTTCACTAATTTTTTTTTTGAGTTGGTGCTTGATCATATTAGGGGGTTGTATCCTCCTTATGGAGTTGGTGCTTCACTAAATTAGGGGTTTGTGCTCCTTGTAGGGTTGGTGCTCTACTAAAATAGGGGTTGGTGTTATTAGTGGGATTTGTCCCTCACTAAATCAAGGGTTAGTGCTACTTGTAGGGTTGGTGATATAATAAAATACAGGTTGGTTTTCCTTTTGGGGTTGGTGCCTCACAAAATTTGAAACATGGCTATATAAAGTGTGTGTTTCAGTGGGTTTTATTTCCCTTGAGGGTTTCCCACTTAAATTTGGTGTTCTTGTGTACTCTCTTGCTATTGATCTTGATTATAGTTGATTTAATGTTTAATAAAACAAAAATATGGTTAATGTATGATTGAATGGATGAGTGAATGGTGAATGGATAAATTAAATGATGAATTCATGGTTTGATAAATAAAGTGAAAATTATTGTAGGATTGATTCACCACCCTCTCGAGTCCATTGTGCTTCCAATAGTATATGAAACCAAAATGAAAAATAACATGTATAATATAGAGTTATAATGTCTCAATAAAAGTGTATAGGTCCTAATTTTTTATTTTTCCAAATAGGGTAAGTGCATAAAGATGGGGGACAAAAAGGGGGTAAAAAAGGGACACCTTTTTCCTGAAATCAACAAAACCTGAACTTCATCAAATAATTCAGCATGCCTATGCTCAAAATTTGACAAAGTGATAAGAATAAGTACCATAGATCTCAGAATCTAGTTTCTAAACTACTTTTTTTTTTAAAATGGTTGAGATTAAGAGGGTCAAATGTGGTGTGCACATACTGTATGCCTTTTTTTGTGTCAAAAAGATAAGAACCTATTGTTTGTTCACCCCCTTTTTTTAGTTATATATATATTTTTCAAATCCCTTTGGTAGAAAGTTAGGTAAGACCATGTACAAGGTTCCATTAATTTTTCATAATTTTTGGATGAATGTATATTTTTTTATTAATTTTCAAAGTGCACATATCCCAAAAATGAAATATTTGTGTGTGCACCCCCATAATTTTGAGAAAAAAAAGTCATTATTATTTTTTAAAAGTGCGTGTAGAATGGAGTTTAGAAAAAACCAATTCTTTTCTAATTTGAATGAAAAATCGTAAATTTTGCACCAAAATATATGCATAGGTTTTTGCAAGAAAATAAGGCAATAATAAAAGAAAATATGGATGAAAGCCTTAAACTAATAGGATTTTACAAATAATTATATCCTCATCAAGGTAAAACCGAGCTTGACATTGTAGTGGATTTTTTTAATATTATGTTTTAATGTACGAGATATTGGGGTGCACACATGAAATTTTGATGTTTTTTTTATCAAACATGATTTGAAACAGTCCAAACCTTTGGTTTGGTAATCGAAGGAAAATCCAAGCCTATGGATTGGGAATTTAAAACCCAAAAAAAGGTGAAATGCGAGCATGCTATAACGCACTCGTGTTAAAAGGTGCTCGTGTTATAATGCGCTCACATTTCAAAGTGTTATGGGGTATATGTGTTTGTGGCATGCTTTTATGTACAAAAATAAATGTTTAGGGATTAGGGCTCAGGGTTTAGGGATCAGGGTTTAGGGTTAAGGGTTTAGGATTTATGGTTGAGGGTTTAGGGTTTAGGGTTTAGGGTTTTGGTTTATGACTTAGGTTTTAGGGTTTAGGGTTTAGGGTTTATGGCTTAGGGTTTAGAGCTCTGGGTTTAAGGTTTATGATTTAGGGATTAGGATTTTGGGCACAAGACTTAGGGTTTAGGGTTTAAGGTTAAGGGTTTAGGATTTAGGGTTTAAGGGTTAGGGTTTAAGGCTTAGGGTTTAACGATACCTTTCTAGGTGCAACTCCCCTCTTGAGGATCATATTCATATTCAATGTATCACCATCGAAGAGGAAATTACCTTGTTAAATCGGTTATTCAGTATGACGTGGAAGATGAGTAAAGAAAATGAAATTTGGAGAATTAGATTTCATTGGTAATTAGTACTAAGTATTAACAAGACTAATATGGCTTCGACTACTTGACTAGGAGGCCATGACAATATTAGGACCATATTTCCTAGTCTCATGCCTAGAACCATCATTGAGTCTACTTGTGTAAAATAAACATAGTGATAGGGGTATGGATAAGAACACAAAGGAGTTATCAATCGCCTAGTAAATATTTCTTGTTTAGTTTTGAATAGGATTCAATTGGCCTATGGCTTAGTGACCTTCCATTCATTGATAATTCCTTCTATGATAAACCCATGGATGCTTTCAAAAGTTCCTTCAAAAAGATAGGGGTAGTCATCAAGCCTAATGAAGGTTGTGATGTGATGTGTCAAAACTATATATTCACAAGAACCTCTTCTTCCTTAAAAGTCCCTAGTTTGTCTTAGTAATGATGTCTCCTTGTATCCAAGGATCGAGGACTACTAGGGTCTCTAGTAAGATTGGAAATTCAGGAATCATCGAGCATCTGAATTAGAATGTCATTGCATCTGGAGAAACATTATCAAACATTGGAGTAATGCATCTTGGAAAATAATCCTCTCAAATTTCCAGTCTAGGTCGTGTTCCTAGTCCTGTAGTAGGTATCAAAAAAAGAAAATAAATTTGACTAGAATTACTTACGAAATGCATTCCTTTTCTTCGAGCTTATCTTTATAAATGTAATCCGAATTTCCAAGTTCTCCATATTTGCTAAATTTAGGGAAAATTGACCTTCTGGACCTCTAAAGGCATTAAAAAAATGGTGAGTTCATTTCCTCCAACAACCCTTAACACGAAGCCCTAAACCCTAAATCATAAACCCTAAACTATGAACCCTAAACCTTGAGCCCTAAATCTAAATCCTAAACCCTTAACCCTAAACACTAAAACCTAAACCCTAATTACCAAACTTTGAGCCCTAAACCCTAAACCCTGAACCCTAAACCTTGAGACCTATACCCTAAACACTCAACCTTAATCCCTAAGCCCTAAACCTTGAACCCTAAACCTTAGCCCTAAATCCTAAACTATAAACCCTAAACCCTGAACCTTAAACCCTAAACCCTAAACCCTAAATTTTAAACCTTGAACACTAAAAATACTTGTTGGAAAGACTTCTAAAAAAAGATACTAATGAGAATGATTGAAATTGGTACAAAAATTTTGAAGGAGGGAAATTTCAAATATCCAAGAAAAATTTGGTATAACCCTTTTCTAAGAAACCCCTTCCCTGTGGGAAGCTTGCACAAAGAAATGTTACCCAATAGAGCTATCTTCTTTTTCACATTACATGGGAACTATTTCACTCACTGTAATGTTTTATGTCTTACCCATTCTTATTAGTATTGAAAGAGAGTATTCAATTGAAAATGGTTCATCTACTTCGTAGGCATAACATTCAAAGAGAGTCATCACAATTTGATGTTTTTCATCTGCTAATGTTTTGAAGGAGGGAAATGTTGTATATCCAAGATTAATTTAGTACAAATAAATTTTACCCAATACAACTATATCCTTTTTTCTATAGCTTGTGAAATATTTGGAGCTCCAAGAGTGTTATAAATAGCGCAATTATATGCAGAAGATCAAGAAACATTCAATAATGCAAGTATATGTGGGGAGAAACATGTTTGGCAGAGATGTGTAATATATAAGGTTTGTTGATCCTTATAGTGTAGAAGATCAAGAGTAATTTTCACTTTGTAATCACTATTATAGACTGAAGATCAAGTGTAGAAGATCAATACCATTAGAGTGTTTGTTCCCTAAACACTGAACCCTAAATCCTAAACCCTAACCCCTAAGCCCTAAACCCTAAATCATGGACCCTAAACCTTGAACCCTAAAACCTAAACCTTAAACCCTAGGCTCTAAACCCTAAACCCTAAACATTAATCCCTTAACCCTAAACCCTAAACCTAAACCTTAAACCCTAGGCTCTAAACCCTAAACTATAAACCCTAAACCCTAATTATTGATCCCTTAACCCTAAACCATGAACACTAAACACTAAACCCTAAACCCTAAACCCTAAACACTAAAACCTAAACCCTAAACCATGAACATTCATCCTAAAGTTCCTAAGCCATAAAACTTAAACCCTTAACCCTAAACACTCAACCCTTAACCGTGCAACATTACCAACAAAGGAGTTTTCATATTGGTATTATGGTTGGATGAGGGTCTATTCTCGAGGATCATATTCATATTCGGTGTATCATCGTTGAAGAGGGAAACTTCCTGTCAAATCAGTTATTCAGTATGACATGGAAGATGAGAAAAGCAAATGAAATATGGAGAATTATATTTCATGGGTAATTAGTACTAAGTATCAACAAGACTAATATGGCTTCCGACTACTTGACTAGGAGGGCATGACAATGTTAGGACCATATTTCCTAGTCTCGTGCCTATAACCATCATTGAGTCTTCTTGTACAAAATAAACATAACAACATGGGAATGGCTAAGAACACACAAGGGTTATCAATCACCTAGTAAATATTTCTTTTTAGTTTTGAGTGGGAGTCACCTAGCATATGGCTTAATGTCCTTCTATTCATTGATAATTCCTTCTATGATAAACCCATATATGCTTTCAAAAGTGCCTTAAAAAAGATAGGGATAGTCATCAATCCTAGTGAACGGAGTGATGTGATTTCTAAACAACTTGAAATAAAAATAGATTTAGAGGTCATAACATGAATTTACAAATATCTCTATCGTTATAAATGGAATCCAAGTAATAGTGTCTCCCTATATCCAAAGATCAAGGACTAATGGGGTCTATGGAAGGATTGGACATTTAGGAATCTTCAATTGTATGAATTAGAATGTCCTTGAATCTAGAGAAACATTCTCAAACATTGGATTAATGCATCTTGGAAAATAAAATTGAACCTCAAAAATCCTCTCAAATTTCAAGTCTAGGTCCTGGTCTAGGTCATGTTCCTAGTTTTGTTTCTATTTCAAGTTCTAGTTCTAGTTGTGGTCATCAAATATGGAAGTTTCAGGAAAGGAATCCACACTTGAATAATTATTGTTATCCAAAATGTGTCCCAGCTCATTTTTTGTGGCTAACTCCTTGTGTTCTTGCCTCTCTTGTGCCTCAGTCTACATTTTTTGATTTTTAGGCATCAAGGCTTTCTGTAAATGGCACCATCAGATAGAGCTCTCTCTCAACTTTCCAGAAAGGTAAAGTTTGCCTCCTAACTCCTTATATTTTTCAAGTTATGGATCGGCGGAGTTTTTGTGGAAAATTTTCCCATTTGAGGCCCGCAGCCAATAGGAAGCTGCCACATGGTAGAGGAGTTCAGGGGTTGGAGGCAAATTTGAAATTTTTCCAAGTATTTTGGTCGAAGGTTCAAATGGAAATTTTTGCCCGCGGGGCCCGCGGACCAATCACAGTGTGACACGTGTCACAAGGGGAAGGCACAATGAAAAATTGGCTAAGTGTTTGAGAAGGAGAGAGAATTCTAGAGTGAATCAGAGATTGCCACGTGGCATCCGACCAGCGGAGCGTGGGGAATTTTTGAAAATTTTTCCAAAGACAAAAAAAAGGTAAAATTTGAAATTTTTTCCCGCCGATCCGTTTTTGGGCCATTTTTTTGCCCTAAATCTTCAAACGATCATATCTTTTGATCCAGAGCTTGGATTTTCACGTTCTTTATATCATTGGAAAGCTGTTAAAATTATCTACATGATTCCATGGTCAATTTCTAATTTTGGTTCAGTTTGGAGAGAGAAAATTCAAAAACGGTTCTGGTACGTGTCCATGGCCAGAAATGACATTTCAACAACCAAATTTAATACAAAATGGGTCGCATTCTTCTCCAATATGGTCAAAAATGACAGGGTATGGGTTTGTAAGGTCCTCCATGCTATTTTAATGCATTTTCCATCAATGAGGGATGGCTCCCATGCATTTTTCATGTTTTCTCTCTCCTGGGCTCGACCCATGTACTGTAAAAGCCAGATTTGGCTCATTTCTTCATGGTTGAACACTTTTTGGCATAGAAAACTTTCTTTCACCTCCAAAGCAAGTGATAGTTGTAAGAATCAGACCTTTTTCAAGTATTGTAGAAGCAGGTTTATACCTCTTTGAGGGTGGAATGCAAGAGATTTTTACATGGAATTGACAAAGGCAAACTCGTGAATGCTTTTTAGTCCTCTCTGTTTGTATTGTTTTACTTCATTTTAAGACCTCTAATTACATCTATCAGCTTGTGTATGTTTTCCCTTGTTGCATTTCATGAATTTGTGTCTATTTACATGGAAAAAATGTTTCACCACTCCTTTTGGTGCATCACCATCTTTAGTTTAGTTTCATTTTTGCATTTTTATCCCTGTCTCCTTGCAATTTAGAGTAGGATTAGGATCTCGAACCTCTCGTAGTTGTGCAAAATATAGATCTAAATCGAGGAGTTTGAGGAACCACCTCTAATCTAGAGATTCCTCTCTCATTTTCACAAGTCCCACACTTGGAGAGAGGTTTCCATGTTGTGCAATCACACTGGATGCCTAAAACATCAATTCAGAACCTTGATTTGCATCCAGGGGTGCTGCTGATTTGCAACAATAGTTTTGGCACACCTGTGGGACCTTAGAGGTCTCATTTTTATCATGCAAGAAAGTTGATGTGCATCTCGCTACAATTTTCTTGCTTCAAAAGAGCTATAAATTGCACATCTCGTGACTCCAAGGAGAAGAATCAACTGGTTTCAGCAGTGCAGGCCTGAAAACTCATGAGAAGAATCACTACAAGGTCAAGAGCTGGAGAAGAAGAGGTGTTGTTTGAATATCTGCAGTTATCTCCAAGAGTAAGGAAAAGTGGGAGAAGGATTCAAAGGTCTCCATCTCCACCAAATAGAACTCTTTCAACTCCTCCACCTGGTAGGCCTTTCATTCAGTCAACAAGGGTTTTAAGACCAATTAGAATGGCACAAAACAACCCCTATGTCAACTTCACAGGTAGCAACCCACTTGCCCTCAATGCACAACATCCAATTCCAATTGCAGCCTTGAAGAACATTCCCTACTTCACTGGAGAAAATCGACTACTGTGTGATCATGTTAAAGACATTGCCAATCTTTGTGCAATTCATGAAATCAATGAGATGCAAGTGGCTGTCAAATTGTTGGCATCTTCATTCAAGGGGAAAGCATTGCAATGGTTTAGAAGCCTTGGAGCTGGTTCTATCACAAATTGGAATCAGTTGTGTATAGCACTTCATGAGTAATTTGGAGAGAAGGGAGACAACTTGTCTCTTTTGGAGCAGCTGACAACCATCAAGAGAGCTCCCAATGAAACAATTGACCGATTTCAACTTCAGATTTCAAAAGACTTGGGAGAGAATTCAGTGGTGGCAAAAGCCAACAGCAGAAGGTGCTTTTCTCTATTATCTCAAAGCTCTAAATTCTGATATTTCTATGTTGATTCAGTCCATGGGAGGCATAACTATCCCTATGGCTTATAGCATTGCCATTAGGGCTGAAAATTGTTTGATCCAAGCTGGAAAACTAGCCCCTAGACCTCCCATGCCATTGTTTCCAAGTTTAGAGAGTCCAAATACCAATCAAGCACCTAATTTGGCTCCTTCTCCCACTCCTAGAAATCGAGTTCAAATGAAGCTTCTACTTCATCTCCAAGTGCCCCAAATGAGCTTCAAGAAGTCATGAAGCAATTGCAAAACCTAGGCAATGAGCTGGTTACTCTCAAGAGGCAACAAGCCCAAGGTTTTAGACCTTCTTACTAGCCCCAAGCTCAGCCTAACAGGCAGCCATACCAACCACAAAGACCACCTAATCCAGCTGCAAATATGAATCAAACAAGGCCTCCTGCCAATAGACCATTTCAGCCCTATAATCCTAATGCCATATCTCGCCTCTAAGGCATTGGTGCCAACACAAAACAACATTGCTCAAGAGTATGATTGGTGTTTTCCATGCAATGAACCTCATAACCAATCCATGTGCTTCAATGGTGCTTTGAATCAAGCATTAATGGTGACAACTCGGTGTGAGAGGGTGAGGGCAAGTCAAGGAAACAACCAACAACAAGAAACATTCCAACAACAATCAGCCCCAAATGACACCACGTTGGTGAAATGGCAAGCAGAGGATTTTTGTGGCATGAATCAAGTAGTTTCTCAAGGTGTTGTAGCCAACACAAGGTCAAAAAGAAGGAATTTGGGTGAAGAACAACCATTAGCTCCAACCAATCCACAACCTTCCATGGCTCCACAAATGGTTGGCAAGCAAAATCTAGTTGTAAATGCACAAGGGCAGCCAAGAACAGCTCCTAGGCCAACTCAAATACCAGTTGTTGCTGCTCACGTGCAAGGAGTGAATGTGCAAACAAAGGGACAACAAAGAGATCCTTCATCACCATTCAATATCATTGATCAGATGAAGAAGACAAATGTTAATATATCAATGTGGGAATCCCTATCTATCCCAGGCCAAAGAGATTTGCTACAAGCTACCATGAAGGACTGGCCAACTTCGAATCAGCAAGTTCAGATGCAAGAGAAAGTGCTCACAAATGCTGCCCAGCCTGAGGGGAATCATGGAGGACAGCAAGGTAAAATGTTGAAGCCCCCTCCTTTCTATGTTTCATTAATCATTGGAAATCAGCTAGTGCACAATTGCATGATAGACTCCGGGGCAAGTAGCTCAGTGATGCCTAAACAAATAGCTGATCAGCTAGGGCTCCAAGATGAAACAATATCCAAAGGGGTAGTGCAGCTAGATGGGACAGCAAAGAATAACAGTTGGAGTGATTAGAAACTTGAGTCTTACCTTGCATGCATGTCCAAATGTTGTTGTTTTACAAGATGTATCGGTTATAGACCTTCCACCACTCTTTGCCCTATGCTTGTCAAGGGACTTCACAGCCAAGATTGGGGGATATTTTTCTGCTGATTGGTCACACATGCTATTCAGAATGAGGTATGGAACTAAGGCTACAATCAGGTCTGAACCTATTGCAAACTTCCACATTGAGCCTTACACTCCAAGTCAGATCAACGCCAATTGTTCAGCATTTGATCAAGAAGACCACCCAAGCACCGATGAAGCTGACACCAAGGTTGGGAGCATCCCGGATCTAACTCTTGATGAATGGGAAAACAAGGTACATGCTTTTGATCCTTATCAAGAAGTAGAAGAATCTGAGCTAGGGGTCTATTGTATACATGAAGAAAATCAGCCTATTCCTAACATCACCAAGCCAAACCACAAGGATGACAATGAGGTATGGCAGCTGTTTTTTGATGGATCAAGAAGTAGACAAGGTGCAGGAGGTGGAGCCATGCTTGTTTCACCTCAAGGAGTAAGGTACTATTCAGCTTTTAGATTTCAGTTTGCATGCTCCAATAACACTGCTGAATATGAAGCCTTGGTGCAAGGGATGCATTGGGCAATCAAGAAGAAAATAAAGAACTTGCAAGTCTTTGGTGACAGTGAATTGATTGTAAATCAGGTCAAGGGACAACATGCTGCCAAGAATGATCTACTCAGGTGCTACAAGAACAGGTGTGGGACCTCATGGAAGATTTTGAGGGTTTTGGCATCAAATCCATTCCTAGGAAAGAGAATCAAGTCTGTTGAAAGGCTTGCAGCAAAGAGGGGCAGCCTTTGACATTGTGGAAAGCATTCAAAAGACAAGGTACAGCCAAACATCCACGTGATTGTGAGGCCTTCAGTGCCGGATAACAATGTCAGTTGGCAAGTATTTGAGAATGACCAGCAAATCATCCATTTCTTGCAAGAAGAAGCTGAGTTCTCAGCTAAGAATCAAGAAAATCTGGAAACAAAGATGGTGACCAAGTGGTACACTGAGAACTAACAAGCTGCCCAAGGGACTTATCACTTTGGAGTCCATTTTTAATCCCAATGATCAGTTTAGGAAAGAGAAAGCAAACATTCAGGTCAAGAGAGAAGATTCAGTATCCATCTTGGTGGAAGAGAACAAACCATTGCAAATTGGAAAGATGACAACTGAGCAAGAAAGGTATGAGTTCATACAGCTGTGTCAAGAGTTCCCTGATGTGTTTGCTTGGAGCTATGAAGATTTGAAAGGTTTCAATCCCAACTTAGCTCAGCATACCATTGAATTGGATCCAAATACTAAGCCTGTCAGGCAAAAACAAAGACCAGTCAATCCACACATGGAGCCTCTCATGAGGAAAGAATTGGACAAGCTGATTGAGTCAAGAATCATATTCCCAATCAAGCATTCTAGTTGGGTTGCCAACTTGGTTCCAATTAGAAAGAAGAGTGGAGAGATCAGATTGTGTGTTGATTTCAGAGACTTAAATAGAGCATCTCTCAAGGACCATTACCCACTCCCTTCCATGGAGCAAATCTTGCAAGTTGTGGCTGGCTCCGAGAGGTTTTCACTACTTGATGGCTACTCCGGCTACAATCAGATTATGGTGAAGGAAGAAGACCAGTTCAAGACAGCCTTCACAACCAAATGGGGGACTTTTGCATACAGGAAGATGCCATTTGGGCTGTCCAACGCTGGTGCTACCTTCCAAAGAGCAATGGACATGGCGTTCAAAGGTTTGATTAACAACGTGGTGCTGATTTACCTTGATGATATCACTATTTTTTCCAAAAATGCAGCAGACCACCTCTCTCATTTGAGACAAGTTTTCACGAGGTGTAGGAAATTTGGAGTGTCTTTGAATCCTAAGAAGTGTATCTTTCTTGCACATGAAGGAAAGCTCCTTGGCCATATTGTCTCCAAAGAAGGATTAACAATTGATCCAGAGAGAGTCGAAGCCATAAGAGCACTACCATTGCCAAGCCACAAGAAAGCCCTTCAGAGTTTCTTGGGGAGGATAAACTTTGTTCGGAGGTTTGTCCTAGATTTTGCAGCCCTTGTCAAGCCCATCACCAAAATGTTAAAGAAGAGCATGGCTTTCAAGTGGACAGCAGAAGGCAAGGAGAGTTTTGAAGCAATCAAAGAAGCCATTTCTCAAGCACCAACTCTCATCAACCCGGACTTCTCCAAGGATTTCATCCTCTATGCATTTGGAGGTAATGACACTATTTTTGCCATTTTGGTACAATAGAACAAGGATAATGATGAGCAGCCAATTGCCTTCTTCATCCCCAGAGCCTAGATGACTATGAGGTGAAGTACTTTTATTTAGAAGCATGTACTGGCAAAGAATTAGAAGCTTGAAGAAATTCAAGCATTTAGTCTCAAACAACAAGGTCCAGTTGCTGGTCTCACATGCTGGGGTTAAGGACTTCCTCCTCAACAAAGATTTGAATGAGAAAAGGGCAGGTTGGATCACCCGTGTCATGGAGTATGACATTGAGATCAAAATCACCAAGCTGGTAAGAGGAAAAGGATTGTGTGAGCAGCTGGTTTTGGGGAAGCAAAAAGAAGCATGCAATGAAGGAGAGGCTGTTTTGACAGTTCAAGACAGCCATGAGCCATGTGGCACTCAAGAAGAAAACAATGCTGCCCCCACTCCTTGCTGGACCCAAGGTATAATGCACTTCCTAAGCACAGGCCTATGCCCTCCGGAGATGAACAAGACCCAAAGAAGACACTTCAGATTACAGGCTATCCCATATGCCATTGTTGATGGAGTTTTGTTCAAGAAAGATGTGAATGGAGTGCTGCTGAGATGCATTAGCACAAATCAGATTCATAGGGTGTTGGAAGAGTTCCATGGTGGACCAGCTGGTGGTCATTTTGCACCAAGAGTGACAGCTCTAAAAATCATGAAGGCTGGTTATTATTGGCCTAAAATTTTCAGTGATTGCTATGCATGGATTAAGAGGTGTAAGAATTGTGCATTCTTCACAGGAAAAGAGAGACTTGCTGCCCTTCCATTGCATCCAATCTCAGTTGACCAGCCATTCATGCAATGGGGTTTGGACTTCATTGGAGTCATTAATCCTAATTCAAGTCAAGGGCACAAATGGATTTTGACAGCCACGGACTACTTCACCAAGTGGACTGAAGCAGTAGCACTCAAAGAAGCAAATGAGTCCAGCATCTTAGACTTTTATGAGGGGATAGCAACCAGATTTGGTATACCTGCTACAATAATCTCAGATAATGCATTGGCATTCATTGGATCCAAGGTGACTGAGTGGGCTGTCAAGAATGGGATCTACCTAAGCACTTCATCAAACTATTACCCTCAAGGTAATGGCCAAGCCGAGTCTACAAACAAGAACTTGTTGAGGATCATTAGGAGGACTCTTGATGAGAATCGAGGTCTTGGCATACCAAATCGAAATCAGCCTTATGGGGCGATAGGATAACTCCCAAGAGATCCACAGTAACTCTCCATTCAAGCTTGTTTATGGAAGAGAGGCAATCTTGCCCATGTCACTTGAGTTGCCAACATTGGAACTCATGAAGAAATTAGAGTTGCTAGAGTTTGAGCCCATGGAGGTGAGATATGCAGAGTTGATGGAGTTGCAGGAGGTCAGAAATCAGGCATCCCAAGCAATGGAAAAGGATCAAGTTTTGATCAAAAAGACCTTGATAGAAGGCCAAGGATAGATCTTTTCAAGTTGGAGATCTAGTATTGAAATGGGATGTGGATAGAGAAAAACCGGGAAGGCATTCAAAATTTGATGCCATTTGGAGTGGCCCATACATGGTCACGAAGTGCAAGAACAACAATGCTTTCCAATTGGCCTCATTGGATGGTGAAGAACTGCAGATTCCAGTTAATGGAATCTATCTCAAGCGTTGCTTCTAGAGGGAAATTTACCACCTTGTAAATATTAGATTAGATTTTCATTCCTCCAAGTTCTTTGCACATTGTTTTGTTGTAGGTTAGTTTTGCTTTCCCTAAGTGCTTTGGCACAGCTTGTTGTCCCTGGAGATGTTTTGTAGTCCTTGCTTCCATCATGTGATATTCCATCTTCCTCCTTGCACATTCTAAGTCAGTTGGGGTTCTAAACAAAATATTTGATGACTCCATGCCCAATGGACTACTTCAGGAAACTGGTATTTTCATCTAGCAGTAGATGACCCCTCTGAGTCGCCAAAATTGTTATCCAAAATGGTGCCCCAGCTCATTTTTGTGGCTAACTCCTTGTGTTCTTACCTCTCTTGTGCCTCAGTCTACATTTTTTGATTTTCAAGAACTCAAGGCTTTCTATAAATGGCACCATCAGATAGAGCTCTCTCTCAGCCTTTCGTAAAGGTAAAGTTTGCCTCCTAACTCCTTATATTTTTCAAGTTATGGCTCGGCGGAGTTTTTGTGGAAAATTTTCCCATTTGAGGCCCGCAGCCAATAGGAAGCTGCCACGTGGCAAAGGAGTTCGGGGGTTGGAGGAAAATTTGAAATTTTTCCAAGTATTTTGGTCGAAGGTTCAAATGGAAATTTTTGCCCACGGGGCCCGCGGACCAATCACAGTGTGACACGTGTCACAAGGGGAAGGCGCAATGAAAAATTGGCTAAGTGTTTGAGAAGGAGAGAGAATTCCAGAGTGAATCAGAGATTGCCACATGGCATCCAACCAGCGGAGCGTGGGAATTTTGAAATTTTTTTCCAAAGACAAAAAAAGGTAAAATTTGAAAATTTTTCCCGCCGATCCGTTTTTTGGGCCGTTTTTTGCCCTAAATCTTCAAACGATCATATCTTTTGATCCAGAGCTTGGATTTTCACGTTCTTTATATCATTGGAAAGATGTTAAAATTATCTACATGATTCCATGGTCAATTTCTAATTTTGGTTTAGTTTGGAGAGAGAAAATTCAAAAACGGTTCTGGTACGTGTCCATGGCCAGAAATGACATTTCAACAACCAAATTTAATACAGAATGGGTCGCATTCTTCTCCAATATGGTAAAAAATGACAGGGTATGGGTTTGTAAGGTCCTCCATGCTGTTTTAATGCATTTTCCATCAATGAGGGATGGCTCCCATGTTTTTCACATTTTCTCTCTCCTGGGCTCGACCCATGTACTGTAAAAGCCAGATTTGGCTCATTTCTTCATGGTTGAACACTTTTTGGCATAGAAAACTTCTTCTTTCACCTCCAGCAAGTGATAGTTGTAAGAATCAGACCTTTTTCAAGTATTGTAGCAGGTTTATACCTCTTTGAGGGTGGAATGCAAGAGATTTTTACATGGAATTGACAGTGCAAACTCTGTGAATGCTTTCAGTCCTCTGTTTGTATTGTTTTACTTCATTTTAAGACCTCTAATTACATCTATCAGCTTGTGTATGTTTTCCCTTGTTGCATTTCATGAATTTGTGTCTATTTACATGGCAAAAATGTTTCACCACTCCTTTTGGTGCATCACCATCTTTAGTTTAGTTTCATTTTTGCATTTTTATCCCTGTCTCCTTGCAATTTAGAGTAGGATTAGGATCTGAACCTCTGTAGTTGTGCAAAATATAGATCTAAATCAGAGGAGTTTGAGGAACCAGCCTCTAATCTAGAGATTCCTCTCTCATTTTCACAAGTCCCACACTTGGAGAGAGGTTTCCATGTTGTGCAATCACACTGGATGCCTAAAACATCAATTCAGAACCTTGATTTGCATCCGGGTGTGCTGATTTGCAACAACAATTACAATTCCTATGGAATTTGGGTTGGTGGAAGGTGGGGTTGTGCCCTTGTTGGTTTTTTTCTCATGGCATCATTGGTAGCCTTTCTAGTATTATCAAAGAGAACTCCCCATGCTTGTGTGATAAGTTTTAAAGCTCCCTCGGCTCCCGGGAACTTGTTTTTATCGAGATGCAATAACAATGATAGTTTTAGCACGTATTAACAAAAAAATAAAATAATTTTGATTGGAATTACTTACAAAATACATTCCTTCACTTCGAGCTTATCTTTATAAATGCAATTCGGCTTTCCAAGTTCTCCATATTTGCCAAATTTGGGTCGAATTGACATTATGGACCTCTAAAAGTGTGAAGAAAATGGCGAGTTCATTTCCCCAACCTTTCTTGAAGCAAATTTAAATGAAATGAAATTTGGAATTTGGAGGTGGCACATGGTAGACACTGATTGTCCTACCACAAATTTACTTATTGATGATTAATTGTTATTATTTGGATTTATTTGCCATTATTATGATAAGTGGGTTTTTGAGATTACCAAATCATTGTTAGGTTTATTCATGAGAATACAATTATTATTGTGGCATGGTTGATGCAACTCCTTAAATCCTCCCATAATTATGAATACCTCTCCTACGAAACCCCATACAAGTGGATATATGTTAACCAAACTTGTCATACCTCCTTGAGATTGAGAAGGGTGTTTAGGGATGCTTTTATCTTGCTTGAAGAGTTTGCAGTGTAGATAAACCAAGAAGTGACCAATGAACCTTGCTCTTGTGTAATGTAAGGGCAATTTTGGTAAAGGAAAGTGAGAGGAGTCTTTGGATGAATGTTGAGCAACTAGATGAGTGAAATAGGTGGTTTAGTTGTCTGAGAACATGATGGAATCCTAAAACTCCTACAAATATCAATAACCAATCCAAAAGGCCCCAAAACCTAAACAACGCCTATATTCTTTCACAAAACATATATCGATTGTATAATTTAAACCCTAAAAGCTTGAAGGCTGAATGCTGAAATCTGAAAAATACCTATGTACTGACTAGATTAGAATCGAAAAACTATCTTCTAAACCGTGACAGATGTAGTTGTGAGACTAGTTCCATAAGGTCCAGAGTGACCCTAACATACTATGTTAACTATAAATAAATTTAAATTATAAGAAATAAAAAAATATAAATAATAATAAAAGAAAAACCTATAATTAGATATTTATTTTTGTACATAGAAGCATGCCTCAACCACATATACTACATAACAAATAGGAATGTGAGCGCGCTATAACTCGCTCGTGTTTTACTTAAATTGGATTTGTGTCCACTTTTTGGCCCCCCATCTTTTTGCATAGGCCCAATATGTGAATGTTTTTGTATTTTAAAATTATGTTAATGTTTTTGTATTTTTGAAGTGCTTAGCTAGGTACATAAAAGAAGGGTATCATTGATATATCCAATGAGAGCCTATGGAAGATGGTGAGAAACTGGTGAAGGGGATAAAGGATTAGGCCTCAATTGTGTGGAAGGATGTGACTAATATGTAATATGTACAATAGTGGTAATGGTTGCAAAACTAGGTCTGAGGGATGAAGAAGATGTATGAGGAGTATGGAAATTCTAAGACCTACATGCAGGGCTAGAAGAATAAGTAATCCTAGAAATATCATGGGTACTTGAAGTTCTTTGAGAAATATCAGAGAGAGCATGTGCATTAGAGGACATAAATAGAACCATGTGAGGGGAAGATCCATGATAAATAGTGTGTGAAATCGAATTCCTATCGTAATACCTAGAAGAGCAAGCAATGTAAGAGGAAGTGTGTGTGACCAAGGCCTATTATGAGACCTAAGAGGGATAGAGCTGTGATAAATAGTAGTTAGGACTAAAACCTCGTGATAAATATAGGAGGGATAGAGATATGAGGGAAATTATGTGAAACCAAATACCTATATGTAGATGCACTAGGTATAGGGGTAGAAACTGTAGAAGAAGGCCTAAGTAAAATAGGAGAAGAAGCCTCAAAGAAGATACCTAAAATAGTGAGAAATCCCTAGTTATGGATAAAATTAAAACATTAGTGGATGATAGAAGGAATAAACCTAATAGAAATGTAGCCAAGGGAGGCCCAAGAGCAAGGTAATAGGACTAATAGTAACAACAACTAGGAGTGAAGTTATAGTAGTGATAAAACTAATAGTGATGAGTAGAGTAATACATTGGTAACGAAGATTAGTATCAAATGAGAGACTATATGTATAAATGATAATATATTGAAGTAACATGAGAGTGGAAACATTATTTTTATTGTTTGATTTAGCTAAAATAACATGTATAGGTACTTGATTAATAGACACATGAATATATAGATGTCATAGAAAAGTGTGGCATCTATATCAAAGTCATAAAAAATAACGAATGGTGTAGAAGGAGATGTATGAGTGATAGTTCAAATCATTGAATCCAAGGGGTGATCATAATATGGTATTGTTGGCACCATAAAATAAGTATTATGAAATTCACGTGTAGATTTTTCAATGGTGTGCTTAGGAAGTGGATCGTTGAAGATTTTAAGTTTGACATTATCATTGGCTAGCTTATAAGGTTCTGTAGGCTCATTCGATTCGATAACATGGGATTATATGAGATATTGAATGATATGATGAAGCCTAAGACATCTTTCAAAGAAGTGACTGATACATCGATGATAACCATAGTAGAAATTAGCCTCGAAATTGTTACTTTGAGGCTTGCTTGTATCAATCTCAAATCATGGAGGGAGAGATACAAGATTACACTCAAGAAATTATTTCAATATAATTGTTGGGTCATATGGTAAGTGGGTAAGCTTCGGTGGAAGGAATGGAGTTATAACTTAGTTTGTTGAGAAACAACATTTATAGTGTCCTTAGAAGGAACTTTAGCATCATTAGTCTTTCCTTTGAATTTGGATTCACTTGGAAAATTGGCATTAGATGTGTTAGGAGTGATAGAAATGTACTTGAATTTATTCATATGTAATAACTTAGATTCCCGTTCCTAGAGTGTATGAAATATATAGAAAAAGATTGGAATTTTTCAAATAGGACGATTCTTATTAAGGAGGCAAAAGGTTTGTGTTAATAGATCTTTCAGTTCATTATCAGCTAATATATTTCTCATTTTGGTAAGCATGGTCTTGTATTGTAAGGCATACTTATTTATAGGTTCACTAGATCCTTGTCATAATTTAGATAGTTGTGCATATGAAACTTTGTCCCTAATGTTAATAGAGAATTGTGCTAGAAATTAATTTTCCAAAGTGGTGAAAGAACACACAAAATGAGTGGGTATATCATAGAGCCATTATAAGGTAAATTATTTAAGACTCCTAAGAAATATCTTGGTGTGAAATATGTCACGAGAGGCATAATAAAAACAAACCACATGGAAGGAGCAAAGATACTCGATAGGGCATCCATTTCCATCACAAGTGGGGAGCTTAGGAGTAAAAAACCAATGGGAAAGGAGTAAGAAACCAATTCAAGTGCAGATGGATTATGAAACATCTGAGTATAATCTATATCATGAGTAGAAGTGGATGCAACTTGTTGTAATTATAAGATTTCATCTTGTAAGGTATGAACAAGGGTTTCAAAGGATTGTGTGCTAGATGATGAAGTCTATGAACCATTAGGGGTGGATGTAGGATGTGTAGTAACAATAATGGTTGCGGTAAGAGGCATATAAAAATTATGAATTGAAATATTAGGTGACATAAAAGAGGTAGGCATTGTAGATGCAGGAAAAATAGATGTCTCAATATCAAGTAAAGAAGCATGGTTAAGATGATATCTTATAGTATAGAAGATAAGATCAATTTGGTAATAATTCTCTTGTAAGAAACATGTAAGGTATTGTACCTCATCTTCAAGAAGATCATGAGAATGAGTAAAATCCTTTTTATTAGATCCTTCACCTTAGATAGGATCAATATTGATTGTAAAAGTAGTATTGGTAAAGACATCAACTATAGAATAGGATCTTACTTAGAGTAGGTGTCATGATGCCACGATGTATACATAAATAAGGGGAATAATATATGCTAGTGGTTGGGCATTAAGATTCCATAGGTGAAGGAAAATATTTTAGAAGAGTTGAGGGTTAATCATGATGATATATAGGAAAATAAGTACAACACCAAGAGAATAGGGAAGATCATAAGCAAGCCTTAAGGTGTAGTTCCCACATTTTTATAGCTTCAATTATCTGTTGATTTCCTTCTTCATAGACATGTTTGGACATGGATTTGATATATGTTGGACAATATGTTATGATTTTTGACCTTCTTGGACATGGATACATATTTGGGCACGTAGCACCAATTTGAATCTATTAGCATGTTGTTAGCTTTCATTCAATGTTGTGGACATTAGTTTATGACGATGTTGTTTAGACCTAATTGAGATAAGTTAAATGTTTAGTGTAGTTGCATGTTTGGATTCTATGGATATGTGTCACTTTATCATTATGTCTAACTTATGGTGAATTGTGTATAATTGTGCATGTTGTTGCATTCTCGATTCTAGAAAGATGATATGCTAGTTTAGAATTCATTGATTTTTTATTGAATAGTCAATTCACATTTTATCGAGACGAGGCACGTTTAATGTGTGCAATGAGTGTGCAGTGACAGGTCACAGGAGAATGTGGGATTTAGGCCAGCTACACAATTTTGTACAAGCAGCCCAAGGGCCTAAGCCCTAACCGTGTTTACTGTATGAGGCCTTAATATTAGAGTTTATTGTTTTGGGCACCATGAGTGAGCCTCATTTGTAATGTAATATGTCTTGTAATATTAATCTTGCTTAGGGTGTTTAGGTTGTGTTGTAAACTTGTTTTGGGACTTAACGGCCCCAATTTCATTAAGTTTTGAGTTTGTATAATGATGTAATTAATAAAAAAGGGATTAAGGTATCATGTGAACCCTTGGGTGGGCCCCACACCCTCTACCCTTGTGCCCAAGTGTGCCAAACCAGAAATTGGTCTATTTTAGGCATTTTTAGTGACCCCTTTTTAGTTTGGGAGTTCACTTAGCATGAAAATTGGCCCTTGGACCCTACCTAATAGGTAGGGGGGATTATTTCCAAGGCTTGGAGGGAGTTTCCCTCCCATTTTGCCTTCTTTTGGTCACATCCATGTAAGGTGGATGGGAATGTGTGCTTTGTTAAAAGTTGCACAAGTTTGTTTTAGTTATCATTTTGGGTAATTTGGGAGAAGTGGGTTAAAAGCTATTTTATCCTTTCTCCCTTTTATTTTGAGAATCTTTGACCTTAAGGGAAGAGAGGGGTGACACATGTCACCCCCTCGTTTGTGAGGATTTTTTCTTGTTCTTCTTCAAATTCTCCCTCATGGGGAAAGAAGGGGACTTTTTTTTTGTGTTTTTGCTTGGAGGCTTGTGGATTTTGGAGCTAGAGTTTGCTTGGGCCAAGAAGTGGAAAATATTGAAGTTGGAGAGCTTTTTGAGGTAGGCTCCTTGAGCTCATTTGTGTGTTTTATATCATGTTATGTATTACTCTTGGTTATTTAAAATGTGTGTTGTTGCATGTTGATTTTAATTGTTGTTTTACCTTATTTTTCTCCATCCATCATATGACATGATGGAGTTTTGGAGTTTGTGGGGGAAGAGAGAGGGATTTTTCCCTCTCAATCCTCATGGCTTGATGGGCAAGCCTTGTAGGATTTATGTTACTCCCATCAAATGGTTTGAGGTGGGGAAGGTGGTTCATATGGCTTGAAACTCCTTCCCCATTCTTGGTGAGGAAACCCCTTTGGGGTTTGAAAATCCTTCCAAGAAGGATTTGGTGAAAGGGTGGAGAAATACGAAGGGTTTGAATGACTTTGGAGGAATAAGGAGGGTGTGGAGATCTTGGTTTTGTGAAACTAATGTTGGTTACAAATTTTGGAGAACTCCTTTCTTCTCTTCCCCATTTAGAGGTAGAACATGGTTTTCCTCTTTTTCATCCTTGCAAAATTGGTGTCTTGTTTTAATATTTGTCTTGTTTTTTTATGTGAATGTAATATTGGTTGTCTCCCTTACTCTTGTGCAATGTTGTGGATAGTAGTCCTCTTTCCCATGGGCTTGGGGGAGGCTAGCATACCTTCCAACCTTGGAAAGACATGTAATCATACCTAAAGGCTGGGTGGTTAAACAAGCCTCTTCTCCTTGGGTTGGATTCTTGGAAGCTTTTGAAGTTGGAGTTCATGTGGTGGCAACTTGGATTCTCTTTGCTTCTTTCTTCTTTTATGGACATCATTCTCTATGTATCTTAAAGAGTGTGGCCATGTGAAGCTTTCAGTTCCTCGTAAATTCTCCTTGTTTGTAAATTGGTATTACTTGTAAATTTGAGCAATCTCTCTTCAACATTGTAAAGAAACTTGTAATGGGAATTATTGTGAGTATTTATGTATTTTTTTGGAAAATATGGCATATTGTGTCCAAGCTTATTGGAAACAAAATATTGTAATGAGTGTTCTTTTAATAAAAAAATCTTGTTGTAATCCTTGTTTGAGAAGGAAAGTATTATTACTTGTTGGATATCCTTCTTATTTAAAAATCTGAAATATGTATCTTGTTAGAGCATTAGAAAGGAAATATAGTCATAGCATTGAGCCTTAGGATTATCATTGAATGGAAATACTCTAGTTTCTAGCAATAAATCCTCTTCTTGTAAAATGTTGGTAGCATGACTAAATGTAAATAAAATACCATTCTTGTAATGCATTTATTTTTAGTTTGTTTTGAAATGTTAGTGAATAGAATACAACTAGTCTTTCTCTCTTCTCTTATTGCAAAAATAAAATGATCAAACGTGGATGTGCCCTCTTCTTCTCTAAGTATGAACTTAAATCTAAAATTTGATCTATTGAGTGAATTAACTTGCCTACAACCTTCTTATCACTTTACCCATTAAGTTAGTTTGTTATAGGTTTAATGAACTAAAATATAGAGTTGAATATCCTTCCATCAATATCTAAGCTAAATCTATTAGTTTTTTTTTTTACATTCGAATCAACTTGAAGGATGTATGAAATATAAGTAGAGTTAAATTTACATTTTGGTGATTATATTTTGAGGTGTAACTACTTTACATTTTTGCAACTTCTCACTTTACTCTTAAATAGTAATATGCATATATATCTTACAATAGGAGTGATGGATGTATTGAAACAGAAAAAAATTAATACTTCTTATCTCATATATTGCACTATAAACTAAATTAGTAGATATATCATATCGACATATTTATATTAAAAGTTTGGGTAGAAAATGTAATGCAATATATATATAGTTATAGTAATGTAATGTAATGTAATACACACACACACACACACACACACACACACACACACACACACACACACACACACACACACACACACACACACACACACACACACACACACACACACACACACACACACACACACACACACACACACATATATACGTAGTAAAATTTTATAAATAAAAAACACAAAAAAAAAAAAAAAAAAAACTCAGTTTTGGGAGGGTCGAGCCCTTCCCACACCCACGTGCCACCATTCCCACTTTGCCCCACACCCCCTATGCCACCGCCGCGACCGTTGCCCCCAATGCTTACCTTCCAAACCCGCCCTCATTGTATTTACCACACCCTGCTCCTTTCACCCCTCTCCACGCAAACCTACACACACACCACCATCACACCCACCAAACTCCCTACCACCATCCTCTCTCCAATGCTTCCCCTTCATGTAGGCATTATCACTCCAAAACCGCCGCTCCCATCCTGTAAAACCGCGCCACACCGGACACCAAAAATAATATTTATAAAAAAGAAAAAATGATTTTATTTTTTGGATCTCATAAACAAATACAATAAAAAAAATTCAAGCCTCCATAGCCCCTCCTCCACTGCACAAGAAGAAACAAGAAATAAAATAAAATAAAACCAAAATCATATGGAAAAGAAAAGAAAAGGAGATAGAGAGGCATTAGGGAAAACATAGGGCAATTTTTCAAAATCAAGGGCCAAGATGAGTTCCATCCTAGGGCTCTCATTCAACCCTACATTTCTTTAAGTCATGATCATTTCATGGGAATGAGAAAATAAATTATGTGGTGTGTGTGGGTAAATAAATAAACATAAGGGAAAATTGATAAAAACTCAAAGGGGGTGTAGAAAAAATTGAGATGACCTTAGTAAACTCAACAAAAAAATAATAATAATAATAATTAGATAACTAGGGGCAATGAGTTATTTAATGTTTGAGAAATTTAATTTAGATAGAATAAATAATATTGGAGATCGGTTTAGGGTTCGTATTAATTACTTTTAAAAAAAAAAATTCACCCAAAATTTTAGTCGCATTTCGGTGTGGTTTCCGGTGTCCCGAGGCGGGGCATTACATAAGGAAGATGCTAAGTTCAAAGCATGAGTTGGGTTCACCAAAAAGATCACACCCTAATTATATCTATGTGAAACCTAATTACTTTAGTGAATTGTGTACACTAAAGGATGTACAGAGAAATGGGTGATTATGCTAATTAATTAACTTCTAAAATTAATCACCAATATCAAAATAGTGCATCAATACTTATAACCGATATGATAAATAAGATAGAATATTGAAAACACAAAGGAATAAACACACTTACTGATTATATATGATTTTGGGAGGTTATAAAAGGATAAAATACTAAAATAGGAATATCTAAACCCAATGATGCTTTATTCTAGACATGGTGATTGGAAACTGACCCAAGAAGGATTATACACTTCTTCTATGATTGTTTGTATGGTATTGACCCTTATGTATGGTATTGAACCTTATGTATGGTCTTGGGCCTACTTGGTTTGTGGATTTGTAACTTCTCAACACTCGTAAAATAACCTAGAGCTATATGTCACCTTTGTAAAAACCTAGTTTTTACTCATGTTGTAACACTCTCTATGACTGATATGATAAATATGATCTTAAACCCTAGTTGTGGAGGGTAGGTCCTACAAAGAAAACATTAGTTGGGTTGTAGGTGTAGACACCAAATTTGTGTCTTACGACCCCCTGTGCCCCGCATCTCATTTCGCAACCTAACCTCATCACCTAAACCTTACACAATTATTTATTAATTACCTTATAATTAATAAATCCACATCGCCATACCTGCCACCTCATTTCGCCACCTCATCATGACCTAGTCTTAACCCTAAACTAACCTAATTAAGACCTATAACTTGGTCCACATCCACACCCATGACTAATTACTCCTCACCCGCACCTAAAACCAACCTCATAATGACTTGACCAAGCCCGCAACTAATCCCTCGGGAGAAAAGGAGGGAAAGCTGGCTATTTTACCAAAAATAGCCCGCTTTGACCTGACCGATACCGGTTTCTACTCGACCACCGTCGGTTGCGTAACCGCCATCGGTTCCCTGTAAATGACCACTCCCAACCAAAAACAAAGGGTTGGATTTTCGTGGATCAAAAATCAGAAGTCATTGGAAGGATCCGAATTTACTTGGCTGAACAGAGACAAGTGAAAAGAAAACAAGAGAAGTTTGCAGAGAAGGACATCAAGCCCAAGACTGCAACTGAATAACCAGAGTCCAGTGACACTCATCCGAGTATCAGGAGAGGAGATAGCTCATCTTGGATTGTCAGATCATCCTACTTGAGCCCTGTCTTCGTCATCACAGTCCCAGAACCTGCATTTTCCATCAGGAACTAGTAAGTAAGTCTTATACATTCTTTTAATAACATTTCTTGAACTTCTGAATCATAACCATCATAAGTCTATTCCTAGATCTACTACCCAGCAACACACTACATCTAACTGTCATTCCTCCACCCTTACATTACCCCAAGAACACCCCCCGTATTCTCTGAGTCCTTCTCATCACCCCATTACCTAACCCCACCCATTTATCAGCCTTATAAAACAACACAACCACCTTACAACCAACCTTCACCAAAAGCCCCTAAAACATTGCCCCTACCGATATCGGTTACCACCAACCGGTACCAGTTACAGTGACCGGCATCGGTCACCGTGATTCTAAACCAAGACCAGCCCTTTCTCTATTGTTCTAACAAGGTAAACAAATTTTAATTGGACAATAGCTTATTTGTTAGAATTTGTGTTAATTCATATTAGCAGGGGAACTGACCACCTTCGAAAGGAAGTTTTATATTTCCTGGGCCCAAGGCAGTTCCCTCATTTATTGTCTAATTAAAATCTGGTGGTCTTGTATTCTTACTTGCAGGTAGTCCTTCCCAGACAAAAAGGAGTTCTTCGCAGTCGATCTGATCTTTCTCTACGGTACGCGCACACCCTCTCGACATTCAACAGGTATTCCTCCTAGCCCTAACCCTTATCTGTTTCTCAAAGGAATGAAAGGATAGAAGCAACTCTATTCCCAAAAGTTGAAACATTCCATGCGAAACATTTTGGCACACCCGGTGGGACCCATTTCAGGTTTCTTTCTTTCTTGCTTGCTTTCACATAGGGAGCATACTTGCTGTTTTCTTCTTCTAAAAATTTCACACGGTATTTTGTTATATTTAGTAAAAGAATTTGTCTTGCTTTCCCAGTTTTGCATTAGTGAAAGTCATCTTCTTTGCTTCATCGAATATCATTTTCGATTTGGGTTTAAAACACGTGCATTACATTCTTGCTTGCTATTTTCAATTCTAGTGAACGTAGACTAAGTAACAGGTCGTACACGTGGGGGTGATTTCCACGGTATTGACAGGAAATTAATCTTACTTTCACTGCACAACACATACCGAATCACTTCATAATTAACACAACAGCTCAAAACATCCCCCCTTTTCCGTGGTATTCCTCCGCCCGATTGAGGTAACCTTATAAGCCAAAACAAACTTGACATTTCCCCTAAGTCTTGTGTTTAGGATTCTGACATCATTCTGCGTCTAAGGGCATAAGCTCAAATTGATAAACACTAATCCTAGGGTTAGTCTGTTAATTTGCTTGTGTATCTTGTTTGTTTTCAGTTCTATTTCCATCATACACCGTTTAGATTATCACTTCAGAACAATTTGATAGATGTACTAAGCATTGTTAAAAACTCAAATCAGCAACTTCTTATATTTTCTTATACCAGTCTTATTATACCGACATCGGTTAACTGACCGACATCGGCTATAGTCTAACCGACATCGGTTAGCGAGATCGATATCGATTCTAGTTCATGTCTTTTACGGTTCGACAAACCAAAGAACCTACCAATTTCAACATTTTGAGGTGTTTGTTCCTGATAGATTGAAACCCTACTGTGTACTTTTTTCCATGGTTGTTATCACTCGGAAGCAAGCCGCCACCATGGTTTCACATGCCTACTCTGTGCCTTTGCCTGAATCACCCCCTTCACATTCTATAGGACATTTTCATTCCCACACACGTATCCCGTGACCTCAACGTCTTATATAGGACATCCCTATTCGGTTGCCTCAACACATTCGTCCTCCATACCTTATCAACATTTAACGCCACCATTGTCAGTGGAGGCCCTTGGCCCAATTTGCCTCCATTTGCTGCAACCACACCATCAGCTCATCTAACCATGGATTTCATCAAACAAATGATGGACAAAATGCAAAATCTGGAGGCTTCTGTTTCAGGAAGTCGTAGCGCCTTGACATACAAGCAAGTTTGTCGGGAGCCTATCCACCCTTCTGTCCCCCTTCATTCATATCCTCCTCAATGGGAATTACCAAAATTTACTCATTTTAATAGTAAGGAGGATCCTCAACAACACTTGCGCTCATTTAGACATGCCTGCTATCTAATTGCTCACGACGATGCCTTACTACTCCACACCTTTCCCATGTCCTTATCAGGACCCACCTTGGAGTGGTACAGTGCTTTAACCCAGCACTCAATCTTCTCTTTTAACCAACTAGCCCAATCTTTCTTGGATCATTTCTCCATTAACATTGCCAAGAAAGTATCTATCACCGACCTCTATGCCATCCGACAATTTGAAGACGAATCTATCGCAGATTTCGTTGGACGATGGCGGGGCCTTATCAACCAACTTACGTATGCCTTGCCTCAAGCCAAACTTATCAAACTTTTTACGTGGGCCTGCGCTAAACACATCTCTCCTACCCTCCAAATTCAAACTTTCCACACATTTGACGAAGCCTTTACTATGGCTCGAAAACTAGAGATTCGAGCCTTAGAGGAAGAGAAATTATGGTTGCATGCAACAAAAACCCCAATTTCCGAACCCAAGATTCCACCAACAAACCTAACACCACCAATCCTCACCCATCGACTGCTTGAAATCAAAAGGAGCTGTGCACGCGGTGATGGTCAAATCCCAACCACCGTCTAATACCCCACCAAAAACCACCTATAAGTATAAAGCTGAGCCCATCAATTACACCCCCTTGGGAGAAACTTATGGTGTGATATTGGAAAAATTGCTTAAAGCAGGAGTCATTACCTTACCTCCTGTTAAACCTCACTCCGGGTTTGATTCCACTCGCGCCATACCTTCTTGGTACAAAGAAAATGACTTCTGTAACTTCCACCGCGTGAAGGGACACAGTCATGAAAACTGCAAGATGTTGAAAAACATAGTGCAGGAAATGGTTGATGTAGGGGATATAGCCCTCGATAATCCTAACGCTCCTGCTAACCGAAATTTGAAAATTTTCAACAAACCATTCCCGAATCACTCTCCTAACAGTAATATAAACCAAGATATCTTAGCCGAGGAGAGTGTTCACGAGATCCATGCAGTCTTCGACTCCCAGCCAAAAGCCTCTATCGAAAAAATTCTGAATCAAGCTTCTTCACTAACACAGGAACCCGAACCCCCTTCATCACCATCAAGACAAGACGAAATCCTTTTTGTTCCTTTACCCATCAAAGAATTAACCGCCAGAGTTCCCTTCTCACAAATGAGCCTTCTTACACCACATCCTTGCAAGACTGTGAGTGGATGTTATCTAATTTATCTATTTCCCAAACGTCTCCTTCTACCATTCTTGCTGTACAAGAGGAAGGTTCACCACTTCTTTTGTCATCCTTAGACGAGAAACCTCTTACACCGACATCACCACATTCTTTAAACATGACGGATCCTCTCAAACACGCCCTCCTACCTATTAGTTCTTCATCGCCTAAATCTTTTCAACGACTGGTTAACCTCTTAACACCCATTGATACAGTGCCTCATCTTACCCCCTGTATCACACCCACAGTGGACCGGAATCACAACCCACCTTTCTTCCATACAAAAGTTCCTATTCACACGTGAGGACTGTCATTCCCCAGAAGATAGAAAGGTCCTATGGGAACGTTTGAGTACGCCATATTCTACTCAAATGCAGATGACCAACCCAGATGCCTCTACCATATACCCAAAGTGTTTACAGAAGCTTAAAATGCCTATGTCCTCATCTTCACCCCCCTCATCTCTACCAAATACCTCATCCACCTCTATTAACCTAACCCAATCTTCCCCTACGCTTGGGACCTCACCAATACCCAGTCTAACACACCCACCTAAGCGGCTTGATTTATCTAAAAATAAAGCCGTCCATCCACTTAGGAGACAGACTCAATCTCCTCAACCTATGTCTCTATCACAACTAAAACCATCGTCGTCACACCTACCTTCCATATTGGGACCCCATCCCTCCACCTTGCATCAATATATCATACCTCCTGCGTTTTCTTTAAAACGACCTACGCCTTCTGCACCCATACAGAGATCCAAGGGTACATCAACACCGTCACCCCGCGTATCCTGTCCACCTACCAACCCTAAACAAATTCCATCATCAAAAGATTTGTTTGCTGTCACTCCTATTTCTCCATGGTTGTTTTCTGATACCACATCATCTGTGGCCTCATCATCTAACCAGCTAAACATAGCTTCTGCGCCAAAGAAGCCACGTTTAGTTAAAACCCATTATCAAAACTCCTTGGCTAAACCACCACCCATACAAACCAACCATACCCCGTCATTACCAGAAACTACCCAGTCAATAGCCTCATCTTCCTCTGACTTTGACCCACTCAAAGGGTCTTACGCCAAAATCCTTGCTATGTTGGTGGAGAATGCGACCATTTCCCTACCCCCACTTAGACCTTATGATCCATCTAAACCTCGACCTATAGGTTATGATGAGTCTAAAATCTGCGCTTACCACCGCACACCAGGACATGACGTAGAGGGATGTAAAGCGTTGAAAGCCATACTTCGTCAGTCACCTCTTTCAGATAGAAAAGTTAAGAAAGACAACTTACGAAGAGAGAGACCTTTAGCTTCAATTCCCTCTCCTATACCACCTGTCCCCGCCTCACCAAGATCTATCATTATTACAGCCCCACCTCTCGAAGACCATGACTTATCCCTACCGTCTTCCTCCTCTCGTATTCACGAGATCAATATGATTAGTGTTGCTACTCGAGGGCAGAAAAACAATGGGAAAGCGAAAGAAAGCACACCTGCGGCCTCCCTTTCTCCGTCCACCATCCCGATTGCACCACCACCTAAAGTGGTTATTCGTGGACCCGCCTACCCCGTCTCTAATGGAGTTGCCCACAGAACCATGATCAAAGCGACTTCACCAATCACCTGTAAAAATGACACTTTGTATGAGCTCATTCGAGACTTCGAATCTCATCGACAAGCTCTCGTTGAAATCCTTCAAGGGATAGAGGTCTTACCTAATGAAACCTTGCCTGTTACCTCCATTCTCACACCCAATCACGTTGCTTCGCTCACCAAACAACCCATCTCCCCAACCACTTCTATCTCTGTACAGCAAGCCGCTGCTGTTAGTTTCTCCGAAGACGAAATTATCGACTTTGGTGCTGAAGATCCTGACCCTGCTCTTTTCATCTCAGCTTACGTCCGGGACATTCGGGTACGTCGTGTTATGATTGAACGGGGTGCTAGCCTAAACATCATCTCTTCAAAAGCTTTCCAACAAATGAATATCCCTTCTAGTTACATGTGTGCCAACCCCATCATGTTGCGGTCATTCAATGATGCTATTACTTCTACCTTAGGCACTATGATCCTTAACATTCGTGTAGGGCCACGCACTTTACCCGAACTCTTCTATGTCCTTGAGGGAGAGTTCCAATACAATATGTTGTTAGGCCGCCCTTGGATCCAGGGCTATGGGATGCGTTCCCTCCACCTTACATAGATGCATAAAATTTGAGTACGAAGGGAAGTCCTACACTGTAAAAGCTGATCCTCCCCCCTTCAAAACCTGAAATATGTTATATCGCCCTAATGATGTGCTTGTACTAGTCAAGACACCCATTCATCTAACCCAACCATCCACTCCAACCACACCTCTATCATCCACTTCAACCGCACCTACACCTTCAACCAATGAAACCGCCGTCGCAGATACCACTTCCTTTCCCGCAGCTAACATCCCAACCTCAGACCCCTTAGTAGATGTTTTTCAACGCCTTACGCTGGGGGAGTATCGCCTATATAATGTTAGTTCTTTCCATACCCCACAGGAGTACGGACAGTTACATACACATCCTACCTATGACCGTCGTATGGGGGAAGTAATCCCCTACGGACCTCCTCATTGCCGCACCAACCTAACGTATGGGGGTGTCGACGCATCCTCCGTTACCCCTGAACCTCCTCTTGGTGTGGTTCCTTTCCAATCTGATTTTCAATACCGACAAATCGTCGTTTCGTTTCGCCCTCACCTTCTTGACTCATTTGTGCTTGGAAAGGCTTTAGTTTTGGTCTTTATGAACAAGGCCGACATACAATCATTCCCGTAACTACACGCAAGCACAATGATCGTAGTGGTCTCGGATTTCCTGGAACACTTACACCGAAGGAACCTCGTGTCAGTTGTCTCCTGGAAGATGATGACATCACCCCTACCGAACCATCATCACCCATTTTGCCATCATCACCCACAGAGTCGATAGATCCTGAATCTATCCCTCCTAACTTTTTTTTTTCATAAATGCTATCTTCCTAGGTCCTCTCACTTATCAACGTGATAATGAGGACCCGTCTTCTCTTCCCTTTCTATATCCAGACATGATCGAAGAGGATTTGCCTTCAATTAATGTTGTTGAGTGCCAAGATGACGACTCCATCCTCACTTACCTTGGTGCGGATGACTCCTATATTCAACGCGCCTTACCATCTGAAACTCAAACCATGTTGAATGAGTCTACTATAGAAATTAACATCCACACAGAGGAGGATCCTCACATTGTGAAGATCAGACAATCCCTTAACGCATCAGAACAAGTCGCCTTTACTACCTTTCTCCGTACCCGCAACCAAGCTTTCGCTTGGTCCTATTGACATGCTTTAGGAATTGATCCTGACATTGCTGTCCATAACATCACCCTAAAACCCGATTCCAAACCAGTCAAACAAAAACGAGAAAAATACATCCACGCATTGCCCTCTTGGTCAAAGAAGAGCTTCAACGACTTCTTTTCTGTTTCCTTCATCTTGCCTATTGACTATCCTCAATGGATTTCTAACATCGTACCTATCACTAAAGCGACGGGGGGACTTCGGATATGCACGGATTTCTGAGACCTTAACCTCACTTGCCCCAAGGATGACTTCCCCCTCCCAAGTATTGATCAACTTGTTGATCTCACTATGGGCCATGAGATGCTTTCTCTCATGGATGGCTTTTCGGGATACAATCAAATTTTGGTAGCCCCGGCCGATCAACATAAAACTGCCTTCATCACTCCTTGGGGAACCTTTTGTTATCGTGTCATGCCGTTTGGCCTTAAGAATGCTGGTGTGACCTATCAGCGGGCTATGAATTACATTTTTCATGACATTATGCACACTATCCTTGAGGATTATGTCGATGATCTTCTTGGCAAATCTAAACATCGCAGTGAACATCTCGATGTTTTAACCATTATTTTCGATCGCTTGTTACAATATTCGGTCCGGCTTCAACCAAAGAAATGTGTCTTTGGTGTTCTTTCGGGAAAACTTCTTGGCTTTATCATCTCTTTGCGTGGCATTGAGGTCAATCCATCTAAAGTCAAAGCTATCCTAGAAATGCCCCCACCCAAAAACCTCAAACAATTGCGTAGTTTGCAAGGTAAACTTCAATCCATCCGGTGTTTCATCTCCCAACTCTCGGATCGATGTCAACCTTTCCATCACCTTCTTAAAAAGGACATTACCTTTCAATGGAGCGAAGAGTGTCACCAAGCCTTTGAAGCTCTCAAAGCCTATCTCTTGCAGCCACCCGTGCTTATCCCACCTCAGGATGATCACCCTTTCTACCTTTACCTTTCTGCCACTGACCATGCTATAGGAGCCATGCTCGCACATCAGGACTCGGCACGTCGAGAACAAGCCGTTTATTATATAAGTTGTACTCTCGTGGATTACGAGACTAGGTATACACATGTAGAAAAATTGTGCCTAGCCCTATCATTCGTAGCCACCAAACTCCGACACTACCTCCTGAATCACAAAACTTTCGTCATCACCAACACGGACCCCATCCATTATATGTATGCCAAACCACATCTAAACCAACGCATCGCCCGATGGCTTATGCTCCTCGCTGACCTTGACCTTGAATTTATACACCAGAAGTCAATCAAAGGACAAACTATTGCAGACCAACTCGCGGAGGCCCCTTTACCTGGGGAACAATTTACCAATTTTAATTTCCCGACAAACTCATCGCCACTCTTTCACTCAGGGAAGAGTCGTATCCAATGACCCTCTTCTTCGATGGATCCAAATGCCAGCACGGCGGAGGGGCCGGCGTTGTTCTCATTCCTCTTGACGCTGAGCCTATGCCTCTTTCATTCGGCTCGATTTCCCCTACACTAATAATACAGCGGAATACGAGGCCCTTGTTTTGGGTCTCTAGGTTGCGTTACACTTAGGTGTCAAATCTATTAATATTTTTGGCGACTCTCAATTGGTAGTCAATCAAGTTATGGGCATCTACCAATGTAAAAATGAGGAACTTCAAAAGTACAAACATTACGTGGATTCACTTTTGACCTCATTTACTCATTATTCTATCCAGACCATTCCCCGCTCCACTAACAAATTTGCGGATACTATGGCTTGCTTAGCCTCGCAAATTCCTGCTTCATCAACTGACTCTGACATTTTCGTCTTGGTCCAACAACTCTTTGCCCCATCTTACTCAGCCCGGTTATTTGTATGATAAATAATGTGTCTGCTAATTCGCAGGATACCTGGTATCACCAATTTCACGACTACCTTACAACCTCCGTTCTCCCACCTGACCTTACTAGTACCGGCAAATGTGCTTTTCTTAAACGTGTTTCTCGTTATGTCGTCATGGGGGGACTCCTTTATAAACGTGGCTTTGATGGCATCCTCCTTCGATGTCTAACCGGTGCGGAGGTCACCTATACCATCCAACAAGTCCATGACGGTATTTGTGGTGGACATTTTAGTGGCCTTGCCATGGCCAAACGGATCCTTTGCCTAGGCTATTATTGGCCTACTCTTAATAATGACTACTATGAATATGTTAAGCGTTGTGTTATGTGTCAACAACATGCCAACCTTCAACATACTCCTAGTCATCCGCTACAGGTCGCACGAGATCTTTGGCCTTTCTCACAATGGGGTTTAGACCTTATTGGTGAGATTCACCCGCCCTCTTCGCAACGTCACCGTTGGATAATCACAGCAACCGAATATTACACAAAATGGGTGGAGGCCATTCCACTCATTTCAACCAAAAAAGAAAAAATCGTCGAATTCGTTAACCATCACATTATCTGTCGTTTTGGTGTTCCTCATCGCCTGATAACAGATAATGGAAAATCTTTCAAAAATAAGTTGTTACAAGACCTTTGTGACAACTTTGGTATCAAACTTAGTTTCTCATCACCTTACTATCCACAGGCCAATGGTCAGGCTGAATCTTCTAATAAAACCCTAACCAAAATACTCATGAAAGTTGTTAATGATTCTGGAAGAAATTGGCATGATCACATTCCCTTTGCCCTTTGGGCTTATCGTACTAGCATTCATACCTCCACTAATGCCACACCATTTTCTTTGGTATATGGTACCGAGGCTATCTTGCCTCTCGAAATACAACTACCCTCCCTCAGAATATCTCTTCAGGATATTCTCACCAACGATGATTTCCGCCAAGAGCGGTTAGCCCAATTAGAGCTTCTTGACGAGCGACGCCTTATGGCTCTTGACCACCTTCAAATCTACCAAAAACGCATCAAGCGTGCTTATGATAAGCGACTTCATGAGCGTACCTTTAAGGTTGGTGATCTTGTCCTCAAAGAGAATCAACATGTAACCAAACTAGAAAAGAGCAAGCGTGGAAAATTTGCTCCTAATTGGATTGGGCCTTACATTATCACTCACACTTATGGATCAGGCACTTATCGTTTAGCTTCGCTTAATGGTAAACCTGAGCTGAACCCTTAATGCCTTGCATCTTTGACCATTCTACTGTTGAATTCAGTGTTATATCACTTCTTATCTACCTTGCGCTCATCCCTTGAGCTCATTTACCACCGCATACACTTTGTTTCCTACATCTCAAAATCAAAATCAAGCTCACATGGTTTGATTATCACCTCCCCTTAAAGATGCCTTCCCCTTTTTAGTCTAGTCCATGACTTCAAAGTATCAAAATGACACATTCTTAATTAAACACTTATGGGATTTTCTTGAGTCAAACTTCCTACAAAACTAGATGCTTCATGCCAAACGGACAACTAGACCTCTAAAGTCATACATAGACTGCTCCCTCGAAGGACAGCTATGTGCAAAGCTACTATTATAAATAGACTGCTCCCCCGAAGGACAGCTATACACAATCACCGCATCTGCTACTATAAATAGACTGCTCCCTTGAAGGACAGCTATACACAGTCAGCCTTTATCAGAAGCTTCTCGCATTGATCAGCTTCGTGAAGACCTCAAGAGTAACAAAATACATATCCCTTGTAGACTTCCGCATCGATCAGTCTATATCCAGAAAAATAAAATAAAAATAAAAGCAGTATTTCAAAGCACTTTTGAGTCATGGACTTGTCTATTTAGGTTTGGTTCTCTTTCGTCAGAATAATCATCTTATAATAAGTTCTCTGCACCCCAACTATACCGGCCACCTCACCTCACCATTCATCAAAACAACAAAACTCAAGGGACGTGACGTATATCCGATATATTGTGATTATACAACTCTTTTCACCTATCGACTTCTCGCCTATGCAAGGTACCTAGGGATTCAAGCTCATCCTACATTAATATGTGGTCTGTTTAGCTCTTCTCAACTACGGGACACTCTAGCCTCTCTTGCTCGACTCTAGGATTGTGTGTTGACCTTAATCAGGACACGATTCCCTACTACTTGGGTATGCTAACTTTCGCTTCACCTATACCTACACCAACGACATTACCCTACCAACATCAAATTTTTACCAACCGACAAATTGCCTAACCATAACCAAATTACTGAATTCACCTCTCCCTGGTCCTAAGGGAGAACTACATCGGTCTGAGGCCCCTCCTTGCTTTGTGCAATGGGCTATGTAGGCAGCACTTAGGAGACATGGGGTCTCCCAAGGTTAGCTCGACCATCCCCTACCATACCCTATCATGTGTTGTAAATATAAATAGTTTTTGTGTATTTCTATTTGCCAACATTCATCTTTATCCTTTTTCAAAACAAACAAAAACAACATCCAAAACACAACCATTCTTATTATTATCATCACTCAAAACAACATACATATTTAGTTTTATTTTAGATGATAAACAAATACACCTTCTCTATCATCGACTCACAGGTCGGCATCCTTATTTATTCTTATATTCCTATGAAATTCACTTAGACCCTTGCGCCTCCTCCCGAATCAGGTGGTGATCGTGATCGTCGATGCCCCTCAGTTGGCCTCTCCATCCTCAAAGGTGCCACTGCCATTGGTTCCTCCCACTGATCCGCCAACATCTCCTGTAACATACGAATACGTCCTCTCGCGTGGAGGAATCTTGCCTCCAGTCTCTCCACTCATAACTGTGAAACCTCTAACAATCCCGTTGTCTCATTCACCTGTGTTTGAAGCTGGTGAACTAAATCCTGCAGACGATCTCTCTCCGCTGTAATCATAGCTATGTCAGGGCGCTCACGTGCACCTCGCAGCTCTGCTACCCACCATACTCTATAGGCCTCTGTCGTTCCCGCATCCATTACCCTACGATCGGCTGCTATCTCTTCTGGCCCTTCTGGAGGTGTAGGCCGGGGAGGTGAGAATGTTGCCTCGGCGTCGATCCTCATGTATGGTCTATATGTCATAGGTATATCCTGAACGAACCCAAATTGTCGCGCACGCGATCTAGAGGAATCCTCTCGTACTCACCCGGCCTGTGCCCTGCGATCCACCTCAATCACTCCACACCCCTTAACTCCTCAGCTATGTTCTCTGTCACCATATAGTTCCCGTAAGGCCTCCAAAAAATATCGCAATCGTCACCATCTCCCATACCTGTCTATAATACTCGATGTCATCTATCACGGCCTGGGATCTCGCTTCTTGTTCTGTCTGGACCCATCGTCTGAATCCCAACCTCTGCACTCCTGCCTCTCCCGACTCGATGGGTCGGCCTATTGGACGCACACAAACAATGTGCTCATAGGCCCAACAATGTAATAAGTACGAACAATCCAGTGTCATCCTGTGTTTTCGCTTGCAGGCCCATAAACCCCTATATAACTCTGCCAGATATGCGGGTGCCCATGCGAAAGTCACGCTCATTTCTATCATTTCCCAAATAACACTCATCAATGCTTTTGGAAATCTTCCACCCTCTGCCCTCGGTAATGCATAATACCCCACCGCTATCATTAATAGCACGGCCAACCTTGTTTCCTCAGGGTGTGTTGCATACATTGTACCATACGTAAATGTTAAACCTCGCTGTGTCAAATCTCGTGCAGCTGAACCAAATACTGTTGTTATCGCTGCCCACCCCGTGCTAGGCAACGCCTGATACACTGTTTTTCCTATCATTGGGAGTCTCAAAATACGGAGCACATCTTCCAATGTCTTTGCTATCTCCCTGTTGGCGGATAGAAGGTATTCTTTCTCGATTCCATCTCTCAATCAACGCCGCAACATAGCATGGTTACGCGCGATTCGTGAATAATAGCAAATTCCACTTAACCCCAAACGATTTATCAATGCCCATTCAACTGGTGTTACATCCGCTCAATTCGTGACAACAACGCTGGCATAGTATCATTCATCCTTAACCCTGCTTCCGCCTGCATACGTACCAAACGACACATAATTATTCAATAAGAACAAATCTCCATGGGTTTTTTTTTTTCAAATTCTGGAAACTCCTACAGTAACCGATATCGGTTATAGATAACCGATACCGGTTTACTAACCGATACCGGTTATCTCTAAACGATACCGGTCACTGTCAAAAATATACACCCTGCTTAAAAACATACACCTACGATAATTATTTTGCCCGTTTACTCCTATCTATACCTAAAAACATACGTGACCACCCTGCTTACCTACCCCATAGCACTCACCCCATCCCAAACCCTTACCTATCACCTTTTCTTTCTCATCTTTACCCACTTACTCTCTCTCATCCTATTCACACAAAACATGCAAGAATCAAATTACAACCAAACAGTTTACCTCTCGGGATGCAGCAGCTTGGGGTGGAACTGGTCTTCCCCCTCGTCCCTGCCTGCTAGATGCTTCTCCTCGTTCGGCCATGTTCACCACCCTCTTCAAATATAACTTGTCTTTCTGCCTTCTAAATCTCAGCCCACACTCACTTCACCTGTCTCTTTCCTCCTTATCACTCAAATTATTTCATGCAATTACCTGTATCAGTCATCAAACAACGTCGCATTCGCGTATTTAACTTGTTGCATGACTCTAAAAATAAGAATGCTAAAAATAAGAACTTAAGTTGCAAACCAAGCAGTTCTATTTTTAGGAAATATAATTTTAAAGTAATCGATATCGGTTACACAACCGTTATCGGTCATATAGCTACCGACATCGGTTGCATAACCGATATCGGTCATGTGCCCCCTTTTTTGCTTAAACCTAAGCCGTTTCTTCGTTTTTGCAAATTTTTGTGGCGCCCTCCTCTTTTTCCTGCATAACAACACCATTATCAATATTTGTCATGCAAATCACATATCTATATCCTCATAATTTCAGCAACATCATCCATCTACATTATAACAACCATCGACAACATACATACGACATCATATATACATCAAACCCATCAAAGCATACACAACACGTGAATTAAACTCATCATCTATATATACATACATTCAATTTCACAAACCATCAACAAAATACTAAAAACATTTTAAACACAGCATATGAATCAAAATCATCATATATATCTATATATCACGGGTTTCAAATATACAACTTACCTGCTAGGGGCCTCGTGATCTCATAATAATACAAAGCCGGCACGCAAGCCGCAATAACTGTCAAAAATCTCGACTCGGCTCGCAGGCCGGTCTCTCATATCAAAAATATACTCGGCTCACAGGCCGGTATCAACTGTACAACCCGTACTCGGCTCGCAGGCCGGTATATACAATAAATGAATAAATGAATGGATACATCATATGTGGGCACGCAGGCCTCTATAAACATAACCGGTTCGCAGACCAGTGCCTATATCCAATGTACACACAAAAACATCTAACTCTGACCCAGGGATGTCTCAACTCTCCCCACCGCCCTCGGCACCTCTCCCTGCGGGTCCTGGCCCTGGCTCCCGCCTCCTCCCTATCACCGACCCACCGGCTGTAGCTGCACCACCCTGGGATCTCTGACTCCGTGAGGTCTCCGCTCTATGCGCCGCATACGGCTGATAGTCAGCCCCGGTACCATCAAGGACGTCCTGATAGTACCGGGCCTCCGCTCTCGCCTCCATATAACGGGCCCGTGCCACCATAGCTGCTGGGGCTGGTCCCCGACTCCTAATAATAATGGCCCCCGTGCGGTGGTGGTACTGTGCTGTGGTGGCGGCGCGGTGGTGTACTCTATACCGTATTTGTGCGGGTGCCATTTGGTGGTGCTGTGGTGGTGCATTTGGTGGTGCTGTGCTGTGCATGTACCTGCGCTTGGGCTAAGCGCCCCGTAGGACACCTATCGTGCTGTGCGTGCAAAGCAAGCTACCCCTGTAACAGAATAACTGTACTGTCCCCCGAGCTGGTCCTCTCTACTCTGTGACCGCTAAGTCTGGCTGTGGGGGCATGCACTCCTCGCGGCTCTCTCCCCGCCCACCATACCAAAAATGCCCTGTGCGGCGGTGTCGTCTACAGGTATCATCTCTTTGGCCTCTCGGCTACCCAATCTGGGTCCATGGGCATGTGGTGTGGCGGTGGGGCCTCTACATCATCCCTCCCGATCGAGGGGGGAGGTGGCTCATCTCTGTCGTAGCCCACCGCCGTCGTACCCTCTCCAAGGGTATCCGCTCATGCTCTCCCGGCCTCCGTCCCGCTATCCAGAATGTATACTGGATCCACCGCAACTGTGATCGGGCTCCTCCGTGGGCTGATGACCTTTGTAAGGCCTCCATACAATATCCAAGGCAGTCACGCCCTCTAATACATGCCGGTAATATGCTACATCCCGTCCGGTGAGAACTGCTCGTGGCTGGCCCACGACCCCAACCACCTCTGAAAGCCATATCTATAGATCACCTGTGGCCCTGGCTGCTGGGGCAGCCCTACTGGTTGAATGCATATGATATGCTCATATGCCCAACAATGTAACAAGAATGTAGAACAAATCCCGAATCGCCTCATCCGGCGGTAGCCCCACAGCTCTCTGTATAACTGCACCAGGTATACTGGTGCCCAAGCATAACACGTATGCTCCTCCACCATCTCGTGTAGTACCCCCATCAGGCGCCCTGGAAAGCGGCCTCCCTCTGAGTCCGGGAGGGCGAAGCATGTGATGCCGATCATCATCAACATGGCAAGCCGTGTCTCATGTCTATGGGCACGATACATGTCCCCATAGGCAATGCTCACGCTGTGATAAGTCAATAGCGTGGCTGCATCCCCGAATACCTGTAAAATGCTGTCCATGGCTGTCTCTGCATCTACCTGGAAGACTGCCTCTCCATCAATCGGTAGTCTAAGGATGCGATACACATCCTCCAGTGTAATCGTCATCTCTCCGTCGGGAGATGGAACACATTGGTCGCCAGATCCCATCTCTCGATGAGGGCAACCATCAGACTATGATCCCTATCTATCGCCCTATAACGCTGGACTCCACCGAGTCCCACCTCGCGCATGATGGCCCACTGCGCTGCGGACATGTGTGGCCACATCCGTCTCAACAACGGGGGCATCCTATCCCGCATCGTCAGCTGCTGACATGCCTGCAAAACCAACTCACTGCATTAGCCCTACTCTTTATCACAATAACTCCTTTAACCCTCTATACCCCCTTTTTATCCACCCGACCACACCCCAACTCTATAACACACATCTACACCCACCTATCTTCTACAATATCCCCCTCCCTCTTCACACCCAAAACACAAAACCCAATAATAAACAACAACAAACAACACAAAACAACAACCCCAACAAGAACCTAATACCCAAAACCACAACAACAACCAAACCAAACCAACACTAAACAATCCTAAGGACCGGTACCGGTCAACCATGACCGCCACCGGTCCTACCTCAGCATCTCTCCACCGACGCCGGTCACCATACGACCGATGCCGGTCAATTCGTAAATCACCTCCAACGAAGAAAATCGTGACCGATGCCGGTCACTTAGCGACCAACATTGGTCACTGTAAAATCCCGAGAGCCGAACCCGACGCGGCCCCCCCCACATCCATTTTGCCTATTTCTCTCTATTTACCCACCCAAACATCCTAAAAACCTACCCACCCTGCCGCCTTGACCTATTTAACCCATCTATCCTCTTCATTTTTCAAATAACTTCAATTTATTCATTATTTTATCAAAACATGGATTCCTACCTAAACCCCCAAATATAGCTTAACAACATCAAATTCATACAATGAAGGGTTTCGAACCTACCGGTACGATGACACGTCGTCGTGGTGGGATGGGTGGTGGTGGTCCAAACTGGTCCAAGCACCTCCAGCTCCTCCTGGCTATGTCATGGCTCTCAAACTCCTATGCTGGGTCCTCCACCAATCAAATGCTGCCTCCTCCTCGCTAGGGCCTACCAATCACTCACTTCTCCACTCAAATAGTGCCACCTCAGCCGACAAACTCAACAAATCTTTCCAAAAGACCTCAGACAACTAAAATTGGTTTTCAAATTGACAATATGACAATGACAGGCCGTATTTTTCTTTTTATAGGTTTTCGACCTATAACCGATACCGGTTATATTATGCCCTAAAGAACCGGTATCGGTCATCTAACCGATACCGGTCATAGACAATCGATATCGGTTTAATCCCACCTTTTCCCCAATTTCTGCCCTTATTTACTAATCGCCCTTTCTCACAACATTGCCTATATCCTCCTTCGCTGAAAACCCTTTGTTAACTTCATTGGCCCACTTCACGGCCGCAACCAACCAATTTGGCCCGACCCAAGGCCGCAACCAACCAATTTGGCCCGACCCAAGGCCGTAACCAACCATTTGGCCCGACCCGAGGCCGCAACCAACCATTTGGCCCGACCCGAGGCCGCAACCAACCATTTGGCCCGACCCAAGGCCGCAACCAACCAATTGGCCCGACCCAAGGCCGCCACCAACCAATTTGGCCCGACCCAAGGCCGCAACCAACCCATTTGGCCCGACCCAAGGCCGCACCAATTAAATACCTCGCCCAAAATCAACAAATTACAATTTTATCCACCCATCATGTAGCTTTTTGTTCAATCGAGCTCACCTGTTCGTGTTTTAGCATGATTAGGGTCCTTGACTTGATCAGTCGACCAACTTTGCCTAGACCAAGACCGTGACGTTTATCTCAACCAAACCAACCATTTTGATCGCTTTGAACATGCCTAACCATTCCTGTACCTTACCCGTTATATCCCCTGGAGCTACTTCCTATGCCTTGGATACCAAGATTATATCACCCTTGTTTGGATAAACTATCGACCTTTGCCTATGAATTGCTTGTTTTCTCTTCAAATCATGTACCCTGGTCGCACTACTGCATTTCAACGTGCGTCTACTTCCTTGGACCTACCCCACCATCTTACCATCATCTCAACACCATTTCCCTTTATCAACCCTATCCCTGATTTCACGCTACCTCAATCTGTGATAGATTTGAGGGGGATTACCTATACCCTTAACAGGGGTAACCACTTCTTATTATTGTCCGTGCAGCTTTAACAAAGACAAGCTACACGACAACAAGGGGCTAATGTAGACACCAAATTTGTGTCTTACGACCCCCTGTGCCCCGCATCTCATTTCGCAACCTAACCTCATCACCTAAACCTTACACAATTATTTATTAATTACCTTATAATTAATAAATCCACATCGCCATACCTGCCACCTCATTTCGCCACCTCATCATGACCTAGTCTTAACCCTAAACTAACCTAATTAAGACCTATAACTTGGTCCACATCCACACCCATGACTAATTACTCCTCACCCGCACCTAAAACCAACCTCATAATGACTTGACCAAGCCCGCAACTAATCCCTCGGGAGAAAAGAGGGGAAAGCTGGCTATTTTACTAAAAATAGCCCGCTTTGACCTGACCAATACCGGTTTCTACTCGATCGCCGTCGGTTGCGTAACCGCCATCGGTTCCCTGTAAATGACCACTCCCAACCAAAAACAAAGGGTTGGATTTTCGTGGATCAAAAATCAGAAGTCATTGGAAGAATCCGGAATTTACTTGGTTGAACAGAGACAAGTGAAAAGAAAACAAGAGAAGTTTGCAGAGAAGGACATCAAGCCCAAGACTGCAACTGAATAACCAGAGTCCAGTGACACTCATCCAAGTATCAAGAGAGGAGATAGCTCATCTTGGATTGTCAGATCATCCTACTTGAGCCCTGTCTTCGTCATCACAGTCCCAGAACCTGCATTTTCCATCAGGAACTAGTAAGTAAGTCTTATACGTTCTTTTAATAACATTTCTTGAACTTCTGAATCACAGCCATCATAAGTCTATTCCTAGATCTACTACCCAGCAACACACTACATCTAACTATCATTCCTCCACCCTTACATTACCCCAAGAACACCCCCCGTATTCTCTGAGTCCTTCTCATCACCCCATTACCTAACCCCACCCATTTATCAGCCTTATAAAACAACACAACCACCTTACAACCAACCTTCACCAAAAGCCCCTAAAACATTGCCCCTACCGATATCGGTTACCACACCAACCTAAGTCGTTCTGATGACCGGCATCGGTCACCGTGATTCTAAACCAAGACCAGCCCTTTCTCTATTGTTCTAACAAGGTAAACAAATTTTAATTGGACAATAGCTTATTTGTTAGAATTTGTGTTAATTCATATTAGCAGGGGAACTGACCACCTTCGAAAGGAAGTTTTATATTTCCTGGGCCCAAGGCGCAGTTCCTCATTTATTGTCTAATTAAAACCTAGTGGTCTTGTATTCTTACTGCAAGTAGTCCTTCCCGGATAAAAAGGAGTTCTTCGCGGTCGATCTGATCTTTCTCTACGATGCGCGCACACCCTCTCGACATTCAACGGGTATTCCTCCTAGCCCTAACCCTTATCTGCTTCTCAAAGGAATGAAAGGATAGAAGCAACTCTATTCCCTAAAGTGAAACATTCGTGTGTAGAAGCAAGTAGGTACCCCATTACATCAATTATGTTGGCACTACTACGAAGAGGCCTTAAAACACACATCATTATTCATCTAACATGTGATATATGAATGAATGAAACTATAACTTCAAAAGTCTCTTTGAAGATGCTCGAGTTGAATTGGCTCTTGCTAAAATACTTGGGGAATAGATACTTTAGTGATTATGTATAAGAGAGATTGATGTATTTACCTATTTAGAAGCTTTAAACTTGTAGATATTTATTTCCCAATTTCTCTAGATGTGGTATTGCAAGATTTAGGGAGCCTTGGGTTTCTTTTGCAAGTGTTAGAAGTGATTTTATCAATGTAGTGCCATAATATTTATAAGTTAGAAAATGAGGTAGTAAATTTAATTTTTAATATTGGGTTCTACAAATGATTTATCTAAGAAAGTATGTCCTAAAGGGAATTTTCTTTGGGTAGGCCAAAATTTTTTCCCTTAGAGATAGAGATATAGAGAATAGATAGGGATATTGAGATAGAGATAGAGATATAGAGAATAGATAGGGATATAGAGATAGAGAGAAATGACCAAAAAAAGAACATGGAATTCAAAGAAAACTTGGAGAACATGTCCATTCAAGACTGTACAAGTCAACTAGGACCAGATACAATATCCCTGAAATTGACCAAGGAATGATTTAACATGTAATATGAACTTTTGAGGTTGTTACTTGATGTTTATCTATGGATTTTATGCATTATGTTGTCGAGAATTTTATACAATATCGTTGTCTAAGGATAAACAATAGACCTAGTGATGCAAGGGCATCACTCCAAGGGCTAATTTAGGCATGTAATAATCAATGTTGGATTGATAAGGTCTTTAGAGATACTAGGAGGCATTTTAAGGTGTTTTGGTGTGACGAAAAATTTAAAATTCAAATTGTGGAGTTTCCTTCCATTTTGTGCAATTTGAAAATTTGAACTTGGTTAGAGCCAATTTTGGATTTCTTGGTAGGTGTAAGTAATCTAGAGGGTATTTATAGGTTCATTAGGGATTTTGTAAACATTACAAGGTCTTGAAATCTAATTAGGATGTTAATTTTGTTTTTGTAAGTCCTTAATCTTGATTTAGCTCCTTTCTTATACTATAACCTCCCAACACGAGCTTGTTATGAGACTCTAGTAGTTAGTTACAAGTAAAATTTGAGAAAATAAGTTATTAAATATGAATTTGTAACCATTTTTAGTCATTGATCAATCAAATGAGAAGAAATATGGAGCTCAAGAGTATTTCAAGGGTTATATTGCATGAAAAACAAGCTTGTATCAGTTCTTTGATGTGTAAACAATGTAGAAATTTGGAATGCATGTACACTATAATGGAAAGAGATCTTATGGAATGTAATTCAGGGTTCATTCGAAGTGTTTCTATTATATTTTCATGGTTTAGTGTGTTAGTAACAAATAATTTTGTGGCTCACTTTGTAGTTCAAGATAGTTAGTATAAGTTTTAGACCAAGAAAACTCATTTGGGCATAGAAGAGAAGGGTTGTTGAAGAGATAAAGAGGATATGATTAGACTGAGAGAAATTGAAAGGTCATCACACGTGTATATATTCCTCATATTCCTAGAAAATTAAGCTTTTAATCATCTTATGAATGTTCAAGCCTTGATAGTAGAGAACCTTGTTCTAGAGGGTAGAGTACGATGGAAATAAGATTCAAGAACATACTTCAAGGGATAACAATGGTTTTTTGGTAAGATAGGAAGATCATAAGTGTTTTCATAGACCTCATGAGGGTGATTTGAATCCTTGAAACATGATACAAAGAAAAGGGTGTCGAAAATAGTATTCTCAGGCTTGTAGGTAAAACCCTTAGGGTTTTGTGTGTAGGAGAGGCTTGAAGACTCTAGACTCATTTCTAAAGGATGAGAATTTTAAGACATCATATTAAAATATTTTTGAACAATAATTAAAAGAAATTTCACCTTGGTAAGTCCCAGTTGGTTGAAATATATAGCAATCGTCATATAGTACTATAGTTCGGTTGAGGAGACCTAGTTGAGGGTATAGCAGTGGGTTTTAGGAAATATTTTCTTAAGACAACTACTAAGAAATTTTGTACCCAAAAATAAATTCCAAATGGGTATTCAAAACCAAAATTAGTTTTTAATAGAATCCATATACCAAAAGTTATACATGATTTTGTCCTAGGACGGGGTTAGTAAAGTGGAATAGGTCTAGAAGGTGAACTAGAGAGAAAATGGCATAAGCATTGGGAATCGAGATAAACCCTTGTACCCAAACCTCAAGTAGCCAAAAGGGAATCCAAATCAATTTATAATTTTTTTGGGGCTGTATAGATAGTTCTAAACTCAAACTCACCAGACACCTTATACTTGAGGAGCAAAATAGGTAATTTTTGCAAAAGGATACCAAATGAAATATTTCATGTAATTAAAATGAATTTGATGATTGGATTGATATTATTAGAGGTTAGAAAGTATTTTGAAAGGTTTGCATCAATCATTTTGAGAATTTGAAGTCAAAATTACAGGTTTTGGAGGATTCTTGAGTTAATAAAACACACATTTTGCAAGCTAAGAGCGATTGATTAATTTTTGTTGCATCAAAATAACTTATTTGATTGTGTAGAAGTGTTGTATTATCTGCATCAATTGGTATTAGAGTGGAGAATAAGAAGAAATATCGATAATAAGAAGACAAAGAAGATAAAGAAGCAATGAAGAGAAGAGAAGTGAAGTAAATTGTTAAGATACCACTAAGAAGATTGGTGGAGGAGAAATAGAGAGAATCCTAGGGACACTAAGTTGGTTTCTGTGTTGAGAAACATACAGGATAGATTAGGAGCATTGGAATTTTCTCATAGAAGAGGAAAATCCTTGGATGAAGACAATGACAAGGAAGAAGAGAAAGAAAGAAAAGTGGCAGCAAAGAGAGAACCAAAAGTGAGGATCCTAAAGGTAGACATGGGAGGAGGTACTAAGCCAAGGATGAAGGTACCAGAGTATGGAGGAAGCTTACATCCAGAAGAGATGATAGATTGGATAGAAAAAATGGATAAGTACTTTGATTTTGAGAACATTGCAGAGGATAAGAAGGTGAAATTTGCATGTACAAAACTAATAGGGCATGCTACTATTTGGTGGGATTTTGTGCAAGAGGAAAGAGTGAGTAGAGGAAAGGATAAGATCAAGAAATGGGATAAGATGGTGGCTATGAGATCTGGTCACATAGAGGATGATGCTTGAAGAAGTGGCTAGATATGTGAATGGTTTGAGGTTAAACATAAAGGATGAGATCATATTATTCAATCTAAGGACAATGGAAGAGGCATACCAAGAAACCTTTAAGTTAGAGGAGAAATTTTCAAGAAAGAAAACATAATATTTAAGAGGTAGAGGAAGAGGAATGAGAGGAAAATGTTAGTAGTCTATCGAGGAAAACAATAACAAAAAAATAATGGGGAAGAGGTTAACATCTCATAGACACAAAGAACATCTAGAGGTGGATCTACTAGGGGTGGTTACTCATTCAGAGGAAGATGTGGATTTGGTTGAGGAAGAGGTGAGTTCACTGGTAGGTGCTTCAAATGCAATAAATTTTTTGGACATAGGTCATTTGAATGTCTTGAACATCCAAAAGCAAGTATAAACATAGTTAATGAGGAAATGAATCAGATTGCACATGGTGAAGATGAAGAGACTCTAGCATCACCATCATTAGTGGAGAAACTAGAAGTAGGTGAAGCATTGATGATGAGGAGAACCTTGATGAATGTAAGGAGTGAAGAACTAGCTTAGAGAAGGACACTATTCATAACCACATGCAAATCAAAAGGTAAATGTTGCAAAATCATCATTGATAATGGTAGTATTGATAACTTAGCTTCTTATGAGATGGTTGAAAAACAAGAGTTGAAAAGAATGAGACATTCTACTCCATACAAATTCTATTGGGTACAAAGAGATCATCAGGTGTTGGTGAGTCATCATTTTTAGTTAACTTTCATATTGGTAGATATCATGATCAGATTTTATGTGATGTATTTCCCATGGATGTATGCCATCTTTTGATAGATATGCCATGGAAATTTGATAGAAAATCCATACATGATGGATGGGAAAAAACATACACTTTTTTGAAGAATGAAGTTAGGCATACATTGAATCCATTGAAGGATAGGAAAGCATGGCATGAAGAGCATCCTAGAGTGATGTTAATGGCATTGAAACCATTCTTTTAGCATGAAGAAGAGGATGATGTGAAAGAAAGTAAAGTTAGTACAGTTAAGACGATGTGGGAATGGATAAGTGGAGAGAAGGAAACCAAGGAAACTTACAAAGAAGAATGAGTGAGAAAGGTGAATAAGGAAAAGAATCTATAGATCACGATGAGAACAAGGAAAATGATAAGCTAGTAGAGGCAATTAAGAAAGGAGACAACTCAGCACATGAGGTGAACATGAAGCAATCTAGCCTAGTAACAGAAGAAAAACAATCATGAAATGTGTCCACAAGTAAATCAAGAGGGCACAAGACTGCAATGACAAGAGGAGAAAAATCATGAAGGGAACACAATGGTCAAGAATGAAGAGAAAACTTAGAATTTTCCATCTAACATTTCTTTGGATAATGTGTATACATGTCGACACTTGAGATGATGAAGGAACAATCACATGAAGCTGCATAATTCAAGAAATAATTACATTTTTTCACTCTTGAAGGTGAAATGAATCATGAAGAGCATAAAGAAGATGCAGAGGAAATTTTGAGAGTCAAAGATTAGGAGAAACATCCTATATAAAGATGCATCGATGTATAAACTCAGCCAAGAAGTGAAAAACATCATACACAAACCTACAAACTTCATTTTTTTAAATAGCATGATCATTCCAAAGGATAAATAACTTGAGAGAAGCATAATATAGCTTAGGAGAATGAAACAAGAAAATAACTCCATCAAGGAACACCATCACAAGTTCATGTTCGACTTGAAGAAAAGGAAGAAAGAGAGAACAATCTTGCAAGAAAAGACATGTAGATGAGAAGATTTCTCTTTTCCCTTGGGAGTATGATGTAGCCTGAGCATCACTCCAAGAGTTAACTTAGGAATGTAATAATCAATTTTGACTTGATAAAGTCTTTAGAGATCCTAGGAGTCATTTTAAGGTGTTTTGGTGTGACTAACAATTCAAAATTCAAATTGTGAAGTTTCCCTCCATTTGTGTAATTTGTAAATTTGAACTTGGTTGGAGCTAATTTTGGATTTTTGGTAGGTGTAAATAATCGAGAGGGCCTTTATAGGTATATTAGGGGATTTGTAAACATTATGAGGTCTTGAAATCTCATTAGGATGTTAATTTGGGTTTTGTAACTCCTTAATCTTGATTTAGCTCCTTTCTTGTAATTTAACCTCCCAACATGACCTTGTCATGAGATTCCAATAGTTATTTGAGCTAAATTTGAGAAAAGGAGATCTTAAATATGAATTTATAACTATTTTTGGTCATTGATCAATTTAATGAGAAGAAATATGGAGCTCCAAGAGGATTTCAAGGGTTATATTGTATGAAAAACAAACTTGTTTCCGTTATTTGTTGTGTTAACATTGTAAAAATTGGAATACATGTACACTAGACTGGTAAGAGATCTTGTGTATCGTAATTCAAGTTTTCTTTGAAGTGTTTCTATTGTCTTTACATGGTTTAGTGTGCTAGCAACAAAGAATGTTGTGGCTCAATGTAGTTCATGATAATTAGTATACGTTTTAGACCAAGAAAGATAATTTGGGCATTCAAGAGAAGGTTTGTTGAAGAGATAACACGGATAAGATTAGAGTGAGAGAAATTGAAAGGTAATCACATGTGTATAAAATCTTGATTCTTAGAAGATTAATTTTTAATCATCTTATGAATGTTCAAGCCTCGACAATAGAGAACCTTGTTCCGAGAGGGCGGTGTATGGTGGAAATAAGATTCAAGCACATACCTCAAGGGATAACAATGGTTTTACGGTAAGCTAGGAAGATTGTAAGTGTTTGCATAGACCTCATCACGGTGATTTGAATCCTTCAAACGTGATATAAAGCAAAAAGTGGCTAAAATAGTATTTTTGGTCCTATAAGTAAAACCCTTAGGGTTTTGTGTGTAGGAGAGGCTTGAAGACTCTAAACTCATTTCTAAACACTAATAATATTAAAACATCATCTTAAAATATTCTTGAACTAGAATTAACAGGAATTGCACCTTGGTAAGCCCCTAGTTGGTTGAAATCTATAACGGTCATCATCACAATCTGATACGTAGCGTGGTTAAGGAGACCTAGTTGAGGTCTGGATAAAGTGGGTTTTAGGAAAGATTTTCTTAAGAAAGATACTGAGAATTATTTCACCCAAAAATAAATTCCAAATGGGTAGTCAAAACCACAATTAGTTTGTTAAGATAATCCATATGTACAATTTTATACCTAGTTTTCCCGAGATAGGACTTGTAAAGTGGAATAGGTTTAGAAGGTGAATTAGAGAGAAAAATACACAATCATTAGGAATTGAGACAAACCCTTGTACCCACACCTCAATCAGCCAAAAAGGTATCAAAATAAATTTACAAAGTTTTTCGGGGCTTTGTAGATGGGTCTAAACTCAAACTCACCAGACACCTTGTTCTTGAGTAGCAAAATAGGCGCTTTTGCAAAAGGAGACCAAATGAACTTATTTCATGTAATTCCAATGAATTTGATGATTGGATTGGCATGATTAGAGGCTAGAGATTATGCTTAAAAGTTTTCATCAATCATTTTGAGAATTTGAATTCAAAACTACAAGTTTTGGAGGATTTCGCTCGTTGAGAAAACAAGCATTTTGCAAGCTAAGAGCGATTGATTGGTTTTTCTAGATCAAAATAACTTGTTTGAGTGTGTAGACGTGTTGTATGCTCTCTGCAGCACCTAGGAATGTGCTAAGAAGGAATGGGAAGGTTGTTTTTATCTTAGCAGAGAGTGCATTGGAAATAATAGTTTTGTCAAAGAGTGAATTGCCAAATTTAAGTGTCTACAATTATAAAGCATCCCAAAAATTTAAAATGTGGCATTGAAATTATATTTCATTCACATTTTGACATATTTTGTAGTTCTTCCAAAAAAATTAGGCCATGGATAGTCCACAATTTATGAAATATATAGATTGCCTATAATTTTTAATTGTATATCCTCCCAAAATTTGATGTTTGTAACTTTCATACACTATTTTACTTTTGTCAATTTTCTTAAATTTTTAATTTGTCCATATATTTCCTCTTTGTAAATATCCTATGTAGTACAATTTTTATTACTCATTAATGTGATATGGTAATTTCAACTTTTGTTTCTACAATTTTAGTCACAACATAAAACTTGTAGGTAGAAGCTACAATTTAAGTGCCACAACATTGATTTGTGAAATATCTTTTCAAAAATAATAGAAATGGAAATGTTACAATTAATATTCTCACAACTTCATACTACTTTATAAGATAATTATGTATGTGGGTTGTCCACATTTACAAATTCTATATTAAATAATGTAATTATTTACAATTGATGTTGATTTTTGTAAATAAATGGAATAAAAATTCTTTATTGGTTACACTACAAGAATATTAAATTTATTCAAAAATTAATATTAAATTTACATTCAAATGTATTTTGTTACATCAAAATTTCAATCACAAGTGAATATTTTTTGGTATAATATTATATATTAAAAATACAATAAATAAATAGGCGGTGGTTGATTAGAAATGTAAATGGACATGAAAATTGCAATGACATTATCGGGATGAGGAGGAGGTCAAGGTTGAATCGAAGCATAATACCATGTCAAAGATACCTACTCAAAATTAGAAACAACTTTACACCCACCGAATATGAAACTCACTCATCATGTCCATAGAACATCAAAAGTAAAGCTTGAGAGCCCAAGAAAATATAATGAAAAACCTACTAAATTGAGATGAGAGGTTGTGAAGGTGATAAATAAATATCACAAATCATGGACCGGAGAATATACATTCTGGAATAATGATAAGAGTGATGATTTATACTAAAATTTGTAGTCAAGATGTAAATTTTTAACATGAGGGAAATAAAGACCAATAAATACAATAAGAATGGTCCAAGTTAATTGATTGTAGTTACTAGGTTGACCTTGAACTTGAATTTGATATTGAAATTGTTGCCTACATTTTTGGCAAGTAATCTCCATAAAATACTCATTAATTCCTTCCCGCATTTTAGTAGTAGATATTCGTTAATATTTCATTGAAGCTTTATTATGAATTATCTTTGCATTTACAAATTCTAACTTTGCCAAAAAAATTCGTTTTTGCCATTTCTTTAGCATGTTGTGCATAGGATTTCTCGTGGCTACGACTGTCACATCTTCCTTACTTGCATCACTCTAATATTTTTGATTTGATTTTCATTTTCATTTCTCGTGTGTTATTCTACATAAATCCCAATATAGAGTTGTATGCCCCAATCTTGTCATTTGGTGTTGATTGTTTATTGAGATGATCATATTTGTCCTTGGCTAGTATTTTAGCTATATATTTCTTTATGTTGAGATTGTCATAATTTGGAGTTACCATAACTACTCCATCTCAATTGTACCCGCTAAAATTCAACACAATTATACATGAAATAAAAAAAATTCAAACAAAAAAGCTTTTACCAATGATGCATGGAATAAAGAGAGAAAATGTAAAAACTAGTCGTAAAAGCTTTCATTGTAGTTTTCTTAAGTAGAAATGGAAAAAGACTTCAACATATTTGTATACCCAGAAAGCGATCAGCCTTGGACACTATTTATTGCGTCATAATGCTGTCTTCAATACAAACTAAAACTAAATTGAAGTAATACATGGGAAACATGATAAATTCCGGAGAAAATTTCAAAATTGAATGATGATGATTATATAGATGCCCATTGACATTGACTTAGTAAATTGTGTTAAAAACAAACATATTCCAAGAAAAATGATGTGGAATTGGTGATTTACACAGCGATCAATGTGTGAAAGTCTACATGGTGTAATCCTTATATAGTGGCCTGGGATTCAAAGAAGTTTGATATATTCATCGATACACAAAAGTCTCGTCACTTGGGAATGGAATTCAAAGTAATCACAAATTTCCACATTGAGTGAAAAGAGTTACTTAGGTTTGTTTATATCATTAATAGACTTGCTAGAGTCTAACAAATGTTTTTAATGGTCAATGATGTAAATATTATAAAAGTGGAAGTGTTTTTATAACGTGTTGAATATATCAACCATCGTGGAGGAAAAAAATCTTAATTGAACAATTCCTTCTAGTGAAATATTTGTATTAGAAGATCAATAGTTGCAGTGAAATGTTTAGATGATGGAGAATATTAATCTATGTTTTATTATTAAATAATATTGGTTGAGGATCATTGTAAATTATATATTAAATTTGTAGTTTGAATGTAATGTAAGAGAGCATTTTTATTGAAACATTTGTAAATTAGAAGTTAAAAAGTATATGATTATTTATATAAAATATAAGTAATAAATAATATTAATAAAATTATGAATTATTATAATATAGATGAGGTGTTATATTGAAAATTATTGAAACAAATTAAATAGTAATTAAGTTAAATTAGAAGATAAATAAGTAAAATTTCATGATCATATTGTACAACATTGATAATTTCATATTTTTCACCAATTGGTCAAAGACACTTTCTTGCAATTTCATAATTTTTGCAACTTCTTTTGAGAGAAAATCTCTCAATTTATTTCTTGTAAATATCAATATTTTTCCAAATTATCTCTAGATTACAAAGGCACCTTGAAAAAGGCAAGCATTGTCCTTATTTTGATACATATATAGAGATCTATATTTTATGCAACTTCTTTTTGAGAGAAAATCTCTCAATTTACTTTCTTGCAAACACGAGCATTCTTCCAAAATATCCCTTGTTTACAAAAATATCCTTTGTGAGGAGCACAATGATTGTCTACTTTGCACTTACACATTTTGTCTAGTGCACAACCATCTCTAAACTCCTCCACTCCTTTCCCAAACAAACCATTTGTCCAGTCATTAGAAAAAATTCCATGTGGATCAAATCTCTCCTTCACGATTAAAAACTTTTCTAGGTTGTTGCCCTTTTGCTAGCCCTCCAAACAAATAACCTCCCGATTTCCCCCAATGCAATACCCCTCCATGCTTTTCAATAACCATTTGCTCAATCTCCTCAAATACATCTTCATTCCACCTGGGTGTATCTTGGTTCTCTTGGTCGGTAACTTCTCAGATCCATTGCCACGACATCCTCGGGAGGGCCCAAATATGCCTCCGATTGTTTAATGTAACGTATAAGAATGTCGGCTATGTCACATAACTTTTGGGGATTCAAATCCCTAAGCTTCTTTATATCTTCAATTACATTGATGATACGAGACATAGGTACTCTCGGCCCAAATCAAAGTTCATATTAGTATGCACTCGACGGTCCCAAAGACAAATAGTATCATTTTTATCTAAATATTTGGGGTACTTAAGGTTATTGCTAGTACCATTTCCTTGGCATCCTCCAAATGATCGCATGCGATGGTTGTATCCGATCACTGGATAACTTTGTGAAGCGGACTCCATCGTTTACAAATCCATTTCCTTGAGCCACGTGATGAGATTGTCGACTTTCCAGTAGATTACATATTGCATCCACGTCATTTGTAGATTGGTAAGTGTCATCTACAAAGAAAGAAAAAATGATTGTTAAGTTATGTGCATAATTGACATTAACAAAAACGATTAGAAATATTTGGAAAATACTTTTTCTTGTATATATTTTGTTGATGAATCGAAAGAGAACTTTTTTTCAAAACATAATAATGAAAAGATAATAACGTAAACCCCAAAGAGACCGCGTCACAGACAGCTCATTCACATTAAGTGTATGGTGGGATAATGATTGAAGCGTAGAAAACATATAAAATAAGTGGGAAAATGAGAGCACTCACACTGATAAGCATCCCTTTCAACGTCGCTAACCTTGGAACCTCTCAAGATAGCGAATTCCCCTTCTCCTGGGACATCAACTGGAACACCATATTTCGTCAGGAAAACGGCCTTTCCATGGGAGGGAATCCACTCTATGTCTGCAAATTCATAAGCCCTCAGAAAATCCTCAATTTCATTTTCAAGATCCTTATCGTCTCTCACGGCTATGGAAACAGAGCGCTTGAACATCGGCCTCAACGCGAAGGTTATTTCTGAAATGGCTCGAGAGTACCCAAAGAAATCCTCGCCGCTTTCATGTCTTCGTCTGCTTCTGTTAAGGTGATCACCTTCGCATATCCCTCGGAAGGAGTCGCAGGGACAACTAATCTCATGGAAACTACATATTCATAAACGCCGCTGCCTTTCCCGACGAGACCGCTGCCGTGTGCTCCGGTGGAAATAACGCCGGCGGCAGAGACTCCGTCCCAGTAAATCATGGCAGGAACAGCCAGACCGTGTTTTGCAGCTTCCTCCATAACGTCTCGCATCATGATTCCCGCTTGCACAGTAATTGTCATTGCAGTCTTGTCGATTGCAATTACAGAGTCATAGTTTTGGGTGTTTATGATGAGCCCCTGCCTCCCGGACAGACTAATCTGGGCAGGGCATGCGCCATGCGGCTCACTACTCTAATCTTTTGCTGTCTTTTCACCGCCACAGCAATAGCATGGACGAGCTCGGCTTCTGATCTGGGCAATGCTGCGTAGGCCGCCTCGCAATTATGACGGTCTTCCCAATACCCCTGGGAATTGAAGATTTTGCATCTGCTTCCATCTCCTCTGCAGTCCACTGATAGAGGAGCATCGATCCGCAAGCTGTCTTCAAGACAAAACTAAAATAAAATAAAAGCAATACGTGGGAAAAGCTTGGAGACATCATAAATCCCTGAGATAAAACTCGATATTGAAGTTCCGAGTTTGTTACTTAGATGTGTCTTGAGCGCGCAGGATTATATAGACGCCCATTCACATTGACTTGGTAATCAATACGTAATTCTTCTAAGAAGTTCCATATATTCAGAAGTCTCCCCACTTGGGAATGGAATTCGAAGAAAATGCAGGGTCGAGTGCTAAAGTCTAACAAATGTTTTGTAATTCTTCCAGACACTTGATTTCCATTAAGAAGTAGTCGGTCAATAACGTTTGTTAATAATTCATTTAAATATTACAGAAATGGAAGTCTTTTTATAACGACGCGGTGAATATGTCAACCTCTCTTGCATTTTGACGTTCAATGTTAGTACATGTCACAATCAAATTAGTTGCCGAGTCATATCTCAAAAATTATTGGATGTTATTTGATATTTAAAATTTAATATGTACGTCAAATTCGTTTTTATAATAACTATGACAAAATATATAAATTAAGCTAAATTTTATATGGATGTTGTTGTTCTTTGTAATATTCTCCCATAATTATGTGATTTTTATTTAATTTTGGAGAATAGATTAGACTAATCAATTTCATAATTTTTCACATACTTATTTTTTAAAATTAAAATTAATATTGCACTAATTAATTTGAAGATTGATAAACATCATTAAAGTTTATGAGAAAATTGTATCAAAAGTTCAAATTACAATTTTTAAAAAATTGAAAAAATGATAGAAATGACTCACTTAGAATCATTGGTGCAAACTTGCAATTTTGTAGAAAATGACTTCCAACTTCCAACTTCTAGGCTTGCAAGTTCAATCTTCAAATTTCACTTTTCTTGCAAAATCCTAAATCCAATGCTTTTAGTCTACTATCTAATCTTTATTTATAAGAAATCAAACAAATAAAAAAAAAAAAATCAATTACAAATCAAAATCAATATTATAAAACTAAAACGAAATCAAATAAAGCTAATGAAAAATCAAACAAAATTAATTAAAAATCAAAATTAATAGATGTTTCTATTTTATCAAATGAGATATGAAGATGCTTGCATTTCATTGATAAGATATTAAGATAATTGTATTCTTTTAATTATCTTTTCATTCCAAAGTTTCCATTTTCATTTATGTTATATTTTTCATGAATCTCACAAATAAAAAGATTTGCAACTATATCTAACCAAAAAGAGGTTAAAAACATAAGTATTATGTCTTTTCTACTATCATATATTAAAATATATATCAATATTTTTTCTTAATAAATCTAAATGATTTGTAAACCGGGTTAAATAATTTTACACAATAGATACTGAAGTTCTCAATTCCTTTAAAAACATAGAATTGGAAGCGGATTCTCAACTTTCCTTTAGTATTGAATAGAAAATTGGATTCTTTTTCTGTTCTAGGAATGTAAAAAAATTCTCACTTAGAAACATCTGATGAATTCATTCTGCTTAACTCTTTCATGTGTTGTTTTGTAAATATTCACAAGTTTGTTAACTGATGCATTCAAATCCATTTGCAATTGCATTTAACTGAACAATGAACAAACTGAAAATGAAAGACACAGAAGTTGATAATGGAGTTCATCCCATTTGGGACTACATCTCCGGGTTTGGAATAACGAACCATTTCCATTAAAAACCAATGTAAAACTTTCTTTTACAATTTACATCAGTATGGATATTTAAAAACTGAAATAGTACTTCACTGAGTGTGGAATTCATTGATCTCAAGATCAAGTTTCCATTCCCAAAACTCCAAGTACCTGCAACTTTCTCCACCTTGTGGGTATTCAAAAACTCCCTAATTTGGGTATGCAAATCAATTGTAAACTGCATAGAAACCCATTAGAGTAATAATTCAAATCTGTAGAGGCCCTGGATCATTCTTGTAAACTACAATTTTACTTCCACAGCTACTTAGCTTCATACAACAAAATATTACGGATGTACATATGGGATAAACTGATTAATATATCTCTCTAACTATGTTGTAATAATAATTAAATGATGTAAATACAACATAAAATAGATGAGCTTGCAAATAGTACCGAAAGTGAACTTTAAGAACTCGAAACTATGAGAGAAGCATCTCAACAAGTTCGTAGCACCAATTCATTATCTATCTGCTCCTTCTCTTGAGTTCTCCATAAAACCATCACATTTTTCTTCCAAAAACAGGTCAAACGAACTCAAAATGGGAAAAGAATCACATCACTGGAATCTTCTCTAAATTCTTGACAAAATTCTAGAAGACATCAAGTCTCCATTCGGCCTCCAAGACCCTCAAAAATGGCCTTGAATCAAAACGCATGTTATCCTTCTAAGATAGTCAAACTGTGACCCCATTTTAAATAAAATAATTCCACTTTTATAACTTGTCAAGCGACTGTGGCGCAATGGTTGGGCACTTGCATTGTTTGGATGGAGGTCGGGGTTCAAATCCCACCTCCATCTATACAAAGTCGGCGATTGAGCACTCTATTTCCTTTTTACGAAAACTTACTGATGCATGTATTTATTTACACTTTAGTGTACACTTAGGATTTAAAATACGCTTAAGGTGGCATCTTAATTGGTCAAAGTTGGAATATATATGCACTTCGCTTATCATATAATGTATAGTTTAATACATGGATTAAAATATGGTGCATAATGTAATGTGATTAATTGAAGGAAAGGATTAAGGATTAAATAATCATGAATTGATAAAATATGTGAACTACAGGTATGTCGCAATTGGGTTATTGTCGGATGTCCACTTTGTAGGATATCAATAGTTATCATAATTAATTCGAAAATATGAAGAATATAAGTAATGTGATTAATTGAAGGAAATGATTAAGGATTAAATAATCATGAATTGATAAAATATGTGAACTACGGGTATGTCACGGTTGGGATATTGGCAAGATGTCCCACCCGTGGGATATCAATAGTTAGCATAATTAATTCGAAAATATGAATAATATAAGGAATACAAATGGTCAAGACTACCCTCCGGTAAAAGAGTGAGTTGAACTTGGCTAAGGGTCCCAAACAAGTAAATAATGGGGTCCATTTTGAACTTTATGCTTTTCAAAAACCAAAGCGTTACAAAAATTAAACAACCTCTTCACATTTTTCACCATGTGTCATTTTATCGATGCGACACTTGTCCTCCTTTAGATGCTGTCCCATTACTTGTTTCGAGATCCAACTTTGATCAGCCACCAAATGTGCACACGGACTCCGTTTTCCACGTTCTTACCATCGTTGGAAAGATCTCGGAAGGCTCTAATGCATTGGAATGGTTTAGGGAAGATCGGGAAAATTTTAAAATGGTATCTAGATCATACCTTCCCATAAAGTCCTTTTGGCCTCCAAAAGGTTTATCAATCCCGAGGAAAAAGGGTCTTCGTGAACTCACTTTCTACCATCACAAATATTCCTGCACTAATCCAACATATATAGGAGAAAAAATCATACCAAAGTGTTATGAAGTCAATTCTATCAACTGATGTAGAAACTTCATTTCACAAAACACCAATTCTATCAGCAAAATAAGACAAGATATAAAAACTTCCCTACAAGAAATCAACCGTCTCACTGAAATTGTATACTAACTGCAAAGAGTAAATACCAACTCTGTATATCCCAATCTGCCAAAAATGACATGTTACCCAAAAATAGTCACCGAGATGACAAATTCTCTTAATCTCTGCATTGCATAACGGTTACGATGTTCTCTTTGTTTTATCAATATCTGCAAAGGAAAAACAAGGTGCTACGACCATGATTTTAAAATCATATGTGCCAATAATGCATTATAGGCCTTTATAAATCACTGCAACAAAATGTATACTTGTATGAACCAATGTGTCATGTTGTGGGTCTTTGATAAGTACGTCTAATGATTGCCCAATATATTTTATCATGAATTGATAAAATATGTGAACTACTGGTATGTCGCGATTGGGTTATTGTCCGGATGTCCCACTTTGTAGGATATCAATAGTTATCATAATTAATTGAAAATATGAAGAATATAAGTAATGTGATTAATTGAAGGAAATGATTAAGGATTAAATAATCATGAATTGATAAAATATGTGAACTACGGGTATGTCACAGTTGGGATATTGGCAAGATGTCCCACCTGTGGGATATCAATAGTTAGCATAATTAATTCGAAAATATGAATAATATAAGGAATACAGCGGTCAAGACTACCCTCCGGTAAAAGAGTGAGTTGAACTCGGCTAAGGGTCCCAAACAAGTAAATAATGGGGTCCATTTTGAACTTTATGCTTTTCAAAAACCAGTGTTACAAAAATTAAACAACCTCTTCACATTTTTCACCATGTGTCATTTTATCGATGCGACACTTGTCCTCCTTTAGATGCTGTCCCATTACTTGTTTTGAGATCCAACTTTGATCAGCCACCAAATGTGCACGGACTCCGTTTTCCACGTTCTTACCATCGTTGGAAAGATCTCGGAAGGCTCTAATGCATTGGAATGGTTTAGGGAAGATCGGGAAAATTTTAAAATGGTATCTAGATCATACCTTCCCATAAAGTCCTTTTGGCCTCCAAAAGGTTTATCAATCGAGGAAAAAGGGTCTTCGTGAACTCACTTTCTACCATCACAAATATTCTGCACTAATCCAACATATATAGGAGAAAAATCATACCAAAGTGTTATGAAGTCAATTCTATCAACCGATGTAGAAACTTAATTTCACAAAACACCAATTCTATCGGGAAAATAAGACAAGATATAAAAACTTCCCTACAAGAAATCAACCATCTCACTAAAATTGTATACTAACTGCAAAGAGTAAATACCAACTCTGCATATCCCAATCTGCAAAAATGACATGTTACCCAAAAATAGTCACCGAGATGACAAATTCTCTTAATCTCGCATTGCATAACTTGATTTACGATGTTCTCTTTGTTTTATCAATATCGCGCAAAGGAAAACAATGTGCTACAACCATGATTTTAAAATCATATGTGCCAATAATGCATTATAGGCCTTTATAAATTGCTGCAACAAAATGTATACTTGTATGAACCAATGTGTCCTCTTATGGGTCTTTGATAAGTACGTACAATGATTGCCCAATATAGACTTAAACATATAATAAGTATCAAGTAGCCGTTGTATTGCCTAATACTGATTGCATCCACATTTGTCCACCTTATAAATGACAACACTTAAACTGAGCTGCAAGACATGTTGATCATGCCCAAAAGTAATCATGTGTACCCTTTTGTCAAAATCCACAAATGAAGTTCAAAAATGAAGTTTTTCATAACCATAATTATGAGAGTGATCTGAGTATGACGACCTATCCCTCAGACTTTCTCGATAGGTCACTTCAATGAACTAGATAATCTCTAAGTTAAAATATGAGTTAAATCCATTACCACATTTGATGAGGAACTCAAAAACTTAGTAGGAGATATATATATAAAATAGAGCTTGCAATACCATTAACTGTGAGAATAAAACTAAGTGTGTTAAGCCTGCCTCTAAGTTTTCCCACTGTAGGTAGCTCAAAATTACATTCAACAATCCATTAGTGATTCCTTTCTACGGAATCAAAAGTATAGTCAACTGTATATATATGAAAGGATAATCTAAGGGAAAAAATAGATGATAAATCCATCCTGTAATCAACATTCACTTGTTTTATCCCCTATGATTGATTATCAAAACCCTTTCACTACATCTTTCAAAACCTAATATCAACTTAGAGCTTTTCACCAATAAAATAAGAGTCTCTTTACAACTTACAACTTATAAGCAACTTGTAGTAAGAAAATATAATAAATATGAGGAGTATACCAAGAATTTTTAACCTATCTCGAGGTGTCCTCACTAATGACTACTCTCTGTCTCATATCCCCCTGCTTATCCATCTGAGTTAGTTTTCCAAAATATCTAAAAATAGAAAAATACAAAATAGGAGATAACAAATATCCATCCACAACACTAAACATGTCAATTTCTTCCTGGATCCCATACTCAGAAGAAAATTCCCCGATTAAGTTTCTAAATGGCGAGCATACTATTCATATCATAGTAATGCCTATTAAAACTATTCATTAAACCATTTTAGCAACATATGTACTTTTGCATGGTTTCAATAACATGAATAGGAAGTTTTAACATCACCCTTTATTCAACTGACTTAGTGATAAAAAAACCTCTTTTAAAATTCTAAACAATCTCAACAAGGTATATTCCCTTCTGGATTAGCCACACAAAGGTCATCCCATCTGGTTATTTTAAACCAATACACTGTGTTAAAAAAGCCATCAAAAATCTAGAAGAGTTGGAATAGTTTTACCTTCCTTTGAGAAACTATGAAATATATGAAACTCTATCTCAGAAAGAGTTAGATGACCCGTTATTGTTGAATTTGTTAAACCAATTCATTAACCATTATCAATATAAGGGAAATTTTCCTCTTGTTTGGTTATACAACTAAACCGAGAAATTCCAAAAAGGTTTATAAATAATTCCATATCAAGGTATATTTTTTACTTTCAGTGCAACACACACGAAGGAATCAAATCCATAACCCGTGTCACATAGCTATATTGAAAAACAATTATTACCTTCTTTAAGAACTGTAAAGTATGCATACTGAATAGAGAAAGGTTAACACTTTGTTGGAGCTTCTAAACAACTCACCCTACTTGCTTCTACAATACTTACAAGCTGTGAAGACAAATCAGTTGAACAACCAATATAAATCTCAGTGTCTTAAAAATGCAACTTAGTAAATCCAAATAACCTTGTTGCCATTTCCATGTCTCATAATGGAATCTAGTTTTTCACTAATAAGCTCATTAAGGTAATAGAATTTCCATAGTATGATTAGCTATCCAAAAATATCTTATAGAGTTTCATTATGCTTGTTCCTCAACTAGATTAATCTTACAAGACTAGTGTTATAAACTCTTAGTTGTTAGAAGCTTGTCTTCCCTAAGAGATAACAAGGATAAGCTTAGAGTGAGAGAAATTGAAAGGTCATCACACGTGTATAGACTCCTCAGATTCTTAGAAGATTAATTTTTAATCATCTTATGAATGTTCAAGCCTTGACAATAGAGAACCATGTTCTAGAGGGCAAAGTATAGTGGAAATAAGATTCAAGCACATAGTTCAAGGGATAACAATGGTTTTCTCGGTAAGCTAGGAAGATCCTAAGTGTTTCCATAGACCTTATGACAGTGATTTGAAGCCTTGAAACATGATATAAAGCAAAAAGTGGCTATAATAGTATTTTTGGTTCCGTAGGTAAAACCCTTAGGGTTTTGTGTGTAGGAGAGGCTTGAAGACTCTAAACTCATTTCTAAAGGCTAATAATTTTAAGACATCATCTTAAAATATTCTTGAAAAATAATTAACGAGATTTGCACCTTGGTAAGCCCCAGGTTGGTTGAAATCTATAGCTGTAGTGCCCACTTCCCTTCGACACCTTTTTTATTATTGTTTTCGATACTATCGTCTGCACTTATGGATATATTATAGTTTTGATATAGCATGTTAGTAGATATTAGAGATATTGAACTGTTATTGATTTGATTCTTATATGATGCATATGGACTATTGAAGACATTTGATGTTGATATTGATATACTTTTGACATGGTTATTTATCTATAATTCTGACATGTGATATATTTAGTCATATTGAGTAGATCTTGATAATTGGATTAATGTGCTAGAAAATTGTAAGTGATATCATATCTTACATAGATGATATTAATTCATATATAGTTGATTTCAGAATTATATTGCATATTTGACATGAATGTTTTAATATGGCCACGTGGCTGAAGGAGGTATTCTCTATTTTGCAGGTATATTATATTCACAACAATATCGGGGGATTGGAGACCAACCACATCGGAATTTGAGAAGAAGTCAACTAGGGTCACCATGGCAATGTGTAATTGTGTGTGTGTGTTAGGATTATTTGGTTAGGAGAAAATTGTGACCTAGGGGTCATGTGTTGTTTTGTTTTAATTTTACCTCTTTGATAATGTTAGTATGTGTTTTCTTTTAGTAATGAAATTTTACTTGTTCCATTATTTAGATTTTTGGATTTTTGTTTACCCCCTTTATTAGTCATTGGTTGTAGTGTCTTAATTAAGCTAATTTGAATTTTTCCTAAACTAATTAAAGATGTGACCAAAAAGAGTTCATTTATTAGGCTTGATTTACTTTTGGATTTTGTGTTGAGTGAAGTGTGTTTGAGTTTTGAGTGTAGCACACTCTACCCTTCATGGGAAACTCGAATTTGGCCTTAGAGGCCAAATTTGGAAGCTTGTGGGATAAGTCAAACTTGTCCCACACCTCTTAAATACCCATGCCAACCCTACCTATGGGTTGGGGGGTCAAATTTAGGCTCTTTTAGGTGTTTTGGGGGATAAAAAGGTAAAATGTTAAATGCACTTTATTTCAAATATTTATTTTTGTCCTTTGGGGGAGTGGGCTTTGATGGAGTGTGTAACGTTCTTGTCAATCATCCAACCACTTATTAATGGTGCTTTGGAATATGAGGTTGACCAAGTGATGTGGAGTAGAGAGGAAATGAGGTGGCATCCTACTTGGAGCCACATCATCCCTCCCTCTCCTTTCTCTATTTATTGAATTCTTGTTGCTTGTTTTGGGGTTGGATGATCATTTTTAGTCTCTTGAAATTTTGGAGAGTGAGAGGATTTTGAGAGAGTTGTGGATTTTTGGAGCTTGTGGATGCTTGCTTGATCTTTGGAGGAGTTTGGAACTTCATACTTGGAACAAGCTCTACCATGGAGAGGTAGGAGCTTCACCTTAGTTTAAATTATGTTATTTGTTTTATTGTATGTGTGTATATGTTGTGTTGAATGTTGTTGTCTCTTTGAAATGTTTGTTGGGTGTGGGTAGAATGCCTAAGTTGGGAGTGGGAGGAGACTATGGGGAGTTTTTCTTGTAGGGAGGCATAAGAGATCACTTTCTTGTGGAGGGAGTTTGGGTTGGGTGCCCCATCTAGTATGAGAAATGCTTGCATTTCTTCTTGTTCTTATTATGAGGGAGCCATAAGAGTTTTGAGGGAGGCATAAGAGTGTATGGAGGTATAAGGGTACTTGAGGGAGGCATAAGAGTTGGTAGGGAAATTTTTTTGCATTGGAGGCTTTTAGGTGGGCACCCATTCCCATTGGGAGGCATAAGTGGCCTCCCCATAGGTCTTACTCTTTTAGCTTTCTTGATAAGCCTTGTTATATTGTTGTTTTGTTTGAGTCCTTGTTAAATTGTTCTTGTGGTTGTATGTAAATGGAATGAATGTGAAAATTATTTGTTAAGTATTGTGGAAGCTAGTAGTTGCCATGAGTTGAGATCTTCTCCCATTGTAATGTGGTTGGGGCTCGGGGGCCAATGGGGAGGATGGCTTCTCCTCTCCATTGGGTATCTTGGTTGGGTGGAGAGCGTTGCCTCTCCCCTATTTTGTTGTGAATCAAGCAATTTCTTGGAGGAGCTATCTTGTTGGAGTTGGAGAATGGAGTCTTGTTGGTGGCTATGTGAAACTTTCTTGTATTTTACCCACTTAGAGTGGAAGAAATTGTAATAATGTATTTCATTCTTGTGTTTACTTTTGTATGACTTCCCACATCAAGTGGAGAACATTGTTGTAATCTTGTAAAAGGAGTTTACATTTAATATTTGTATATTGAAAAGAGAAAGAAATATTTGTATGGTTTAGTTAGGAAATGGAAAAAGGAAGTCTTCTTCATTGTAAATATTGTAGAGTTAGTTTTGCAAATATAAAAGAAAGTATTTTCTCCTTGTTGAAATATTGGATGTGTTGTGAGAAAAGTAGTGCTTGTATTAAAATATTAAGCTATTTTACAATGGAAAGGAAAGTATATTTTCATTGAGTAGTTATTGTATTGTAAATGTGAGAAAGAAGAAAATGTAGAGATTGTTAGAAGTTGAATTTTTTTACAAAATATCATTGTATGGAAAATAAAGTTATTGTGGTTGTTTAGAATGTATGCATATTGTAGTAGAATGAAAGAGAGAACAAGTTAGATTATATTGTATCTAGGAAAGTTAATTTTATATGAAGAAATGACAAAGAAATAAAATAGATTTACATTCCTTTGCTCTTGTAATGGAAAGAAAGAATCTAGTTAAACAAATGGAAATTATTCTTGTAAGTAGATGAATTTTAATAGAGTTGAAAACACTTTAAAAGGACTAGATTTAACTAAGAAATGAATAATAGAGCACTAAATCTCAAATCTGGAACTTGGAATGAACAAAGACAACTTATAATGCATTTTTACATCCTTTGACAACTTTAAGTTTTTGTAAAAATATCGGCTTTAAGGTTCTATTTCTCGAAAGCAGGGCTGCCACCTGTGTAGAGTGGCGGTCCTGTGCTTACCTCTCTCAGGCGGTGGCGGTGGTCTCAAAACCGTCGCTTAGTAGGGCGTTGGTCATATTTTTTTGCCTAGGTGAGGTGGTGGTCTCTTGCAATGCGCGCTCACGGAGGGCGGCGGTCCACTATTTTTCACCCACGGCGGGCGGCGGTCCAGAACGCCGGTCTACTCTGGGTGGCGGTCCTGTCACTTATGACATAATTTCTGTGGATCCGTGCTGTGCGTGAAATTTAACTAGTTTTCACTAATTCCTAAGTTGTAAAATTTAACCTATTACTACCAGCAAGTAAAATAAAGATAAATTCTTAGGAATGGGACAAAAAAACACTCAAATGGTGAATCTAAAAGCATTCTTTCATTTATATCAAAAGGGGTAGGGTTTGCCCCAAATTTAAACCCAATACACTAAAATCTTGGAATAAAAACTAGATTGGAGGAGGAAACTCCTCCCAATCCTTGAAGGAAATAGATTACATAAATAAAAGACAAAACTAAGATAAGCCTAGACTAAATCCTCTTGTAGAATCCTCCATGGCTTCCTCCTCTCCAACCTGCAAATTTAACAAAAGAAAATGAATCAAATGAGAAGAATAGAATGAGAATAGGTTTTAATAGAATTTCATAAGGATTTTAGGGCAAGGATGGGAACCCTAGGATCTAGTGGCTTAGATGGATTTGATCCAATGGTGGAGGATTGACCCTACCTTTATTAAGTACAAATGTAATTTAAATGTTTAATGTAAAATCCTTAAGGGTATGTGTAGATGGGTGAGTGGGGCCATTTAATTGCCTAGGGGTGTGATGTTCCTTTTAACCCTTAGTATGTGTAGAAACTTATTAAATTCTTCAATCATAAAACTGAGCTAAGTAGTGTAAGTAAATTAATGAACCCTAAGGGTTAAGCACCCTTGTAACATCCTTGTACCTTAACCTTTAACATTTTTATAACTTAAACAAAAAAAATTAGTCACATTTTCGGGTTAAGTATTAGGTTGAAACAAGTTCCTAGAACGTCATTTTTGTGGGCGTTACAATAACAATCATCATACAATCTTGTTGTTTGGTTAATGAGACCTAGTTGAGGTGCTGGACAATGGGTTTTAGGAAATATTTTCTTAAGAAAGCTACTTGAAATTTTTACCCGATAATAAATTCCAAATGGGTAGTCAAAACCACAATCATTTTGTTAAGATAATCCATATATCAAAATTTATACCTAATTTTGTCTTGGGACAGGACTTGTAAAGTGGAATAGGTTTAGAAGGTAAATTAGAGAGAAAAATACATAATCATTAGGAATTGAGACAAACCCTTGTACCCACACCTCAATCAGCCGAAATGGTATCGAAATCAATTTATAAAGTTTTTGGGGCTTTGTAGATAGTTCTAAACTCAAACTCACTAGACACCTTGTTCTTGAGGAGCAAAATAGGTAGTTTTGCAAAACAAGACCAAATGAACTTATTTCATGTAATTCAATGAATTTGATGATTGGATTAGCATGATTAGTGGCTAAAGAGTATGCTTAAAGGTTTTCATCAATCATTTTGAGCATTTGAAGTCAAAATTACTAGTTTTGGAGGATTCTTGAGTTGAGAAAACAAACATTTTGCAAGCTAAGTGTGATTGGTGATTTTGTTGGATCAAACTAACATGTTTGAGTGTGTAGATGCGTTGTATGCTCTGCATCACCTAGGAATGTGCTAAAAAGGAATGAGAAGGCTGTTTTTATCTTAGCAAGAGTGCATTGGAAAAAATAGTTTTGTAAAGAGTGAATTGCCAAATTTAAGTGTCTACATCCCAAAAATTTAAAATGTGGCATTGAAATTATATCTCATTCACATTTTTACATACTTTTAGTTCTTCCAAAAAAATTAGGCCATGGATAGTCCACAATATATGAAATATATAGATTGCCTACATTTTTAATTGTATAACCTCAAAAAATTGATGTTTGTAACTTTCATACATTATTTTACTTTTGTCAATTTTCTTAAATTTTTTAATTTGTCCATATATTTCCTCTTTGTAAATATTCTATGTAGTACAATTTTTATTACTCATCAATGTGATATTTGTGGTAATTTCAACTTTTGTTTCTACAATTTTAGTCACAACATAAAATTTGTAGGTAGAAGTTTATAATTTAAGTGCCACAACATTGATTTGTGAAATATATTTTAAAAAAATAGAAATGGAAATGTTAAAATTAATATTATCACAACTTGGACTACTTTATAAGATAATTATGTATGTGGGTTGTCCATATTTACAAATTCTATATTAAATAATGTAATTATTGACAATTGATGTTGATTTTTGTAAATAAATGGAATAAAAATTCTTTATTGGTTACACTACAAGAATATTGAATTTATTCAAAAATTAATATTAAATTTACATTCAAATGTATTTTGTTACATCGTAATTTCAATTACAAGTGAAATAATATTTTGGTATAATATTATATATTAAAAATACAATAAATAAATAGGCGGTGGTTGATTAGAAATGTAAATGGAAATGGCAATTGAAATGACATGATCGGGATGAGGACGTCGAGGTTGAATCAGAAGAATAATACCATATCGATATACCTACTCAAAATTAGAAAAAACATTACATCCACCGAATATGAAACTCACTTATCATGTCCATAACAACATCAAAAGTAAATCTTGAGAGCCCAAGAAAATATAATGGAAAACCTACTAAATTAATATGAGAGTTGAAGGTGATAAATAAATATCACAAATCATGGACCGAAGAATATACATGCCAAGGAATAATGATAGCAGTGATGGTTCAATATGACAACTTTGTAGTTAAGATGTAAATTCGAACATGAAGGAAATAAAGACCAATAAATATAATAAGAATGGTCCAAGTTAATTGATTGTAATTACAATTGTAGATAAGGTCGACCTTGAACTTGAATTTGATATTGAGATCGTTGATTGCATTTTTGGAAAGTAATCTCCATAAAATACTCATTAATTCCTTCCTCTTCTTTTAGTAGTAGATATTCGTTAATATTTGATTGAAGCTTTATTATGAATTATCTTTACATTTTAAAATTCTAACTTTTCCAAATAAATCCTTTTGCCAATTCTTTAGCATGTTGTGCATAGGATTTCTCCATGGCTACGACTGCATCACGTCTTCCCTTACTTGCGTCACTCCTATAATATTTGTGATTTGATTTTCATTTTCATTTTTTGAGTGTTATTCCACATAAATCCCAATATAGAGTTGTAACAAGCCATCTGTTATTGAGTGGTATGCGCCAATCTTGTCATTTGGTGTTGATTATGTATTGAGATGATCATATTTGTCCTTGGCTAGTATTTTAGCTATATATTTCTTTATGTCATATGTTGAGATTTTCATAATTTGGAGTTACCATAACTACTCCATCTCAATTGTACCCGCTAACATTCAACACAATTATACATGAAATAAATAAATTCAAACAAAAAGATTTTACCAATGATGCATGGAATGGGAGAGAAAATGTAAAAACTAGTCGTAAATCAAAGTGATACAAATGAGAAGATGATATTTTTCTCTCAAGATCACTAAAATTGGACCAAATGAGTTTAAGAGTACTTGGAGGAGGGAGGGTGAATGCATGAGGTCATCTAATATCTAGAATGACGTAGGAAAGATGAAATGCGAGAGGTTGAGTGTGAAATTTTTACCATCCAATTTGATTGAAATCATCTATTCAAATCTCACATAGACATGATGATGTTACCAATGTTTTGAAGTGAATTTTATTATGGAATCCAAATACTTCCCAAAACAAAATTTCTTGTGTGAACCATTATCATCTTTGATAAGTAGTTGATGTGGAGTCAATGTTTACAACAAGAAGGAAAAGCACGTGGGTTGCGTCTTTTGGAGAACGGGGTCACGTTTTTAAAAGTGCTGAAAAACACTGTGCATTTTTCAACACAGTGTAAAACGAACTCCACTTTCCATCGCTTTGGAAAAATTCAACCCATATCCACTTGACAAGTAGTTGATGTGGAGTCAATGTTTACAACAAGGAGGAAGAGCACCATGGGTTGCACCTTTTGGAGAATGTGATCATGTTTTTCAAAGTGCTAAAAAAACTATAATCATATATATTTTTTAATTACAAAATGGACGACACTATCTTCATTTTTGATCTCGAACATAGCTCAATTTTGATGCATTTTCTCATTATATTTTCCACTTTCTTGTATACGAATATCACCTTGCCAACATTATTATCATTGGACATCGGTTTCACTCATAGTATGGGGCAAGTTCCTTATTTCTCCTAAAACCATATTCATTCACAAGTAATCCCTCAAAATAATAATTTATCTATCACTGGTATGCATTCCTTGACACCTCTTCCTAATTGTCATTGTTTCAAAGTGTCAAATGGCCTACAATGATTCTATCAACACCATCTTCTAAAATAAAACTAATAAACTATTGTTATAATATAGATTTCATTAAATTTAATATAATATTCCCTTCTTGTTCTACATAGTTCACATATTTATATTTTTCCAAAATATGGAAACTCCCATTTTCTAGAGGTTTTACATCCTAAAATGTTCTATAAAATAGAACATTTCGGGATGTAGAAACCTTTGAAAATGGGATTTTCTAGAAAATGGGAGGTACATGTGAAAAAATAGGGTTACGGTGGATATGCACATACAAAAATTTGAAATAAGTGATATCAAAGGAATTAAGAAAAATTGAAGTATAAGGAGTCGATGATCTAAGAAAGTAGGAAGGTTAGAAAGCAGACCATATGGTCTTGACCTAATGTACAATCCCACACCATGGAGTATTGATGAATAAATGTGATCTTGGTTTTTCCGAATATTGCATAGTTCCTAATTCTAGACGTGGCACATCCCAACAATCTTATGAATTTTATAAATGATATCTATCATCCCACTTGCACTTTTAATTTCAAGTGCGTGAATTCTATAATTGGTTTTTATGTTTTTCATTCTTCTAATTTGATCTTAGATGTAAATTTCAGTTCTTTTAGTTACAGTGTAATCTATATTATATTAATATTATTAAAACCTAGATAAATTTATTTAAAATTCAATTAAATGTAAACATTTTAGTGAACCCTTTTTGATCTGAACCCTTCACCTAATCTAGGATATTCATAGTTCCTTGTGTGATAGGCATGTTGATCCTAAAACCCTACGACTATCTTAGGGCATGTGTGCATTATTTTTAGGAGTATCCCTTCTTCTTTGTGTGGCCATGGCTTGTTATAGAGATTTTCTAAACCATAAGGTTCCCATCCCTCTAACTAGGTCCATACTACTTGTGGTTTAGCAAACTCTAATGATACTTCTAGGCATGTTCCTACTCACCATACTTTAGTGGATGGTTCTACCACTTGGTTTTCTAGCTTAAGCCATAATTATGTGGCTAGAATTTTTTTAAAGGCTATCCCTTATGATGTTTCTCCTAGTCATGTTTCCTCTAGTCATGTTACTTTTATTGATAATTTTACCTAGTGCAAGTATTTTTTCTTGCTCCCACCAATGATGACATAGTACTCAATTAGGATCAAAAGGATCACCCTCTTATGTTTTGATATTTACCACATATTTTTGCTAAAATATCTCAATATATTCCTCCTACACCATATTTTTTACTACCCCAATCTATTGTGTAAGTCTTACAAGAGACATTCCCACAATCAACTTCACTATTAATGTCACTCATATTCCACCTATTGCACTCACTAAAGATATAGAGAAATATTGAGAGATGGATTATACTACTACCCCTATTTTGTAAGTTAATATAGATGCTTGTGAAAGTGATGGTGACCAACCATCTTCCCCCAAACTTGATGATGATCCTCTTGATGCCATAAATCTCATAGATTCTAGTGATGGTGAGACTATTCGT
>CM031235.1:197966712-198125071 GCA_018340775.1 Taxus wallichiana var. yunnanensis
AGCCGTCCAACCGTAAGGCGTCCAACTCTGAGCCATCTAGCCTTGATCTAACATACTCTACAATCTGAAACATCCAACTCTATTTCGTCCAACCTGAGTCGTCCAACCCCCTAGCCATCCAACCCCTAGCCATCCAACCCCTAGCCATCTAACCCCTATCTGTCCAACCCCTATCCATCCAACCCCTAGCTGTCCAACCCCTATCCGTCCAACCCCTATCCATCCAACCCCTAGCTGTCCAACCCCTTAGCCATCCAACCTATATCCATCCAACCTATAGTCATCCAACCCTTAGCCGTCCAACCCTTTACCATCCATTCTCAGAGCCTTGGAACATAAAAGCTGCTCGTAAGGCCCTAAGTAGTAAGCAGTCATGGATACTAGAAATCAGGGCAAAAAGATTACAAATTCAGTAATTTCAAAAAGGGTGCCAATACTTTTCTTGGCTATTTTGGAAAATCACAAAAGACGAAGTCGAGTTTTTGCTTCGGTTGAAAATATCGAGTATGTGGCAAGTGTTATTTACTGGTTATTTTATCTATCAAAATTTAGTAATTATGTTTATGATATTCTTTGGAACTCTTTGACATTTGTACTCTGTAAAAATTTAACTATAGATAAGATTAATACTATATAAGTAACAATTTTATAAAATTATTTGCAGAATTTTCAGAAATTCCTTCACAAAATAATCAATTTATAGATATTGATGATCCAATATATGTTGAGACAAACATTCCGTCCCTTGATGAAATAGAAGTATAGGAAAATTCATCGAACTCCCAGGATACACCAATAGGGAAGCTTCTACTCCAAGGTCTATTTCCAGAAAGAGGAGACATGAGATTCAAAATATTTGTGTTGACAGCCCAGATGTAGAAGTTGAATCCTAAGGAAAAAAGAAATTGTGTTAGAAGAAATATGGAAAACTGGACAATTGGAAGGAAATTCCAGTTTGAATGGGCTGCAAAATATCCTTTTATTGAACCTGTGCACACTGAAAATTGTAATGATGTTCCAACACAATGTCGATGCAAAATATGTGGTTGGAAATAGGGGAAGGATCACACGATGCAGCTCAAACTAGACACAATTGAAAAACATTGTGGGAAAATATACATTTCCCAAAAGCTCAAGGATGGTAGCATAGTCAGAACACATAAATGGAAAGATGTAAAATATTATCTACATGTCAAATACGCAGAAGAGTATGAAAAGAAACAAAAACCTATAAAATATGTAAATGAAAAAGGTGGGACTATTGTTGCAAATCAAGTAGCACCCATGGATGCAAATCAGGTTTCTAAGTTGATGTTTCAGGCATCTAGTGTGATTGCACAACATTGAAACCTCTCTCTAAGTGTGGGACTTGTAAAATGAGAGAGGAATCTCCAGATTAGAGGCTGGTTCCTCAAACTCCTCTGATCAGATCTATTATTTGCACAACTGCAGAGGTTCAGATCCTAATTTTATCTTAATTTGCAAGGAGACAGGGGATAAGAAATGCAAAAATTAAAACTAAACTGATAAGGGTGATACACCAAAGGAGTGGTGAGCACTTCTTGCTCATGCAAATTGACACAAATCAGAAATTGAAACATAAAACATCATGCATGAGTTAATAAGCTGTAAACAAGGGTTTGAAATGAAGCAAACAACACATACAAAGGAAAGCATTCACAGAGTGCATTGTGATTTTCAACATCAAAATCCTTGTATTCCAACACCAAAGAGGCGAAAAACCTGTCTACAATCCCTGGACAGGTTTGATACTTGCCAAAATCACTTGTTGAAAGTGAAAATAGAAGCTTCTTTGTGTAAAAAAGTGTTCCCCCTTTGAAAAATTAGCCAAATCCGGCTTTTATAGTGCATGGGTCGAGCCAGAGAGAGAAAACATGAAAAACGTGGGAGCCATTCCCATTGACCAAAATGCATTAAAAATAGCTAGGAGGTCCTTACAAACCCATGCCCTAACATTTTTGACCATGCTTTGGAGAAGAATGCGACCCATTTTGCATTAAAATTGGTTGTTGAAACGCTTAAGTCCATGGCCCATACGGGCGTGTACCAGAAGTGTTTTTGATTTTCTCCCTCCAAACTGAACCAAAATTCAAAATTGACCATGGAATCTTGTAGATCATTTCACCAGCTTTCCATTGATATAAAGAATGTGAAAATCGAGCTCTGGATCGAAAGTTATGGTGATTTGAAGTTTTAGGGCAAAAACAGGCCAAAATCGGATCGCTTTGATATTTTTGACCTGGACACGTGGCGAGTTCTGATTGGCTACGGACCTTGCAAGGGAAAATTTCCCACAAAAACTCTACCGAGCCATAACTTGAAAAATACGTGGAGTTAGGAGGAAATCTTTACCTTTCTAGAAAGCTGAGAAAGAGCTCTATCCAATGGTGTCATTTCCAGAAGGTTTTGAGTGCCTAAAAAGTAAAAATTTATGACTGAGGCACAATAGAAGGAAAGAATGAAAGGGAGTTAGCCACAAAATGAGTAGGGGGCACATTTGGATAATAATTTTGGTGACTCAGAGGGGTCATCTGCCTGTTGGATGAATGATCAGTAGCTTGAAGCAATCCATTGGGCATGGAGTCATGAGTAGTAGTAACAAAACTGATCTGAACTTTGAAAACTTCCCTCTGAACCGCTTGAATCCCACTGGACATGGAGTTGTTCCCACCAAAATGCCATCAAAACGAACTGTGCAAGAGTGAAACCAGCAAGCACCAAAACTATGTACAAACTGAAAATCATACATGCTCCAAATGGAACATGCAGAGTGTGCACAAGCACTTCTTCTACTGAAAGCAAACCTACCTACTCTACTCTAACTGGAAGCAAAGGTGAGCTAAATGAACCTACGAATTGTGCAAAATAGCTTCCTTTCTTCAAAATTGGCAGCCATGCAAATGATTTGGAGCTGAGTATGGCTGATTGGATGAGTGGAAAATCAACAAGAAGTTGGTCTTCTACCCAAATTAGCAAGGTGTCAACTAAAAACAAATCCAATACCTCTTTTAGTTGCTCTGCATTTGGATTGGAGAGGTATGACAACTGATCCTTGGAACTTTGCAGCTCATCCTCATGCTTAGAAGCAAGCATGACTGGTTGTGGCTTCTCCTTTGGCTCCAATGAAGCCAAATACCTAATTGGGCAAGGTCTGATCCATTGAGTATGCCCATAATTCTGATTTTCAACTCCAAGAATGGAGTTCTCTTGTAGACCTTAAATGGATGGTGCGGAAGCAATGGTAGAACCCTTCTGCCCTTTCTCTTCCTCCAATGAAGGACATGAAAGATTAAAATCTTCCAATCTTGGTTCTAAAGAGCTTCTATAAGATGCAGGCTGCTGCAAATGAATACTCTCCTCCATGACAACAGGCTCTTGTGTTTGGAAGATGGATGATGAAAGAGAGAATGGTGGAAACTCAACCGGATCTTCTTCATCAAAACAGTCCTCCAAATCAGACAGGTAAACTGCCTCATTGTTGTCCTGCTGCAAATGTTCAACCTCTCCCATGGCGTTCTCTTGATCTATAACTTGATCACCACGGTTTCTTTCATCCTCCAAAGATTGAGTTTGAGGGATCAAACTCTTCTTCAGTACTAGAACTTGAGAGAGATGAAGTAGAGAGAAGAACTGAAGGTTCTTCTATAACCTGCTTTGTGCTCAAAGCCTTTGGATCTGCACTTTTCTCCCCCACAGCTGGAATGTGCTCCTCTTCTTTTGGATTTGGAGTAGCTTCTCCTTCCTCTTGCTATCCCTCATGACTGATTTTTGTAATTTGAATTGGATCAGCATTTCCTTCAATTAGCATGCCAACATGGACACTATATTCTGAACAAATTGATTGCTGATCTGCAACTCCTTTTTGCTCTTCTTCTGCTGCAACAAAATCAGTCCTGACCACCATTTGTTTTGTAACTCCAACCTCTTCTGAAGGTTTCATCAGCAAAGGGATCTTCTTCATCCCAAATTTAAGAGCCCAACTCTTCAAAATTTGAATTTCTTCATCCTTGTTTGGCTTCTCTTTTTGCTGTCCTTCATGACTGATTTTTGCAATTTTTTGTGGTGGTGGAGGAGGTAAAACCTCTTGTTTCTTTGGAGGAGAGGGTGTTTCATTTAGCTCTTGTGGAGGGGATGACTGTTTGGAAGGGAAAAGGACAGAAGAATTGAGATGAGGTGGAAGACTAGGGGTGGAGAAATGGATTCAACACTTGGGACAGCAGATGGAGAGTTTAAAACTTGACACTACTGAGATAAAATAGATTGGGAAAGAGGAAAAGAAAAGGCATGAGATGGTGTGCTTACCCGTTGACAAGGTTGCTGAATACTCCTCTCATACACCTCTATTCCTTCAATCCACTTTGCAAGCAATGGCAGCATTGCAATCATGAAGTCAAGCTTCTCTTGAGGGCTGTAATGCCTTGGGAAAGGTCCCACCCATGGACAGGGTGCTCCACAACCGATTCCAAATGCTTTCATTTGTGCTTGAGCCCTAGATTGCACCATGTTTACCTCCATCTTTTGGATTTTCTCCAACAGACCAGCATCTTGCATCTGATTGTCTTCATTGTATGCACACCCTTGCTCTTGGAAAGCTCCATAGCCAAACTGATTTTGGCATTATTGCTCATATGGGTATGTATGCTGATTTTGAATTTGTTCAAAATGCTGATTTGGAGGATTTAAAAAACATGTTGGAGGTGGGAAACATTGCTGCTATTGTAAATGTGAGTTCCATGATGGAAATGAAGTCATGATTGCACAAATTCATGGAATGGAAAAGAATGAAAGAGATGGAAAGAATAATGGATTGAAATGGATGAAAAATAGGTCTCGCAACTTCGAAATGGGTTCATTGATCGGATGGAGTCATGAGATGTGTTTGCAAGTGCCTCCAAAGGCAGGAACACACCAACCTGTAAAAGATGAAGTGGAAGACCTCTAAGGTCCCCCGGGCGTGCGAGAACTATTGTTGCAAATCAGCAGCACCCCTGGATGCAAATCAGGTTTCTAAGTTGATGTTTCAGGCATCCAGTGTGATTGCACAACATTGAAACCTCTCTCCAAGTGTGGGACTTGTAAAATGAGAGAGGAATCTCCAGATTAGAGGCTGGTTCCTCAAACTCCTCTGATCAGATCTATTATTTACACAACTGCAGAGGTTCAGATCCTAATTTTATCTTAATTTGCAAGGAGACAGGGATAAGAAATGTAAAAATTAAAACTAAAATGATAAGGGTGATACACCAAAGGAGTGGTGAGCACTTCTTGCTCATGCAAATTGACACAAATCAGAAATTGCAACATAAAACATCATGCACAGGTTGATAAGCTATAAACAAGGGTTTGAAATGAAGCAAACAACACATACAAAGGACTGAAAGCATTCACAAAGCCTGCATTGTGATTTTCAACATCAAAATCCTTGTATTCCAACACCAAAGAGGTAGAAAAACCTGTTATAATCCCTGGAAGGTCTGATACTTGCCAAAATCACTTGTTGAAGGTGAAAACAGAAGCTTGTTGTGCAAAAAAAGTGTTCCCCTTTGAAAAATGAGCCAAATCTGGCTTTTACAGTGCATGGGTCGAGCCCAGGAGAGAGAAAACATGAAAAAATGTGGGAGCCATTCCCCATTGACCAAAATGCATTAAAAACAACATGGAGGTCCTTACAAACCCATGCCCTGACATTTTTGACCATGCTGGAGAAGAATGCGACCCATTTTGCATTAAAATTGGTTGTTGAAACGTCAGTTCTGTCCATGGGCGCGTACCAGAAGTGTTTTTGATTTTCTCCCTCCAAACTGAACCAAAATTCAAAATTGACCATGGAATCTTGTAGAGCATTTCACCAGCTTTCCATTGATATAAAGAACGTGAAAATCTAAGCTCTGGATCGAAAGTTATGGCGATTTGAAGTTTTAGGGCAAAAACAGGCCAAAATCGGATCGCTTTGATATTTTTGACCTGGACACGTGGCAAGTTCGATTGTCATGCGGACCTTTGCAAGGAAAATTTCCCACACAAAACTCCACCAAGCCATAACTTGAAAAATTCGTGGAGTTAGGAGGAAATCTTTACCTTTCTAGAAATCTGAGAAAGAGCTCTATCCAATGGTGTCATTTCCAGAAGGTTTTGAGTGCCTAAAAAGTAAAAATTTATGACTCGAGGCACAATAGAAGGAAAGAATGAAAGGGAGTTAGCCAAAAATGAGTAGGGGCACATTTGGATAATGAGGACCATAGTAGCAAAATTGAGCAAAGCTATGGAGGCAGAAATATAAGCAAAGGGTATTCAATTTGCAACCATATTTCATATAATGAAAAGGGGAAGATCGATGTCAGATTTTGGAGAAAATTGAATGTTGTATCAAGTTATTGGTTTAAATAACGTTCCAAAATCTCATTGGTCAGATACCAGTGGCTGGGAGATTGCAAAATGTCTATCTTTGGTAGAGAAGGAGGATTTGAAACTTTGTGTTCAAAAGGAAAAGTATATTTCCCTTTCTTTAGATGAGGTTACTGTAGTCAATAATACTTCATGGATATGTATTCATGTTTACACATTTACTAATGAAATGAGGACTCCACACCTCTTGACAATTCATAAAATGATAGAGAATTGCAATTCTGAGAATATTTATAAATTGATGGTATCAAATCTAAAGGATATCGCTGGAATGGATGACTTTTCCATTACAAGAAAATTAGTTTGTGTCGGAACCGATGGTGTAGTTGTAATGTAGGGAGCCAGAAATGGTCTCTGTGTTAGACTTGACAACTATTGCTCAATTTATGAAAATGTAGCTAAACCTGGAGCAATTGATACGTGATCTCCATGCCTATTATTCTTGCAGTCCTAAGATATTTTTAGAATTTAAACAATTTGCTATTCGACTAACAAAGGGAAATTTTTTTCTCAAAGATGTACATACGAGATGGATATCTATGTACGAACCTTCCTGTAGAATATATGATGAATATCCTTCACTGACATGATTTATGTTTAAATACCGTAGGGATGTAGATAAAGCTAAAGATCTATTGTGCCATCTAACTGACATAGAAAATTTACTCACACTTTATGTATTTTTCCCATGTTGAGGGAGCTTAATATTTTAACGAAGCATGCTCAAGATCGGTCTTTCTACATTACATACTTTATAAGACTCAAAAGATGTGTTTGCTAGAGTCTAGAAAGTTTATATATTTCTGATGGGAGTTTTCGTGGTTGCTTTTGAAAACTGGAATGCATTGATAGATTTGAAAAATTCTAGGTGCTTCTTAAAGTACAATATAAATGATCATCTGTGTATAACAGCACATGGAAAAGAGATTCCACTTCATACGTACCAAAAAAGAATTGATATGGCTAACTCAGAAATAGAAGAAGTAAAAGTGACACGAAATTTATATGATGCAATATTAATCGAAACTAGGAATAAGTTGAGAAATATCTCTGAATTGTTAGCTAAAGAGATCCGGGAAAGATTCAAAAATGATAAAATACTTGAAGCAATGGGAGTTGTAAATCCACAGTTCTAGAATTTGTTTGGCGGCAAACCTTATACATCTATCAGTCCTTTATTTGTCAAAAACATGGGTGATCTTACTGATCATTTTTGTAAGACGTAGAGGTAAATGGAGTTTCAGTAGAAGGAATTTTGGAAAGAAAACTACTTAGTTCACAGTCAATGGATTTTGCTAATACAATGATATGACAAGTTCAGCTTCTACAAAACCCATAGGATTACAAAGTGCCATGAAAAGGATTTGGAAGGATATATGTTCTAGTAGTATTCTAAGTGAAGATTTGAGCGAGTATATTAAGTTGTATGAGCTCTATCAAACAATGATTTTGGGTTATGTGGAAGATGAGAGGGTTTTAGTGCACTATCCTTTTTAAAGTCAAAAGTTTGAAACAGATTAGATAGGAATCAATAAATCTATCTCAGATTGTATGTATCGAGTTACTCAGTGGAGTCTTTTCCTTATGATAGAGCACTGGCATTGTGGAATTCAATAGTAGACACAAGAGGAGTAAGTAATATTATGCCTGAACCAGGGGATCGAGACACATCCACAAATCATGTTGCAGTTGATTTCAAGATATAGCTGAAATTGTTTCTCTAGGAATGTTCGAATTCACATAGATTTCATTTCTTCTATACATTATTGAGACTACTTATGTACTTCATTTAGTGATTACAACTTTCAATAAATGCAATATTATATTTGTCATTATTTGATCCTTCATCATTGCAACAATGTCATTATTTGTTTCAATTATGCCATTTGTTTTTTTATGTTTGGTTTTCAAATTCAGACTGAAATAAGAACACATTCATCTTTTATATCTATTAATTTATTTATTTTACATCTATAAGAATTTAGAAATGTAATGAAACAAAATAGTGTAAATTTAAGCAACATTTACGTAAATAATAGAAAAGAAACATAGTTTGTATTAATATATAGTAACATTATACAATTCTAACTTCCAAAGTTCATATGAAATTGATTTCTCATGTGGCAAATTACTTTATGAAAAAGTACAAATTCATAAAGAATTGTTGGCCAATACAATTAAAAAAAAGGTTGTTATAACATCTTAAAGCTTCTGGACAAGTTCTGTCATATAAGGGCACATTACAAGGTCATCCTCTTTTCGCCTATGATTTAAAATCATATTTGTCTTTACATCTACCAAATGGAATAAAAATAAAAAGGGCTAGCCACTATCTTTTAATTCCTACGCCAGTGTCGGAATTGTGACAACACACCTGTCACATGGTGAACTTAACTAACTTATCAAATTTTATGATGCAGGTGAACCTTTTTCTTTTTCCTACGTAAGAGATGGAGGAATAACTCCTGATGCTTGAATATCTCCCTCCTGTAGTGTTGATATTTCCCGTGTATTGTCGCCTCCTCCTCGCTACATCTCCTGCAGAAAAAAGTGTTGCATCTGCATCTGTCTTTTCCTTCAGTAAGACTTCTGGATCCATATTATGCTCCTTTATTATCCTTCTTAATGTATTATTTTCTTTATTAATAACAATGAGTTTTTCCTTCAACTGCATAAAATAATTCAGGATTTTGCGAGCATTCTTCAAATGTACTTCAAAAACAGCCGCTTCTTTCTTTAATTTTTCATATTTTGCCTGTAAAATAGAAATATTAAATTTTTAGTCTATCAATAATATGAAAAAAATATATTTCAGTGGTTATAATATCAGATAATTTTTATTTTTCATGTAAAAGACTAAAAGTAAATGCCCACTCACAACAACTTTCTCTTTTTCTGCATTTGCTATTAAAACATTAGTCATGTCTCTAGACCATTTGTTGTAATAAGCCTGTGCTTCAGCATTGAGATTTTCCAACTAATTTAGCATTATGTCTACAATTTCATCATTGTAATCATTACTATATGAAATTTTCCTAGATTGAGATTTGTTTAGCAAAACATCTGTCATCTTTGGTTGGCTCTCTACGGTAGTGAACATTGAATGCCTCTGAGCATGATTATGGTATCTAGTATTTATTTCTTTTATCAAAATTTTTGCTCTCCTTTCCCAAGACCACACCAAATCCACATTAGACATTACAACCTCTTGAATTTTTTCCCCCATGCTATCTGATATCATATTTTCTAATATAAAATGTGTTTTTCATCATCTGTTTGTGGAGAAGCCCTTGGGGGAGGAGGAGAGTCACTGCCATGTATTCCATGCACATTTTGTTGTTGAGGCAGAGTATATTGAATCATGTCATGGGTGTCAAAATAGTTACTCTTGGCTGCATCCCCACTATTGAAGCCTAAATACTCCTCATCAAGGGTGATGTTGTTTAAAAGTTGTGTGGCTGTTACACTTGAAATCCCACCTAGTGACAACCGGGAATTGATTGTAGTAGGATGAACTATTCTACTGCGACTCTACAGAAACTTAATATTCTTTCTGAAGTCCTCCTTTGTGTTTGTACTTGACGTGTTGGAGGAATTGGTGGCCTCCTTGCAAGTGGAAAATGACCTAAAGCCATATTACCTGGATGAAGCAAACAAAAAAATGTTAGAATATAATGGTTGGTCTTCATAAATGCTAACTTTTTTTAAGGAAAAAAAACATGCAAATCAAACTACCGTACAATATACCTCGCATAGACAGAGACACAATCATGATATTTTGAACTCCAGACCACGAATGAGTTTGATCTTCATCATCCATCTCAGTAGTTTCTGAATACAATACAAGTAGAAAAGATTAGTAGAAATATTAGAATACATAATCTATAGTAATTGTTTGAATTTGTAATTTATATATAAAGATAACTTCATTATTCATAAGCTGGATTTAAATGTGATGGTAAACATGTTGTGCATATTGACTCCCTAGGTCACTTTTGACGAGGTCTTACTAGTGTTGATTCTACTAAATCCATGTCAAAATTAGCAGAGACATCGGAGGGGCTTTACTTCTAAAGCAATTGTCTCCTTATGAGATGTTGCAGCTATAATTTTTCTCTGCAAAATAAAATCATACAATTATTATTTTATTTTAAATATTCAAATTGAAATTGTTATAACAAGTAAACAAAGTAAAAGTAACTTTTACTTGTTGTTCTTCGAGACTAAGACCAATCATCTTATCATTGATTGCAGTAGGAATCGTATGCTACGTCAATTCATAGTATGCTTCATTATAGAAAGAAAGAATAAAATTGCAACAAGAAAATACAATCCTCGATTTATCAGTTTGATTGCCTTTGCGGGCATGGGAGATATCTAATTTTATTTTGTTGGACAAATAACTACACCAATTAAATTGTTGAGTTGTTAGTTTCGGTAATAAATAATGTACTTCCCAATAGGGAATGTCTGCACATCTTTCCTATAATACAATCTTGGTTTGAAAAAGTGAAAACATTCTATAATAAACAATTTATTTATAATACCTTGTAGAAGAAGGCCTCTTGATGATCGATTAAGAGGAGCTGCAATTACAGAAAGGAAACATTAGATCCTTTGTGTGGTTGAGTAATGTTAAAAAAACATTTGAAAATAATAAACTTACCATCAACCTATACATTGTAATGAGACTCCAAAAACTTTTTGTCTTTATTTGTAAGGATTGCCTTTGTAGTAACAAGCGGCTTATTTTTGAAAGCTAAACCATTGGTGATGCACGTCCTCGGGTTCAATAGAAAAAGAAATTTGATGACGTTTCAGATGCATGACAAGAATGGAAAATTTTCCATCTTTGTCATTGTAAGAGGCGAGTAGGTAATCAAGGACGGATGTATCAGTGTCAAATTAGGGCATGTTCACAAGCCCAAATTTTTTTTTGATTTTTCTAGCCAATCCTTTGGAGCATCTTTTAGTTTTAGTAGAGCTAAAATATGTGGGCACATGAGGTTTTTGTATTGAAATTTGGGTGTAGGAATAGATGTGGTACTGGCCATTGCTGAAATTAGGGAGAAGTGAAATTTGGGTGTAAAATTAGAGAGCTCAGAGCACTGGAAATTTACAGATAAAAGTGTAAAAATGAACCTTGAAATGTTATTTATAGAGTCCAGGGGTATCATTAATGAGCATTAAATACATTGGTAACAATGCCCAACCCACTCCATCCAAACCCTCATTCTCCCAACCCACCCATCCAACCCACCCATCCAAACCTTAGCTGACCAACCCTCACTCGTCCAACCCACCCTACCAACCATTTCCCATCTATCCCTTCCCATCCAACCCCACCATGTCCAACTCATATCTGTCTAATGCACCTATCTAACCACTTCCCACCAAAACCCTTCATGTCTAACCACTTCCCATCCAACCCTCACACGTCCAACTCACCCGTCCAACCCCCACTCATCCAACACACCCATCTAATCCCTTATCATCCACCCCCACTTTCCCAACCCACCTGTCCAACCTCCCGTCCAACCCCGTCTAATCCCCACATGTCCAACCCACACATCCAACCCACCCATCCAACCACACTACATGCCCAACCCACTTGTACAACCCTTCCATCCAATCCACTCTGGCCCAACCCACCCGTCCACCCACCTATCTAACACACCCATCCAACCCACCCATCCAACCCCGTCTAACCTACTCAGCCAAAAAATGTGAAAAAATGAGAGACCAATGCTCTTTGTGAAATCACCTTCGCCATGAAACATTTTTTCAGAAATTTGCCAATGATTTGAAAGTCATTTTATGAGATTCATCGGCGATTCGAAAGTAATTTTTCAAAGGGTCTTCTTAAAATGAACCACGACATACATACATACATACATACATATATAAATATATATATTAAAATGTGGAATTTCTATATTATTATAATTTTATATTAGTCTTCTTAAAATATGATTGTTTATAAAAATGTGATATATTAAAATGAGAGTTCTAATTGTTTTGGGGGCTCGAGATGTCTTCCTCAAGCCCTAAAAATCCTAACGAGAGAAAATGTGAGAATCATAATGATGGATAAACTCACATAGGAAGAGTTGGCTCAAGTAGGGAGGTCTGTGCCCCCATGATATGGTGAGAGAATAGGAACTCTTATGGAAAACACTTCCATCGTTTTCTTGCCAAGGACGGTGGCATAATTAAGTTCATCTTTGCGAAGGAGGGAGGTCTATTGGGGAAAAACGCTAAGACTATTATTGTTGATATTAGCGGTGGTGTTGGCGGCAAAGACAAAACATGGTAAGGGGCTGAAGACAACAACGACCCTTTCGTGACTCCTATTCTTGTGGTAGCGACCCATTATGTGACTACTTCATTATCATATTTTTCCGGGGTAGGGACAACTTGTATAGGGGTTGAGGAAGTTAAGACTAAGGATTTTTTTTGCAACAACATCAATTCCTTTACTCTGAGCCTATTTGCTTGAATTCCAAATTTTTTGGGAGCCACGGGGCGGTCCTCCTTTGAATCCTGTTGCTATCATCCTATCTCGGAGTTTTGAGGAGGACTTTTTCCTCATGGTGCGGGATGCAGGATAATATTCATAAACTACTACGAGTTTCCAATTTAAACATTTATGGACTAAATTTGCTACACTAAATGAATAGATGTCCCAAAGTGGAGCCCAAAAATTAATGGTACGATAGAACTCTACCCATGTTCGGAGAAAATTTCATTGTTGTTTTTGAGTCAGTTGAAGATAGAGATATTATTGACAATCGATATTGGGTTTGGGGGGAGCATGGCCTTATATTTAAACCATGGTGCCCATCGTTTGACCCTTCAAAAGTATCCTTTAAATTCCAACATGTTTGGATTAGAATCCCAGGTGTCCCTATTAAATTCTGGAATTTCCATTGCAAACTAGTTAGGGGATTATGTCAAACCGGATGGGGGATCCACCCAACACTTTCATACAACCTTTTCTCATATCATGGTGGAAATTGATCTTTTTCAAGAATTTCCTCCCGAGATTAATCTAAAGATCGGTCATAGAACACGGGCTCAATAGATGGACTATGAAGGTTTTTATTTCCCATTACTTTGGTACCGATCACCTTATTGCCACATGGGGTTCATTAGTTAAGCAATATCCTAGCATGTTCATTCATATTAAGGTTATTCAAATTTATAAAATTGAAATATATCAGTAGATATTAGGGGGTGAAAGGGTTTAATTTATCAATATTTTGAATTAGGTATTAGAGGTAGGTTAGAGAGGTGAGCCATAGGAAATGTATTGTTAATTTTAATATAAAACTAAAACATTTGAACCCTAGTTTTAACAACCAAATACCGTAAATTTATAAAAACAAAGTATGGTCATAAAGTTAAAATGTAATCTCTTTTTGAAGAAGGAAATATCAATTACGAGATTATTAACCAAGAAATAATAATATGTTGGAAAACTATGATTGTGTATGCTTTTCAATATAAATGATATTATCTAACAACCTTACTTATTTGAAGAATTATTGATAAATGATTAAATATTAGCATTGAGATAATTGGTAATAGGTCTTGAATGGATTAAAACTCCCTTTCTAGAGAAAATGAATACAAAAATAATGATTGAGTGGAAAATATGATATATTTTGTATGTGATATACTATGGAAGAAATGAAAAGGGTTAAATAAAATTGTAACGGAAAAATGGGTAAGTAAGGTACATGTGAAAAAGGGGGTACTTTCATTCTAATAGTATACAAGGAGGGGGTATTATCAATTGAATAATTAGAGGTAGAAACTAACATTAAGGGTATTCTTTAATACCCTTGAACGAAAGTGATATACCATACTTTTACTAAATGAAACCCTCATGCTTATTGTGGATCGCGGGCGCTCAGGCACAAAGGCACTAAACCGACTTGGTGGAATAAATCTCTACCTAAACATGTCACTATTTATCCTCTTTCATATTCTGATTTGGAACCATCCTCCCTCTTTCTTACAAGAACCCCTCTTAGGTTTCCAACACCCCAAATCATGATGTGACCCCAGGCTCCTCGTGAATCTCAACCCACCTAGGGTGTTTAGGGAGATGACTTCTTCTTTGATGTTATCCCATGTGAGTCTCGAATCGATGTTGATGATGACAATGGAAATTAGATGGTTGTCCAAAATAAGTAAAAGGTCATTCCAAGAAGGATTTAGGTCCATTCTAATAGAAAAATAGGTCACCCTAAAAAAATCTTATCATTGTGACCTTTTTCTCTGTTGGATTTTCCTAAAGCCTTGTTGTTGTATATATTGAGTGCCTTTATTGTGTTGTTGCATCCGGGTTGCTTGTTTCTGTTTTGTTTCTTTTATTCCTCATTTTTCTATCTCATCTTTTGGCCTTTTGTACTTGGTTAGGATATGTAGACACTAAATCACACACTTTAGGTCTAGTCCTAATCACATACCACTATTCATCTAATTCCTAAGAAAGAAAAGTATTAATTGACTATTGTCTTTGGCCTCTTTTCTTTCTTTCTATTGGCCTTCTTGGTCTTACAAACCTTCTTGCCCAATCTTACCTTCGACACTTCATTTTTATGGGTTTGGACATCGGCGCCTAACCAGGGATGCCGGCGCTAGGCACCCCCATCCCCTCACGGGTGCCTCCGACCTCTTTGTATCTTACTCATATCTTCTCGGGTCCTTTCTAATTGTTAGGCATATTATTTTCTTGGTAGTAGGCCCTTTAGTGGTTAATTCTAAAATTCACGCAAGGGAATCATATAAATAGAAAGCCATGTGACGATAATAAAGGATAAAACACCTTTTGGGGATGAAGTCATCAAATCTAAAAATACTTCAGGAGTATGCTTTGATCTGTAGATTCAGCAGATTCAGCCCGACTTACAAGTCCTTCATGAATGGATCTCAAAGTTTTGATCCCACTCCTTACTAGAAGGTTAAACATTTATCCTGCGTAAAAGGAATTTTTATTGTGGTTTTTGTTATCCAAATTTTTCCCCTCAAGAAAAATGGACAAACACGACCTTGCTCATGAATAAAATGGAGGGATTGATTAAGTATAGAAGCTTGCATTTCGAAATTGGCCAAATAGGTTGTAGGTGGGCTTCGCAAAGGAAAAATAATGTTGGAGGAAAGAAATTGAAGGAAGCTCGGGGTTAAGCTAAGAAAAAAAGGGGACCCTAAAGTCCAAAGTTTTCAGACTTCGGAGGTTTTACAATTTGGAGTTTTGATAGAGAAGCAACCAAAAAAAAAGAAAAAGATCTAAAAAACTGAAATTTTGAAGTCCAATAGGCTAAGAGGTTTTCAAGGTCAACTCCCCTTTCGGGGTCAATGACACCATGGAGCAAGGAATTTCGGAGTCTAAACTCCAAAGTCCAAATTCGGAGGTTCGAGGTCTTCGCCGAGAAAAATGCAAAAACGTGAACCAAAGCCTAAAAGCCTAAAATGCCAAAATCCAAAAGGGTTTTGGTTTCAGGGTCAAACTTGACTTTGGAGTCAACACAATTGGAATTTTAGACATTTGGAGGTCCTAATTTTGGACTTTCGAGAGGTCCCAATTTTGGGGGTTCGGGGTTCATAGGTTCGAAGGTGGGGTGGATGAATAATGATAGCAACCCCCGAAAACCAAAAGGTCCAAAACCCGAAGTCCAAATTTCAGACTTGGGGGTTTTGGAACTTTAGATCCCCAAAACACAAAAATCACAACCCAAAGTCCGAAACTTGAAGTCTAAATTTTGGATTTTGGGGTTTCAGAGTTTTGGAGGTTTCGGATGTCTAGTAGGATGAACAATTACATAAACCTCCGAAGTCAAAATGCTCAAAGTCTGAAATTTTGGATTTTGGAGGTTGCAAGGCATTTAAGAGTGTGAAAAACAGAGCTAACCACCCGCAGTTAATACAGTATGGTACCCCAATATTTAGATGGCCATAAATTTTGGCTGGGAGCTCATATTTTCAAAAGAAACAACTAAGTTCTTCAAAATGAAGAAATAGAGTCCTCCATTTTAGAGGAGTGTTTCCCTATTTCTCACCTACCCAAATGATGAGGTATGGGCTTCCTTCCTTACCCAACAAGGATAATTACAATGAGGGTATGGTTTTACAGTGGCACCCATCATTGTTGAAAGTGAATTCAATAGATTTTTGGGTGGTTGTAGTAAGATTTCAAATTATTCTCTCCCCCTTTTCTCTCATTCTTCATATATGTTGTAAGGAGGTGCATTGTTCTAATGTTGAATAATTTTGCTTTTGCACCCTCCCTTCTTCTCTGATGTGTAAGTGAATTTGTGGAGCTCAAACCTCCCATCTAAATAATAAAATGCAATCTTGCTTCTTTCCCATTGTAATGCATTGTATCAAATACGTGGAACAATAATAGAATTATGTTGAGGAATTTCAACCCTCTCTTATATTCATTGCATCTTCTTGATCTCTCATTATAATCCTAGTTATATGTGTATGGTGGTTGTATTACATTTTTAATGGTTTATGTTTAATGGTTGGTGGATTCTCATCGGTGGATTGATTTGTGGTGTTTTTCATCATTCTTAATCTGATTGTGGTTTCCATCTCCATACAAAGCAGGTGTTTAACATTATTTTTGGTGTATCATCTCTGTTAGTTTAGGTTTAGTTTCTTGTAATCTTCTTAACCCTGTCTCCTTGGTAGGTTAGAGTAGATTTTAGACTAGATCCTCTACAATTTAGATGTGTGCATTAGAACAAAGGAATGGGAACCGACCTTCATCACGGAGGGTTATCCCAATTGCAAAGTCCCACACTTTGGAATAAATCCATGTTTGAAAAATCACATTGACTACCTAAACCATCCACTTGCAAGTAGTCGAAGTGGGTCTTTGTGATTTCACCATAACAATTTTTTTTTCTATAGCTAATAAAAATCCATAATGGGTAAACTATGAGTTTTTTGATCACGATACCTTGTTATAAAACCCTGGTTTCCTTCTTTCAACTAAATAACAAAATATTTCTCTTAAAAACCTATTTGGATTAGGCTACCTCATCTTACCTCTGCAATTTTGGGACCATGATTTTCTGATCTCCATTGGCAATGTTTTGGGTAATATTCTTTATATTGACTCTCAAACAACTTATTTCACCCATACAACATATGCTAAAATTCTTGTGGAACTCGATACCTCAAAAAACCTTCCTATAAACATTGAGCTAAAAGTGCAAAACATATCTTAAACTCAACCTCTAGACTATGAAGGATTACCCTTCAGATGAGAAGGTGTTTCACCTTAGGTCATATTGTTGTTGAATATGGGATGGCAAAGCGTAACAATAAAAGAAAAAATTGGTGGAAAAATTCCCTCCCTGAGCATTTGGTCTTTGATGCTAAGAAAGACCTGGATTCAAATGATGACATGGATGGGGTGGCCAATGAGGTCCTTGAAACCCCTCTTTCAGAAATTCCAAGCTGTTGAAAACAAGGAAAATGTTCATGATGAAATTCCAAAAAACAACATTGTTGATACAATAGCTTGTAAACTAGCTAAGGAAAACATTCCTCCTTGTTGTCATGCTAAAAAAGTATATATCTGTAGATATAAGCTATTGAAGTCCTTATTGTTGAGGATGTTGTGGAGGGGTGGAAAATAATACACAACAAGAAAAAATATTTTCTCAAGAAAACGGTTTCTCCTACCTAATTGTATCTTCATTATTGGGTAGTTGTTTCTTTTTGTATCCGGGTGGGTCAATGCTTTATCTGGGCTTTTAGGCCTCTTTGTACATGGGTAGGGCCCCTAGTCAAAAAACCTTCATCCTTGATAAAAATAAAGGACCAAGCACTAAACATCTACTACCACCACCTAAGGTTTCCTCCAAAGGCATTACAAGAGCATCAAAACATCCATCTAGCATCCATTGATGGGAAAAGGGATTATATTCTTCTGCATACACTTCATAGGAGGGGAAGTTCATTTTTTCCATGCACACATCTATCTACATTTTCTACATCTATCTATTGCTCATTATTTATGTGTGTTTGGCACAAGAGCTACCTAGGGCATGATTCTACACACACACACATAACTACATGGAGTCTGAAATGTAGTACAATGCCTGGATCATAAGTTCACTCAGTCATGTGACACTGGGTCAGTTCGAATACCTATTTGCATATTTTTCTTTTTAGGATTTGATGTGTTTTGTGGTTTTGTAAATTTTCTTTCTCTTTGCATGTTTCAAGAGAATTCAATTATCAAGTAGAGAACTATAGGAGATATCCGGTGAATATCTTGTGACCTGCGAAACTAATTTTATGAGGTTTTGGGTAGTCACGGGTGCCCATAGCAGGTCTACAAAGTGACCCATGAGCCCTTAACCCTATCCAGACACCTAAGTCCAAACATTTTAAGTGCTCGCATAATTTTTTGGGCTTGGTTGCAACAATATACCTTCCCATTTCATCAGTTTTCTAGCTTGATAAAACTTTGGAATTATTGCAAATCAACTAAGTATCTTACCCTCTCTCTTGTACATAGGATTTTAGAGTTATTATCTTACTTTCTTGGGTCAAATATGTACTTCATTGCATATCTATATCTTTGTAGTTACATATTTAGATTTAACATAAATTTATTTATTTACATAATAATTTGATGAACCCCACTCATGATCAAGTATTTTTATACCATCTTCTTTATCTTGGCTCCTAAGGCTTGCCAAATATTTTTGTCTCAATTACTTTAAATTTATGCACCTTGTAAAGAGATTATTCAAAATCCCTAGACACCATGTATCTCCCTAGATATATGCCACCCGCTCAAGTGAGTGCTAATTTTGATCATCTATCTAATGAGTCGGGTAAGAACACCAAGTTGGGGGGCAAAATGTCGACAAAAATCTGATTTTTAAGTGAATCGTGAACATGTTTCTAGAAAGTGTGATCACATTATGAATTATCAGGTTTGGTAATTACCAAGCCTAAAACATGAGCGCGTTATAATGTATTCACTTTCTGCTACGTGGCATATCTGGTTTTGGGAGAGATATATTTACTAAAATAAATGGAATAAATTTATTTATTTATTAATAGTTATACTTTATTATTTCTTATACTTTATAAGTTATTATTGCTTATACTTTAAATCAATATTAGTAAATATAAGAAACTAGGGTCACTTTACACCTTATGGAACTAGTCTCATAACTCCATCAGTCATGGTTTAGAAGATAGTTTCTCATATTCTAATCTGGTTAGTACATATGTATTTTTAGGATTTCAGCATTCAGCCTAAATCTTTTAGGGTTTAAATTATAGAATTGATATCTATTTTGTGAAAGACTATTGTCATTGTTTAGGTTTTGGGATCTTCTTGATTGGTTATTGACATTTATAGGAGTTTTAGATGTGTCAAAACTATATTTTATAAACCTCACAACTCCCAAAGGTAGAAACAATTACTCGAATATATGGACTCATGTAATTCCTTATAACACATAATAAATCAAAACACATATGTAATTTTTTATCGATTCAAATAATCAAGGGAATGGTCATCATGAGGTCTGTGAAGGATCTGAAACATCATGAGGACAATGGGTGCAATCATAAAAATCATGAGGTCTTCCTCAAGGCTTCCTTCATTCTCTCAGTGTTATCCCTATCCCAAGAATTTCCTCTAGTGCTTTGTTTTGGTCCAACTGCGTTGACTAGTTATCGAGATAGTCTTATCATTCCATCATGTTATCAGACCACTAAACCACCTATTTCACCCATCTAGTTTCTCAACATTCATCCAAAGACTCCTCTCACTTTCCTTTACCAAAATTTCCCTTACATTGCACAAGAGCAAGGTTCACTAGTCACTTCTTGGTTGGTCTACTCTGCAAACTCTTCATGCAAGATAAAAGCATCCCTAAACACCCTTCTCAATCTCAAGGAGGTATGACAAGTTTGGTTAACATATCCTTCCATTAGTTGCTCCATTCACTATCCACTCTCTTAGACTGGCCTTCCCACTTTCTAGCCCTGTCTGGGTGTTATGTTGATTGTATCTTCAACTTTAAGCACATACTAAACAAGTTGAGGGAATTTTAGAGTACCCATTAAGGGTTTCTAGTTGCATTAAGAGTTTTAGGTTTGAACTCCAAAGATAAATACCACTTCCTTCATTAAATTGAGCTAACAATTAGGTCTAGGTTTGTATTTGTTGTTTCTCCCCTAGACTATCACTCACACCTCAACATGCACCCAATGAACCTTCTAATTTTCCTTTGAATCTCTTAATAGACCTCCTTAGCATCATATCTACCAATTTTCAAGCTTCAACTCATCGATTAGAGCCTTCAAACCATGAGCCCTAGGCTTAACCAGTGAGGGGTTACTAAACAACCCGGGAAGGTGAATTTCCTTTACCTTTTGACTTGTACAAACTTTCAAAACTCCAAATCAATTCTGTAGGTTTATCAACCCATTCCCTTTGTGATTATTTTACCAGTGAGAGAGTAATGAACCTTTCAAAGGCTTAGAATAATGGATATTTTCTTATCTACCTGTAGGTGTACAAAGTAGGGTAGGGTTACTATGCTTTCAAGGGTTTACTCAAACTAATCACAATTCTAGATAACATTCCACATTTTTGGAAGTTTATGAGGTGTCATGCACTCTTCCATCTTCTCCCACTCAACTTGTCTTCATGATACTCTCCCTTGATCCTCTTACACAACCTGTACACTAACATGCCCTGTCTCTAGACTGTTAACAACACTATCAACAATAATGATCAAATACAACCTAATATATGTGTAAGATATTGTTATGAGCATGTCTCAGTCACAATATAACTCTTCAACTTGTTCCTCTTATCTTTCTTAACTCTGACTATGCTTCACAAAGTATTCAACCATTAATTATTCAACAAAATCACCATAACTCACAACCATATACATACATGCAAGGAATGTAATGAAAGAATCTATACTTATCTCTCCATCAGTCTACAAACACCATCTTGAACAAGCATTTGGATTCACCATTAGCATTTTCATCATATAATCACCATACACAAATTCCCTATATCACAAAGTGGTTTGTAAACTATGTTTTCTTCAAATTCTTGGAGCCTCAGCTCTCCCAAACCTTGGATCATTTGAATGATAGTCTCATCAGTTACAAACATGAGGTTTTTTACTCCTTACAAGACAATTACTATTTGAATTGTGACCCTTCAACTTCCTTTAGTCTTGTGACCTTTCAAGTCCCTCAATACAACATCATAGCTTAAAAATGGTGACTCCAAGACCCATACTTCCTAAATTCACTCACATTGACTCCTAGACCCCACTAGGACTTACATTCATGACTTAAATCCCCTAAATACCTACATGACACCTTGATATTCCTAGTTCATACCCCTAATAGCCTTCAAATTCACATTTTTCACTTTTGGAGGGAAAGTATGCAATTTAAAATTTTGAAAGGCCAAGACTCAAACCACCACACCAAACTAACTCACATGGATTCCCTAGACCTATAACACACCTACACACTAAAAATTGATGACACCATGACATATTTATAGAGATGGAGATGATGCTCTTGCATCAGTGGTGATGGTAGTCATCTCGAGATCACAAATGGTGCATATCTCTTGAGATTGTTTCTAAACACTTAATCAATATTTGGTGATGTGCTCACATCTTGTAATTCAAGGAGTGGATTTCATAGTGCTTCAATGTAATTAGAGTTCAAGAAGATGGATCTCACCCTTAAACATTCCTTCAAGTCTCATTCAGGGAGAAATCCTTCCATATAAAGGAGGAAACCTATTTCCATGAGGAGAAATCAAGTGAAGATGTGTCCATATACTATAAGAATGTTTCCACTCATGTGATATGTTGGCTAGGGAAGTGAATTGTGAAGTTAAAAAGGGTATCATCATGTTTAAAGGTGAAATGGGAAGCTCATGGAGTAATTTGAGGATCATCATATCTTGACTTTTCCATCATGTTCAAACCTATTCAAGGAACAAGACAAGATGTGATAGTCAAGCTATTGAGGCATTCAAGACCATCATGTGTGAAAGATAAAGGAATCATCTATCTCTAAGAGGAGAGTTCGGAACCAAGAGGGGTAAGAGGATGATATTCATATAGAGCACCATGTATGCAAGAATGAGAAATAATTTGAGTTTTACTTCATGTCACTCACTTGGTAGCTTTCTTAAATACTCATTCAAACCTTGTAGTGTGATCACACTTCAAATGAGGAAGGACATTACGACCACCTCATTTCAATCCAACAGTGGCCATATGACAAGAATATAATTCAGTGAGAAATTCTTCCATCTCTATGGTGAATACCTATTTTAGTAAGTGATATATAATTAGAAAATGGTTTGAGCATCATGGATTTGATTTGTGATCACTAGGGTTAATTGTGGAGGCCTTGAAAAGTAAGAGAGTGATCCTTGCTCTTGCCTTGTAATTAGAAGAGAGCATTCCATTCCCATCATAATGTAGATGCCATAACAAAGTGTTTATAAACACTTAATTCATTACTTGAGGTTTTAGAAACATGATTTCAACTCATGGTAACTCATTTTTACCCATTTTTCATGTTATAAGTTTTGTCACTAAAAAACACAACCTGAAGTGTTATGAAGGTGTTTTCAACTCACAAAATTTGGCCCCATTCTAATGAGATCCTCACCCATGTTAAACAATGATAGTACCCATTCCAATAGGTACTTATCAACATTTATAAATATTCACCTATCACCATGTGGTGACCATCCCTCTAGAGCTTACAAATTTAGGGCCATTTTTGTTTAGAACCGAAAGGGGCCACTACACTATTTTTAAATTATTCATGAAACCTTCAAGAATTAGATAAAAATGGATGTTAACAACATATATAGGATTAACATATCTTTCTAGTGACTTTTTGTTTCCTCTTAAATATTTACTGAGCTCCCAAAATCATCTGGAGAAGTCATATTTCATCATTAGATATCTCACCATTCCATGATAACATACTCTTTGAAGACTTATTCTTGCATTCCCTAGCTCTGTGACAAAACCATTACAAACATAAAATATCCATTGAAAGAATAATCATTCCTCATAACATTAGGTTTTCTAACTGGGTTAGAATTATTTGAATTAGTATTTGTTGTCTCTTTCTTATTTTATTTAGATTTTGGACCAGCTTCACCATCATTCTTCACATGTTCTCCTTTAAATCCCATACCTGTTTTATCACTAGAAACTCTTTATCTCCTATGATCCAATCAAGAATTTAAGAAATCTTCTCAAACTTCCCATACATCTTCAACCTATTGGAAGCATATTCTAAATTAGATCCCAAATATTTCAACCTTTCTTCATACCTGAAACAATTATCTTCTTTATCCTTTAGGGATTTAGACACACCCTCAATTTGAGATTCCATCCTTTTAATGGATTTTCCATGTTCATTCTCCATGTGTTACTGATCTAATCTTGCAATCTATGAATTAGAGAATTAGCTATCTCATACATCTTCCTTAGGGTTGCTTCAACATCTGAAGAATTACCCATTGCTTGTGCTTCAAGGATCTCCTTCAAGTGATTAAAATTTATTCTCAATGAATTGCTTTGATACCAATTTTTTGAAGCAAAATGGACTGGGGGGGGTGAATCAACACTACAAATTTCATAATTCATTTACCATTTTTTGCAATATCCATTCAATCATATACATTCAATATTAGCTTATTAAGTGTGCACCATACATTCAAATGAACATGAAACATGAGAGAGAACAAATAGACACAATATGTAAGTGGGAAACCATCATGGGGAAGAAAACCCACTGAAAACCATTTCTTATATTACACAAAGCAAGGACTCGAGTTAATATTACACATCATAAGAGATTTCTTTAGTGAGGCACAAACCCCAAAAAGAACACCAACCCATAAGACCTTGTTGATATGAATCAAAACAAAATTATATGAATATGAATCATCATAAAATATTTTGATAAGAATATCACTAAAGATATGTTGCCAACACTCAGTTGATGGTGATCAAAAATTCAGCTCCAAATTCCTTCAAACCCTTCTTCAAACACACCTCCTTCTAACTCACTCAAACTTGCACTGATTTGAATGCAAACCATTGCACTCAAGATCTTTAATACTACTCATACTTTTAAACAATCTATAAAATATGATTTTATTCCCTGCACCACTCACACTCTCTGAAAGCAGACTCACAATTTTCCCTCTTAATTCACTAGTTCAAATTTTAACAAAACTCTTACTTGATAGGCTTATCAACTAAAAAAATAACAAAACTCAGTCCTAAACAAGGATATCGATAGATAAAACATAAAAATGTAACAATAAATTCATAAAAACTGATAAGATGGACCCATGTAGGTTGGCCATGTACCAAGACGTACAATCAAGCCAAAATTGGCTCAAAACCCTACCACTAGGCTTTACAAGGACCTCCAAACTCTTTACCACGATTATTCAAGCCTCTAAAGGCCTTACACATGTCAAATACATAATAAAAAAATCATACATTCTCACAAATTACCTTGCACCAATCAAATTCTTCATAATTCTATAAAGAAGGACCATTTCCTTCACAAAATAATTGTTTCCAGGAACCAATCTTCACCAAACATGCTCAAGCTCACTCAAGAACATCTCAACTATGGAATGTAACCACTCATTATAAATAAAATTACATTTATAGGAAATCCATGATTTTTATACCTCATGAAACGTACATCAATGCAAACCACACTTACTTTCCTCTTCACTAACTCCGAAGTGCCAGAAATCAGTTTTGAAAACTCAACTGATTTACACCCTTCTGTCACTTTGAAGACCTCCAAATTCCTTCAAATTAATCCATATTCAATTTAAAATGGATATGAAGCATCAAATAATAAAAAACATGAGACTTATACATCAATATTCTTAGCTAAAGCAATCTGTCTTGAAATAGTCAAACTTTTTCCTCACGAACAACGTTGGTTCACCTATCAAAAATCTTCACCAAGATAAAAACATTATACCATTGGAAATATATATAAATATAATTTCCAAAACACATTACATTTCCATCCAACTCCAATTGGAAGGTCATCAACTAGGACAATCTCTAAAACTGCTCAAAACTGTCCTTTACAAGCCCAAAAACTAGTTTTCACAAATTGGGCACAATTTTCCTTCTAAGAATTTGACCATGATATGAAACCATCACAAAAATTTAGTAAAACTCCTAGGATCCAAACAATGCTAATTTATTCGATACCTTCTTTGGACAACTTTACTACAAGTTTGAAAATCTCTACAAACAAGAATTTTTGAGTGGGGCCCACATACTGATCACATGATATAAATAAAATTTATGGAACTCTGGAGGATTCATATACAAATTAAAATCATTAAATTTTCCAAATAAATCAATTTTGTTCCCTTAGCAAGTAAGTTTTTATCCATCTCTCTTGACCTAGGGTTTCAAAGCCATAAAACATTGTTTACCTTCTTAACATTCGTTCATAAAAATGTGACAATAAAACCACCTCATTATTTTTGAAAAATATTATAATATAAATGGAAAAACATACCCCAAAATATATAGGAACCATGCAAAGCATACAATTTAGAACAAGCATCATAATGTTCACTTTTAGCACAAAAACACACTAGAAAACATAGTTTTACAAAAAAATAACATAAATTTCAACTCCTTTAGTATTTGGACTTGAAACTTGTCATGAAGCATCATAAAAACACCGTATAACTTTATTTACTCACCATATATCTCAAATATTCCTATAAATCTCCAACCACGGTGACTTACTCGTGTCATCCCTGCATTGTTTTCACCTTCTTACTTCCTAAGGACCATGAAACACTATCAAACATCTAATAAATGACCTTAAAATCATCATACACCTGATTTACACTATCACCATGATGATACCATGCTTGAATAGGCATTTTAAACTCCAAAACAATACCTCCAACTCATTCTATATGTTCTAGGACTAGGAATAGGCCTAGAATGACTGATCGAACCAAGACAACTCATGAACCGACCATGTTGACCGCATATAGACACATAGAAAAAATTGAAACATAATTCCAACCATGATGAACCTCATACCAACCTTCAATAAACTTAGGAGGACTCATATTGTGACCATACACTCTAAATCTTGTTCCCGTCCTCATTTAACATCACCAAACATGACATTACCAATCAACCTTCATGTTTGACCTTTGACTAACACCTCATGGAGACTCATATGACCTCATAAAACCCTTTTCCATCAATGTATTTGACATCAATGACAACAATAAGACATAATTGAAAACATACTTAACTTGTTGGTCTACACTCGTTAAAACCATGTTGGTTATACTTGCTTCACCTTCGCATAGGTTTTGATGACAACTCAAGGCTGAAATATCGTTAACAAGTAACTCAATTTTTCTTGGAATGGACAATGAATGCAACATAGTGATGATAACATGTTCTTTCTTCATATGATAAACAATATTGAATTGAACACCCCTACCTTAAACTTAACTTTTGGAACAAGAATCCGCTATGCCATATGAGTTGTCATCAAAACCAGCACATCAATCTCGAAAACTTACAAGCTTAAAACTTATAACAAGTGCACATCAATCTTGCTACGATAAAAATGAAGATATCTTGGTCCCACCGGGTGTGACATAACTATTATCACCATATCACAACACCCTATGGTTTGCACAAGTGTGTGTTCTTGAGCTCACAATGTGATTGGATAACATGGGTACTATCTCCAAGTTGTGGGACTTGCTACTTGAGATAGACCTCCAGAGAAAGTTGGTTCTTTCTCCTAAACTACCTACCATAATCTACTCTAATGTAGGTAAAACTATTTTTCCTAATCTAAATTTCCAAGGAACAAGGAGAGAGAGTGCATGAAAAAAAAGCCTACACTAAAGCGGTGATACACCAGAAAAGGAGAGTGTGAGGGTAGTCTTCCAATGTGTGAAAAGTAGAAGTAAAGTGCATACTAGAAGGGGTGATAATAGTTCTCCATAGTCCAACAAATGCATTCACAACAAAATTTCATACACACATAATGATAATGGGTCCTGCAAGAGAGCATAAGGTAGACATAATATATTTGTAATAATTTTGAAAGGGAAAGAAGAATGCAAAAAAACACAGGGGAAGAAGTATCCACAAACTTGTATCTATTGCTTCATTGATATGCACAATCCAATCTATTACAAAATAAGGGCCTGGATCACCATGCAAGGAGTCCACTACAAGGGCCTGCAGTACATTGGCTTCACAAAACAAATTTGACAAATTTTTGCTACTCAAAACTACCTCCTTTACAATGAGCCCAACACTCCAATTTATAGAAATTTGAGAAGAGAGAGAGAGAGAGAAAAATCCCAAAAATTGTCCTTAAACCACTTACAAGATGTAGTAAATAAAGTGAAATGATGTTCTTTTGCTTGTAAAATGCTTCCGATACTGTCCCATGACTTGTAGAAGTGAGAAATGTCAGCCCATGCTTCATTGAATGCATCCCAACTACCAAATATAACACTTTGTTATGAATCGGCCATGTTTTACGAAAAATCATAATCAATTTCTCATCAAATTATAAATTTCTAGATTTTTGCATTTGGATTGGAAAAATAATTCCAATGGTACTAATTTTGTGCATTTTCATTGAGAAATGCAAAAGTTATGGCCTTCTGAGTGCGGGAAACTATTTTGGGTTTGCTGCATTTTTGTCATTTAATGGGAATGAGCATCTGATTGAATGGAGCTGAATATGTTTCCTTTATTTTCATAAAGCTACCCTCATTAAAAATAAGAAATTTTTGTGGCATAGAGGACATCGTTCTCATTCCATAAAGTCAAATTTTGTGAAAATCAGAGCTCGGGGTCAAAAGTTATGGCCGTTTGAAGTTCAGAGTCTGATCTGCACCGTTTTCCCTTGCATACGGCTATATCGGGTATTTCAGGTCTTGGTGTCCCATATGTTACTTGTGTGGCTTGGGTCAAAACCTCTGCTTTGTCCACATTACACTTGACCCACTTTGCAAATCGGGTGAGTCAGCTTTTCGGGGAACTCGTGTCCCATGCGTATCACTATTAACCGAGCCATGAGGGTCATTGACTCCCACTCTGCCCGCATCTCCTTTGTAGTAAGCTATTTTAGCCTTTCAAAGCCAACGTGTTTGAGTGTCCCAACTTTCACATGGATCACATGGGAAATTTTGACCCGACTTCACCGATTTAATCTTGGTGTAGCGATTTCGGCCTGCAGCCGAATTTGTGTCCCGACGTCCTGTGGACCATGTGGGACAAAAATGGTGGTAATTTTGGCCATGTGGGTCCTATCTGTCTTGCGCATATACCGTGTGGCTTGGGCCCCAAAAACCTGATTTTTCTGATTTCTTTACAAATTGATCATTTCGGCCTCATGGGTCCTAACTTTGTCCCATACGTAGTTGTGCGGCTGGGCCCCAAAAACTGATTTACCCGCAATACATTGTCTAAAGCCATTTTTTCAAATTTTTCCAATTTTTTCTAACTTCTTTATTTTTTTCCTTGGATGGGGGGTTAGAAAAGAGCCAAAGGGAGCTCCAAAACTTGAATTTTGCTCTCAAGCCATTTCTACTTCCTCAACCTCAAGAAATCCTATGAGTTATCCAATTTACCTTGAGGGGTGAATTGGGATAATAGTAATTTTTACCTCCATTGATATTCTAATTTTCTTGAACTAGAACAACAACTTCACCGATAGTACTTACTGAATTTGGATTAAGAAAGTTGGAAACTTTTCCTAACTCAAGTGATTCATCCATGGCCGTCTTTCTTGATCTTGTTAGAGCTACAACAAATGCACTTATTTCCTTAGATCCAACCTCTTTATTAAGAACAACATGATCACTAGCCTCCCAATTTACCATGGTTGTATCAAACTACCCATACATAAAATTTGGATCACTTTGTGGTGCTAGAAATCTACTTTGTTGAGCCTGATAAAAGGCTTCTTATTGAGTCATTTGTGGCATATGAAAGCTTTGTGTCACCATTTTTAATGATGTATTTGGAGCATTAGGATGCATATTTGGACCTTGCATCATGGTATTTTGGGTTTGCACTAGAACTATGGCTTTAGAGGTTGAAGGAGCATTTGAATCAGTAGTTGCAAGTGGCTTTGATACTATAGTAGCTCTAGAGCTTGATAATGATGTCTATAACCTTGAGAAGGAGGTCTAAAATTGATATATGGTTGGTATGGGGGCACATAGGGAGATTGATAAGCAGGTTGGTAAGGTCTTTTAGCTTGAAACTACTATCTTTTAGCGGCACCAACTCATTTTCAATAATTTTTAAGTACCTTTTAGCTCATCTAGCTCCTGTCCGAACAATGGAAGGTTGTGTTGGTTTTACAATAGGTGGGATAAGAGATAACTCTCGAAAGATGGGCATAAAAGATCCAGGGCCAATTTTCTAGTTTGAATAAGGTTATTTTTTGCCCTTATTTCTATATCAAAGGAAACATGGAGTGTCACACCTCCCATAGATGAATCATCACCTGCAATGTCACTATTTAATTCCTACAAGTAATATAAAATGCATGCTCACTGATGGTTTAACAGCTTGTGGTATCCTTTCCCTTGTTTTTGTAAATCTCAAGTTAAATTTTGTCATAAAATCCTAAGGCACTCTCTTAATAGTTGTAAGCTTCTCAATGAGTGATAAGTGATATGATTTATCCTCAAACTGTTTATAAAGGGTTGTACCCAATTGGTCCCAAGTGGTAATAGATCCTATTGGAAAACTTCTATACCATTTGAGGGCTTGACATTTGAAGGATGCAACAAATAGTATCAAAGAAACATTTTCATGGGTAACATTATGAATAAAACATAGGGCAACCATGTCTCTAATATGCTCAATGGGGGTGGTTTGATCTTCACCACTGAAATAGGGAACAATTTTAAAAGAAAATGTTGGTATATCATCAAATACAACAAGTTGTTAGGGACTACCACCTGTGAAAGTTACAAAAGGATGATTCCTAACCATGGGAAAATAGGATTTGCATGAAAAATTCTAAGTTGGGGTAGAGGTTCTATGCCTATTATAAGGTGTAGTATTCACAAATCTTCTTCTTCTAGAAGAGTTAAGAGGTAACTAAAAAAATTCAAAAGGAATACCTCTTGATGATGACTTTGTGTTCACTTTAGACATAGAACATAACAAATTTGCAATAAATTTCTCCTAACAACAACCAATATTTGCCGGATCAATGCTGATTTTCAAACTATTTGTTCAAAATTGTCTCTGTAGCAAAGAGATGGTATTGGCAGAGTGATTCTCGAGATGATTCTAACTCTCAAATCAATGTTTATATCTTCTTATGTGCTGATTATCTGTTGTAAAAATCAGGTAAGGTTGCTAAACAGAGTAATCGCACTTTTAGGAAAAACCATTATAGAATAATATATTCATTTGAATGCTGATATAATTCCAATGTTTGGTCGTGGTCCCACTGGGCATGCCAAAAATTGTTATCAGTCCGTAGAGCATCCCGAGTTGAAGAAGTGCAAGCAATCCTTCTATTCGGTTGATACAATGGGATCTTCTATGAGTGTGGGTGGCTCAATGTTGAGAAGAAACTCTAGAGAGGGATGGTTCCCTAGATAAATCACCTAAAGTAGTTCTCTTTCTAGGGATGAGGGAAATAAATAACATAAAATTCACAAAAAAACATGTAAAAATAGGTGATACACCAATGTTTTGGAGACCTATCTATGAATGCAAAACACACACTATTTGGCTCTTCAAGACTTGAAAACATCACTTCGTTTACTATTTAACTGATTATCACACTCACATAAGGATTTAACAAGATATTAATAAAATATGGGAGGAAGATCTAGGTATTTCCACTTCCAATATGATTAAAAAACTAAATATTCACTTAAAATGATATGTGAAAGCTTCAAAAAATCTTAATGGAGGTGATGAGACTCATAAACACACAAATGAAATAATGCATTCACTTAAAAATACCAATGAATCTACTATAACACACTTAAATTCAGCTACAAATGGAGGAATTCAGTCTTTTATTGCATCAAATAGATGCTGGAATAAAATTTTTAGCACAACCTTAGTATGAAAAAATCACAAGCCCACCCAATGCTTCAAAAGCATGGGTACATATAAAAAAAGGAGAAGTAAGAGGAAGAGAAGTGGTGTTGAACCGCTTGACACTTGAGTTCACTCCTAGCACCTAAGAATGACTCAACTCCTCTCTTACTTGAAAACTTCAACTCTAAGTTTACAACTTTTGTTTAGAGGCTAGTTGGAAAAAATCCAATGCTAGCTCTTAGCTCTCAAATGCATAGCTTGACCCCTTGAATTAAATTACAATTTTTAATAATAATCATAAGATTATTATCATGCATAGATTTCTAAAGGATAACAACTATGAATTTTTCATGGCATATTTTACCTTGTCAAATTCAATTAACTCCTTTGCAAAAGTTAAGGTAATTATTTCACTCCTTAGCAAAATTTAAGGTAATATTTGGTTTTTACCTTGGCCCTTTGGCACATGTGCATGAGGTAATTATTTGGTTTCTTTTGAACTTGGACAAGGCATTATTTACCCCCTCCATGTTGCAAATAATCATAATAATAAAAACCATTATACAAACCCCAACACATGGGAACACATGCAAAAGAAAAAAGGAGGCAAGTAACCCTAACCATGGTCAGATTGACCATGGTTAAAGTTAACTTGGTCAACCCCTTGATATTAGGGTTAAAACCCTAAAAGAATCATTTTTGAATTTTCATTTTTGTGGAGGCTCTATGTAACGCCGCGAAATAGACGATGCCACGCTCACGACATCGACAATGACGAGGCCACAACAAACAAGCGACCCGAAAATGCGACAAATTTTTTTTTGTTGTATGGCGAATTATTTACCTACGAGTTGCTTCCACCTGGCTCGATGAGTTATTAATTACATCGGCGAGTTCGGGAACAGGCTTGAAAACCAACTCGGTCACGAAGGTGCTTCGAGGTAAGAGATATTTGAATCTATCTCAGTCGACGTTCCACAGAGATAAGTAGGGTCGTCATACGAGTCAATTTGTCTAATGTCTGGAAAAAGAAAACAACGTGATAACAATATGTCTGAAAGGTAACCCAAGAGGATGATATAATTTACTTTGAATTGAATACATTAACCACTTCGATTTTTATTCTTACTTTATTATTCGGTCATATTACGTTATTTCAAAATTTAATACATTTTAATACACACACACACACACACACACACACACACATATATATATATATATACTTACTTTATCATTCGTTTATATTACGTTATTTGAAATTAATACATTATATGTAATTATAGATATATATATATATATATATATATATATATATTTATATTTACATACGAATATATATATATACCTATATATACATATATATATATATATATATATATATATATACATATTTAAATAGGAAGACACCCATTCGGTATGTACTTGTTACCGATCTGTTTTATTGCATTGTATATTGCTAATATACTTAGATATGCATACTACCATTCTTATATCTAGTGTGTCTAAGAAAGATTAACAACCTATCGCTGCTATTGTTTATATATGGCGCTTAACCAAATTTGAAATTTCTTTTATACAAAGAAGTAAGAATCGACTTGGGAAAACTTTTCAACTTAACTATAAATGATATGGTTGGACGGTGGGTGTCAACCACCACCTATCCACCATTATGATCTCCTCCTAGCGTGCAAGCAAACTACCCGGCGCCACTTCCCATTATTCATTTAGATCTTGGGAATCTTGCTTTGTTCAGTCGACCGAACACTTTTCTACAGTCATGGCCGCGCGGGTAGGTGAGAGAAAGACAAAGGATGAAGACACAGACAGTAAGAGGCGTGCTGTCCCGTTTTACCTCTGTCCCCGGCCGCGTGGAATGGAAACTGGTTTGGTGTGAAGTTAAAAACACCAGAGGAAGGCGTGATGAAGGTGTTTTGGCGGCCTGGCCGCGCGTTAAGAGAAGGTGAATTGGACTGTTTGTTTTTTAACTTTTTCTCTGTCCCTGGGTGCGTGGACAGTCAAAAGGAGATTGTAACGATAAGGGGGCGCTTTACCTCCACTTTCATTTGGTGCTGCATGGTGTGCACAGGGCGTGGAGGGCTCAAAACGAGCAGATCGCCAACTACACTGTATCAGTATGTACCTAGCTAGTTCATGTTTGGCGTGTAAAAATAATATGTATTGGTTATAATGCATCGACCGGCAATGGCACTGACCCCTGGCTTATTGGTACAGGATTGGAGCTGTTGCAGAACGGAGCTGTGGCTAGGGGAAACAAATGGTGCATTCTGGGCGCAGAATCAGGCCGCGGCTTGCACAAAAAGGGCGGTCAGACAGCGGAGGACCCAAAAAAAACAAAGCCCTTTCATTCTTCGGGGCGCGTATGGCAAGCAGGTTGTCAAACTATAGTGTTATCTGTTCAGTAACGAATACATCCTCGAATTTCTGAGTGCGCCTTCAGGATATCCGCATCAAACGCCTAAGGGACGACAAGGGTGGTACACGGAGGCCAGGTAAGATTGTTGCGTCGGTTTTCTAAGCGGCCCTCCTGCTTTACTATACGACACGCGGTGAGAAGGAACTCCTTGAGATGGATCTGTTTCAATACAAAAAGTTCACGACGCAGGGGAGAATCTCACAGAGGTGAATCCGTTTCATATTAGAGTATTCATGAAGCCCACTTTGCTTTGCAAATTTAAAACAACCTCTCCTACGTGGGTTTGTTGCAGTCGCAACACTGACGGTGGTGTTTTTACATGATGTAACATCATCCTATTTGTTCTTTGTATTATTTGATTGTATGGTTTTTATATTTATCCTAGCACAGTGTCTGGTATCAGGACTGTTGTTAATAATAAAGAGATATTGGTAGTAATGTGACTTGATAACAATAATTTCAATAATTTTAGCATTGATTTAATAGGAATAAATTTTATTTTTTAAAACATTAGTTTTCTCTTTAAACGTTGAGGACATGTGTGGATGGTCCTGATAAGTTTTCAAGTATTTGTATTAACATTTGTTTCTCTCCATCTTTAATAGACATTGCATGGGGATTTAAGTAAGCTGAATTCAAATCCTTCTATACTTGCCAATAATTTTACAATAGATCCATAAATAAAGGAAGACATAAGAGAGCTACAGTTTAAAATGTTTCATTGTCATACTTAGAGCCATTTAAAAAAAAACTTAAGTCTTTCCATCAAGTATAAAAGAAAGGGGTAATGCACTATTTTTCCAACCTTTTCAACACATTACTTTAAAGTACTCAAACAAATTTTTAATATATTTCTTTTGTGATTCCTTTCCAACATTCCACCAAGAATTCAACAACATTCTCAATAAATTTTAGAGCAAGAAATAATATCATTTCAATGCAACTTTTCCTTCAAATCTTATTACAACATACCCTACTTCATGTGGAATAAATTTACAACAATGGAAGCTAAAGAAAGCAAACAATATTACATTTTTCCTCCACTCAAGGTGGGTAAATACATGATGTCTTCACATTGTCAACAACAAGGTTCATGTGCTCCAAAGAGTTCTTCTTCCATGCTCCAAGTTCCATGAAGTTCAATCACAACCAAGATAGGGGGAGAGGCAACACTCTCCTCCCAACCAAAACTCAATGGAGAAGAGAAGCAATCTCCTCCATTGACCCCCGAGCCCCAAACACAACACAATGAAGGGTGGTCTCCAACTCAAGGCAACAATACTTGCTTCCACAATACAAGTTTCATTCACAACATTCAAGGTAAAAGAGAAAACAACAAGGAAACACAAATAACACAATACTTTGCACAAAAGGCTTTCATCCAAGCCAACAAGAGAAGGAACTATGGGAATGTTTTCCTTATGCCTCCCAAATGAGATGAGATGCCCATCCAAAACCCTCCACAATAAAACACAAGCCCCTATGACTCTTATGCCTCCCTCAAGTACCCCTTTTTCCTCCCATACTCTTATGCCTCCCTCCTCTTATGGCTCCCTCAAAGACAAGGTAGAATGTAAACATTCTTACCCAAGATGGGCATCCCTCTCAAACTCCCTCCACAATATCCTAATCTACTCTTTTGCCTCCCTCATGAGTATTCCCATAGACCTCTCCTATACTACACAATAAGCATTCTATCCAATTTTCACCATACACCAAAGTAAACATGCATTTTTTCACAATTTTAGCATAGAAGCAACAATAATATGAAAGCAAAAACAAAGGAGAGGGTTTCCTACCTCTCCATTGGAGAAGCCTAAACCAAGAAATTTGTCCAAGCTCCTTCCCAAATCAATCCAAGCATGCAAGTCCAAGCACTCTTTTTTTTTTTTTCTCTTTCTCCCAATTCTTTTCTCTCCCCAAAATAACAAAAGAGAACTCTTCAACAACACAAAAACAAAACTCCAACCCCCTCAACAAGAGAGGAAGTTTCAATAAATAGACCAAAGGAAAGGGTGAGGGTGATGTGGCTCCATGTAGGATGCCACATCACACATCCTCAAACCACCTCCCAAGGTCAACTCAAATCCCAAAACACCATAAATGGGTGGTTGGGTTGAATGACATCTTTAATCCAAATCCATCCCTTCCCCATGTGTCCTAAGACACAATTAAATGCAAAAGAAGACAAGTGCACTCCAAAGTCATATTTCCCTTCCCAAAACAATAAATAACCCCCTTTTTGGATTCCCAACCCATAGATATGGTTGGTAAGGGGTTTTGGGAAGTGTGGGACAAGTTCAACTTGTCCCACAAGTCCCCCAAAATTGCCCTAAATCTCAAATTCGAGATTCAAGGGATTTGGAGTGGTCAACACTCAAAACCAAGCATTCAATACATGGGAAACACAAGGCTCAAGGAGCCAACCAACAACATTAATTACATCCACTTGACTTCCCTCCAAAACTTAAAATTTAAAGCAAGATGTTACATTAATCAAAACACACTTAGTAAAGGTAATTTAACAAAAAGACATCACAAAAGAAATCACCTACTAAAGCAAGTTAAAACAAGTAATAAAAATTCTTAACCCCTTGGTCACAAAGGAAAATTTCCCCCTCATGGAAATTTTCTCAACACATAAAAGAACAAAGTTAACACAATACAATTTACTAGTTGCCTTGACGACCAATTGTTGTAACCACCCGACATCCTGTTGTGTTTGGTCCCCAATCCCCCTCATGGTTGTGATCATGCTGTGTTTCCTGCAAAATGCAAAATACCCTCTTCGGCCTTGCGGCCATGTCAAAATATCCAAAATAACCATATGCATGAAATTTATTAACATCTATACGTAATTCAAGCAATCATTATTTCTAGGTCTAAATCACAACTTAATTATGCATTTCATCATTATCCAAAATTATAGTAATGTAAATTCAACAACTACATTCTATTCAACATGGCGAAGAAATTCAATGTTAGAACACATGCAATATATCCATATAAAAATAATATCGGAATCCAATAGTCTGTCCATGAGTCAGTGTAGATCATACTGAAAACAAAATCCAATCATAATCCAAATGCATCTAGTCACAAAACATCATGCTAATCAACAAAAGTATAAATCATGTCCATATCCAAAGTCTGCATAACTCAAAATGGTAATCAGCTAAGTGTCGTAGGGAAGTGGGCATTACACTCTACGCCCGAGGAAACTCTGGAATGTTTTTTATTATGTGACCTTCATTGTTTGTTGTTTGAGTTCACCTGTGATTTTTTTACTTTTCCTCCATTACTTCTACATGTAGCTTTGCATTTCTTATCAAGCTCGATGATGAATATTTTGGAGCTCTATTTCATTGTTGGGGTCAAGAGCTCATGGTTTTTAGCTCGTGTTTGAAATGTGGTTCTCCTGCTTATTGTCATTGTTTTGTGAGAGCATCGAGCTCTAATTTTTTTATCTTCTGTCATGCCTGTTCAACCCAACTCATCCGCCATTGTTTCCTCTTTTTTCTAGAGCTTTGTTTCACCCGGGTGAGTATGTTTAGAGTTTGGAGGGTTTTCTCGTTGATTCCCTTTGGCTCAACTTTGATTCTTCATGTCTCGATGTCATCTTTTAGAGCTCACTTGTTTTCTTTCCTCGGCTCAAGCTCAAGCTCTCTTTTATCAGATCGCTATGTTTTTCAACAAGATCGACCTTGGTTGTCCTTATTTTGATGTATTGCTTTGGAGATGTGTTAGGGATCTATTTGTTTGCTAGCTTGACCATGTATTTTAGATCAGTTGTGGGGTTTTTAACTAGTTCGCCTATATCCTTTTTGAGGCTCGCCATTATTGGGTTTACCCAATTTTCCATGGCATTTGGAGAGTGTGACAACAATCTTTGTTCGCCCTTGGTTACAAGATCAACTTATATACTTACTTTCATGGTTCATATTGATTTGAGCTTGTGGAGGGTTTGGGTTTGGTATCTTTCTCAAGCATGACATGATGAACTCAGAGTGGTGTCCACTATATCGGTTGTGACTTCTTTACTATAACTCACTCAAGTTGGGTATTTTACTAGCTCGAGCTTTTAACCACCGGTAATATGTGGTTTCTTTTTAACTCTACTCTTGATTTTAACACCTCGGTCTTGCATTCAAGCTAGGTTTTTATGCATTTCATTTGGGTTTTTCTGGATCTATTTTTTAGTTTTTACGTTCTTTCTTAATCATAATATCTCAACCATTTTATTACTTGTATGAGATGTGTATTTTTTCTGTAGCTCACCATGTCAATCTACCTAGCTCACCATGTATTGACTCCCAGATTGACCCTTCCTTGGCTTGAGCTCTATTCTCCTCTTATAGATCAATTTTCTTGTATTTAACTCGTCGTTTCCTAATGAGTTCTGCATATCTCAATCTCAAGCTCTTCTTTATCAACTCAACCTTGTTATTGTTTCAACTTGGCTGATTTTCTAAAGGTAAGCTTACATTTTACTATTCTATCTTGTTGGGTATTTAAATTTTTGGAGTTTGTAGAAACAAACTCGATTTTGATTTAATGGTTGTAAATATATCTTCATTGTCAATAATTTGCAAAAGTACTCTAAAACACACTCAAGAGACCATTTTTGCTTGAAAAAGTTGATGAAAATTGGTACATTCACATTTTTGGAAAATGCATGGGTGCGATTGTTATATCTAAAAATCTATTCCTTATTTTATTTTTAGAAATTTGCATTCTGCAAACCTGTATGACCATCTCGAGGGTTTTCTCTAAAACTTTTTCCTTGCAAATTTATACTTGTAAGATGTATGAGAAAACCTGCACTTCCTTCTAAATGTTTGATATAAACTTGAATTTTTTTGAAAAGCTTGAAATCTCAAAATTTGTTTATGCTATTGCTATTCAAAAATATGGAATTTTGAGCTCTTTACTGATTGAAATGATTTCAAAAAGGTATACTTTGCAAACTCATATTTAGAAGAAAATTTCTACAATTTGTTTCGATTTTTTGTCCTTTTCAAGGAAAAGAGAAGAAAAACTTGTTGGTTATGGTTTCCCATTGTTGTTGAACATGAATGGAAAAATAAGAATAAGAAGCTCCACTTGCTTATCATGATCTACACTTCGCTTTCTTTCATTTTATTTTTCTCGGAATGTGATGTTCCTTCATTGCGCAATGTTTTTCATCATGTTTGATAAATCTAGAAAATTACTCTTACGTGATGCATACATAACTGAAAACTCATGATGATTTGTTTTGATCTGAACTCTATCTTTCTCTTTATCTTAATGTCATGCTTTACATACACAAATTGCTAAAGGGAAACTATGATCATTTCTACAAAAAAAAATTCCTGTAGATGCATTATTGAAGACTGTTTTCTAGTACTTTGTTTTCTGAAAATACCTCTTAGATTCATGTGAAGTTTACAATATAATGAAGCTAAAGTGAACCCCGAGCTCTAACACAACTTATTTTCTCTCCTTCGTGTATACTTGGAGCAGCATCATGGAGTCACTTGGAGCAACAATTGCAAGGAAGGGCATTAGTCTTTAGGTAATGATGGGTCCCCTTCTCTTCCTTATGTTTTTAGTTTCAAATATATTTATATTATTTACATATGTATTTATATCCCATAGCTTGTGTGGTGAAAGTTGTATAATTTTACTTATGAATATACGTAATTGTTTTATGTAATGAGTTGTTTGTTGTTTCCTTTACATTGTTTTTCAACTACATAACTAAATGAACATATAAAAATCAATGTTTAATACACTTGCATATAATCATAAGGAATTAATGATGAACTATTTTTACCTTTTGCGATCATTTGAATCTAAGAAGTTGAGTGAATGATCAATCTTGAAACCCGATTCTTACTAGTTCCATCTTTCCCATCTCCTTAAGGACCCCCGCCAGCAGCTCTACAATGAATGATGCATGATTCTAGTGAAGATGAAAACTAGAATGGCATCCTATATGGGGAGTGGGCACTATGCAACTTGATGCCCATTCAATTATTGTTTGTTCATTTTACCATTCATTTCTGTTCATCTATGGAAAATGAGGAATTGAATTGTTTTGTACCCCTTCACTATGATGACAAAAATGGTCAAAATGACCATTCCTCATTAGTGGATATTCTAGAGCAAGATTCCCGATAAACCAATAGTTACTTGAAGGGTAACTTTGTATTTACCATGAATAGTATTTACCATAGTAAAGTCACTTTTTATTGTGAATAGTATTTACCATGATAAAGTCACTTTTTATTGTGAATAATATTTACCATAATAAAGATAATTTTTACCACGGTCATTCATTTTTACCATAGAAAATTTAATTTTTACTATGGTCATTCCCTTTTTACCATCAAAATTGTTTTCACAATAAAGTAACTTTTCATTATAGTCATTCTAATTACTTTTAAATAAGTCACACTACTTGTACTTGTGGGTTAGTTTTTTAACATGGTTACATTTTTGTATAAAGATGAATAGGTAAGATTCCTATTTTTGGCCCAATTTGATGAGGATACCTTATATTTTGATCAAAAGTTTAATATATTGTGCATATGTGATGGCCACATCATGAGGGAATAATAGACTAAATTTATTCCTATAGTTTTGGATAGTTCAAATCTTATGTGGTTTGAAACAATGGGTGATAATGTTAAAAAATCATGGGATTTATTCTTTGAAATTTTTACCGACAAAACTATGTAAAACTCATGTTAGGGACCACAAAGCTAGCCCAACGAGATAAAGAGAATATTAGAGACTATCATGTACACATTTTGTAGCTAAAGAGGAAGCTCAATACCCATACCTGGAAGGAAATACTAATGTATGGGTTAATGAATGGCATGTACAAAATTTTCTAAAAACACTTCATACTTGTGATGAATTCAAATTATATCATAAAACAAGTAAAGTATGGCATCCCAATGAACTTCGAGAAATCAAATGAGATTTATAGAATGCAAGAGGAAAACATGGAAGAAGATCCTAAATAAATTGTTCCTAAGGTGGAGTCTACACTAGCACCTATGGTCCAAGTGCCAAAACCACTCATGATGAGCACATCTATTCCCTTTAGTACATCCAATGAGTATGAGGATATCCTAAAGAAAATGGTTTAATTAACTATCAATATTATTTGAGGAAAGAAATTTGGTTCCCAAAATTCTTAAGGAGGAGATAGGTCCAAAAATAAATCTAACTGAAGTTGTATGTTATAGGTGAAATAAAAATAGAAGTTAGCTATATAATTGTTTGGATAAAACATCTACATATGAAACAAAATATAACTATAAAGGAAAAAACCCATGAATTCATTTAATGTAGTGGACATGAAAAAATAATAAAGCATATGCTTTTGACACCAAAAGAAAGAAAGAAAAGGATAACCAAGATGATAGGGATCCTAAGAAAATGAAAGCAGAGAATAATAATAAATATAGGAGAAGAAAGTTGGTTATGTAATATTTTTGATTTCATAGTGACAAGGACAAGAATACATCTTGGAAGATATATCCAAGCACATTGAAAATATTACCTATGTCCAAATTCTTTCTATGTATTCTAAGAAGAGGTGGGAGATGTGTAATGGACTGAGTTCTCAACAGAGGAAACGGGTTAAGGTACCTATTTTAGAAGTAGAGGTAGATCTTTATGATCTACAAGCTAAGGTATTGTATAATGTAATTTAAATTCACAATGTTTAAATAGATGGAGGATCTATAATTAATGTAATGAATATGTTAGGTTTAACAATTTATCAACCCTCAAACTGATGCTAAGATCATTAAATAAGGGAAATACTAACTAGAAGGTGTTATTTTAAATGTAACAATATTTGTCATGGGTGTAGATTTTCAAGCAATGAAGAATGGTAATTTTACATTTCAAACGTTATTTCAATGGTCATGGATAAAGATATTTCATGTACGAAACTACTGGAATGAAATATTTTTGACACTTGGTCATGGAATAGAGAGAATGAAAACATGTGAACCCTCAAAATCGTATGGAAGGACTCGTGGATTCAAGTGATGAAAATGATGATTGGACATACTAAAATTACTCTAGCAGCAATGAGGTGGATGTGTAAGTCATGGATATCCTTCCAGATTATACCAAATGATGGACCTATATAATTCATTAAGAGATATAAGGAAGAGTTCATCCAAAAATACAAATTGGTGATGCTTATGTGGTGGGAAAAGAGAAGGAAAAATACCTCCAACTCTTTCAAAGGTATATGCTCATTTTCACTTTTATTAGAAGGATATGCTCAAACTAAGTTGGGTGAGAACTCTTTTCAGTTATTATATGGTGCTAAACCAACAAATAAAATCCCATATATAATGAATCCTAATTTTATTAATATCTGTAAAAGAAGAAATAGATACGTTACTTGATGTAAGATTCATATTTATAGTGGATAATTCAAGGGTCTCTCCCATTTTGATTTCAAGAAAATGAATGGGAGGTACTACACATTTATGTTGATTATAGGAGGCTTAACAAGGAAATAAATAAATATCACCACTCCCTTCATTATCAAATTAGATATTGGATGAGGTAGCTACAAATGAATGTTATAGTTTTGTAGATGGATATATTGGGTACAAAAAAATTTAAATAACTCAAAAGTATAATAAAAATACTATGTTCACTACTCCTTTGTGAACTTTCACTTATAGAGTCATGCCATTTGGTTTTTGTAACGATTTAACGACATTCCAATGCCTAATAAATAGGGTGTTTGAACCCTAAATTAGAAGATTCATCAAAGTATTCATGGATGATTTTGCATCTACGGGAGAAAAGTGGAAGACGTATACTAGATGGAGAAGGAATTTTAGAGGTTGGATTAAGAACAAGCCTCACTAAACACTACAAATTTTGTCTTTATATGTTCTAACGATATCTTGTTAGGGCACAATGTATCTAAAGGTGGTATTGGTACCGATTCTAATAAAGTTACAATTGTCATTCCTTATGAATAGAATAAATTTGACATCATTTTAGGCCATATGTCATACTATAAGAGGTTAATAAATATTTTTAAAAATATTTCACAAACATTGATCCAATTATTAATGAATGATAGTTCTTATGAGATAGGAAAGAAGGAACACAAAGCTTTTGAGCATCTTAGGGAAGCCTTAGTGACTTCACCTATTCTCGTGAAATATAGATCCGAACAAGCCGATACTAGTGCATTAGATGCAACACTGGAGATCAATTGAGCCAAAACGATGATAATGGAAATGATCATCTAATATACTTTGGGAGCATACAAATGAGAAATGCTTAGGTAAATTACACTTTGTAACTAAAAAGGAGGATCTAGCTATAATTTTTGCTATAAAGTAGTTTGAATATTTTTATTAGGTAAGAAATTTATAATTGTGACAAATCATCGGGATCTAAAACATATTGTGAATAATCCTAACCCAATGGGAAGGATAGAACAGTGGATAATTTTTCTATAGGAATTTGTATGTGTATAGTGTATAGGCCAAGGAAGAAGCATCTCAATACATATGCACTTTCTTGAGCCTATGATGGTTTGGGTTTATCTTTTGATGATGAAGAATTTTTATATGTAGTGGTGTTATCCATTAACACAATCCCTTGTGAGTACATAGATGTTTGGAATTATGTGAATGATTTCAAGTTTCCTAATATTGCTAATGCAAAGAGTAAAAGGAAAATTACCCAAGAAATTCATCCATATTCTATTATACATGAAGTATTATTTCAGATAGGACCTACTGATATATATAAGAGGAGAGTTAGATGGAACAAGGGGAAGGAGATAATAGAAGAGTTACACGATGGTACATGTGGATGAAACATCTATAGAAAACTTACATTAAGGAGAATATTGGATGCATGTTATCACTAACGAACTCTTTTTGAGATTGTTATAATTATTGTAACACATGTGATATTTTTAGTCACATGGGAATTAAAAGATTGAAAATCAAAACCATTGTGCCCTATTATTCCACTTGGTCCATTTTAAAAGTGGGGAAAAGATATATTTTAGGTCCACTTCCACCCACTGTAGGAAAAAAAAATATTATAATTTCCACTAATTATTTAACCAAGTGGGTTAAGGTTATACCCTTGAAAATAAATTTCATAGATGAAGTGGAAAGGTTCATGTATGAACAAATTATCACTAGATTCAGATGGACATTGGAGATTGTAACATATCAAGGATGTTAATTTATTAATGAGGTGGTAAAGAATCTTGTTGGATAGGTTTTCCATCGAATATATGAAGGAAACAACCTACAAGCCAAACATAAATGGATAGGTGGAACAAACAAACTATGTGTTATATCAAGTTATAGAAAAAGATGCAACTTTGTAGATGCATAAGTGAGATAAAAGAGTTCATGTAGCATTGTGGGAATATATGGCTACATGAAAGTCAACATCATGATACTCTCCCTTTTATCCAGCTTATGAAATTGATCCAATTCTTACTAGTGATTTTGATATTCCTACCGCAAGAGTTATGCGTAATGAAAGGATGGATGAAAGTTATTGAATAATGGAAATTATTATATATATTCATTTTTAGAAAAAATTATATGAGAAAAAAAGGATAAAAACTACATGAAGAAGTTGAAACAAGAGTATTTTGACTAGAGTATCCTATGGTCTCCATTTCAAGTGAATGACTTGATCCTAGTATATGATGCTTGACACAAAAATATAAAGCATAGTAAAATACCTATTAAATATATAGGATCCTCTAAAATAATAGCAGTACATGAAAATGGAAAATATTAAATGGATGAAATGGATGGTGATATCATTAAAAAATGGGGCAACTGCGAAAAATTGAAGATTTCCAAGAACCATTTCCAGATTGTCCATGATAATTTAATATGATGATGGAGTAGAAGATAATTAGGGGAAGATTTGGACACTAGAATTTTCCTCTAAAAATTTTATTTCGTTAATGTATATATTGTAATAATATGTTGTTAAGTGTAGTTAGTAGTATCATCCATTATAAGTTAATGATACCCATGATTAATTACGATGTGCAAGCTAGAATGTAACTAGTAAGTATTAAATGGTAACAAAAAATTTACATTAGGTGAATGTTTTGAAAGTGAAAATCAATGGTAAAAAGTAAATATTTGTTGTAAGTGGTCATGGTAATGTCAAAGTGTCAAAGGTCATGGTAAGTAGGTAAGTAGGGTCTATATGGTCATAAATTAGAAATATTATATTTGTAATAATGAAAAAGGAGTGATGTCATATATATTTTGAATATTTTTAGAGATAAATTATAGAAAATGTGGAATTCCATGTGTAAATGATAAGGTTTATCCTATCCTAAGGGATAATCCTACATATGAAGTGGAGAGTTGAGGTACATAGTATGATTGAATAGAAGAGATTTCTTATCATACCTTAGAGATAGGGTGGATAAGTTGAAAAGTGCTATAAATAGAGAGTCCACATCCTCATTTAACACACAATAAGGTTCTTAGGATTAGAATGTGAAAGTAGTAAGAGTCCATAACATTATATAGGCGTGCCAAAGAAGCTATCAAGAGGTGTGTTTGAGAAGTTTCTCTCGTAAACACTATTGGAAAGGTGAGTGGATTTTCTAACATTCAAGGTGGCTCTTGGGTGATATTTAATTTAAAACTTTGAAAATAATATAATTATTGATTATATTTCATCCCTATTTTCAATCCTTCATATTATATTCTATGTTTCTCTTGTGGTTTGTTAGTTTTTGTTTCCAAATTCATTCCACAAACCAAAATTTGTGCATTACTAAAAATCATTGTGCAAGGAGTTCCAAGAGATATATTATCTAAGTTTTGGATTTGTGTTGACATGCCCATTAAAATGGTAGAAGAACTCATCCTTATCCCCACTCCATTTAATGAGGAGGACGATGCTCATTAGAGGGTATTATAATCAATCACTTGTCAAGTAATGTGAGAAGTATATAACACAAATGATCAAGATATTTATCAAGATGTAATGATTTTTACTTAGGGGTAGGAGGAGGAATCACAAGATTTGTAGGATTAGGCATAATATGATAGAAAGTATTGCCACAATGCAAATCCTTAACTTGACCCAAAATGTAAGATGGTTTACATAGAATAGTAGAATTATGTTATGTGGATGGAGTGGGAATAACATCTTATGAATGTTTGCAAGCATGTGTAGAAATGAATTTTGATCTAGATTGATGAAAAGAAAGAAAATATCACTCAAAGAGGTACATGTGCTAGATAAATCTCTCTTTAAGAGGGAATATAAGGCCTTGATAAAAGATATATTGCATTTCTAAGTTGATGGGATGATATATTAATTGTTACATGCTTACCTTAAAGTAGAGAATATAATCAACAACTGGCTCAAATTTTCCTTGATGTAAAGAAGGTTGATAATGATATGTAACTCTACCCCCTTAGTATTAATAAAGTGAATAATAACATATTATTCAAGATATAAAAATGTGCTCACAGATCCACTAAGAAAGTGGGTAAACTAATATATTGCAATATCTGTTAGGATTGTAGGGATTTTTTTAAATACACATATCATTGTTATGAGAAGACAACCGATATATAATATTTAAGATGAAGATAAAGTTTGTAATTCCTGTCAAATAGCTGAAATGTAAGCATACAAATATTTTGAGGCAATAGGGATTGTAGTATTTTATGTTGAATAGGGTTGCCATATATAGGTTTAGAATTTATTATGACATAATATGTCTTACTTTCTAATGTCAAAGTATATAATTTATATTGCAAATTGCCTACCACATGCATGTGAGAAAGGACCTATTGAGGAGGCATAAAATAAATATTAAGTGGCTCATTCAAAGGTTGTAATTTAACATTAATAGTAGTTATAAGAACACAATTCCATTGAAAAGAGATTCTATATAATTCAATATGCGTATTAAGAAATAAGGGTTTGGTTTTGCATTGGGGATCTAAATGACCTCATAATTAACTTAACATCCAATTGATCTATAGTTGGACTAGTAGAAGAAATATCATTGGTATCAAAACATGAATATTAAACATGTTCACATTATTTAAGAAATACAAAAGTCATACAATCACTCTCTACACTAGTATCTATCATATGCATGGAAGAAAAATATATAGGAAAATCATTTTTGAATTCAATAGAACTATTAGAGACACCAATATAATCATTGTTAGAATTTTTAGGAGAACAAGAAGAAACACAAGTAGACATATCATTGGTGAATATATGAGAGAGAAAATAAACATAAGAATGAATATTATTAGTGCATTCATGAATAATAAATTATTATTACTTGAAATAGAAAGATCACATGTGTGTTATCGTATATAATAGAAGGAGTAGAAAATTCATCATCATTATCTATATCCACGTAACTATTAGAAAAGAAATAAAAAACCATCAAGTAATGTAATAAATGGAGGACAAACCTAGTCATGTGAAACATCATCATCACACGAAGATGAATCACTTGCACATTTAGTAGATGTTATCTCAAAACTAGTTACATTATTAGAATTATGAATATTTTCAAGATGATAAACAAGGGAAGGGGTATTACGACAATCATTAGTTCAAATCAATCAAATCATTAGTCTTATACTTATAACTAACATCATCAGAACATGGTTCAAATTAATCAAGAGAGATGGTTTAAAAATATTATAGATAATTAACTAAAGTGTTCAAGGAAATATGATCCAGAGGTACAAACACCATGGATATAATGATATCTAGGAAATGGGAGGCACTGAATGAGTGATACTAGCTTTAGGAGTCACATTGGGAGGTTCATATGGGGTGGATGTTTTAGAATAAAGAGATTAGTTACATGGTCATGTATCATAATAATCATAATCCACATAATATATAAAGTGAATATTGGAAACATATATAATGGGGTATGTAGGGGATATAATGTTACTTGAGAACCCAAAAGAGGCATATACCTTATAGTTCCGTAAAACAATGTTGCAAGCTATGCCTATACAAAGAGTAAATAATGCAAAAAATAATATCATATACTTGAGACAAAACAATGGGGCCAATATGGTTTTTCAAATAAAAAGGCCTAGCTAATATAAACAATATAAACCTCGAGGTAGGTCATAGGTTAAAAAAATTAGGTTCACAAAATGTATCAACCCTAAATTAAGCAAATTAATGTGATCTAATTAATTTATATAGAGTTGAATAAATGTTAAAGGAAATATATTAATTTAAAATACATATAATTACATTTGCATAATGGAAAATAGAGAATTGCAAGTAATCTATATTGAAAAATCAATAAGAAGTACAATTAAAGTTTGAGAGAACTTATCTTGTTCAGGTTTACTTCTGATAGTGTCATTGATAAATTTTGAAGTAATTCAAAGCCTCAAACTAATTTGATCATTTGTTGTCCATTTGAATGGGAAGGGGCATAACCATACAAATTATGATACGAATTTACTCTCTTGCATGCCTAATATGTATGGTTTTGAACATGTAGGTGGTGGGATTCTAGTTTCTTCTGTGTTAATTTAGTGCCTCTTGTGTCATACTTTGATATCTTTCACTTCACTTGTAACCCTTTATTTTTCACCTGTACTTGCAAATAAATCTAACTTACTCCAAAACCTCAAACACACATTAGGTCAAACATAAAACATAAACTTCTTGAGTCAAATTGACCTTGATGGTCACCCTATTTGTGATTAAATGACAATTTCACTACATTTTATACTTAATGTACTTCTCCTAGTGATTTGTGAAAGTGTGTCTGAAACTAAACTCTTGACCTAGATTTTCCCTTGTGCTTCGACACCGATAGAAGGCTACACTATTATGTCCCTATTAGAACCATTGTATGTAGATGTGAAAATAAGAATTATTCCCTCATATGCAATATTATATAGTCTATAGTAGTAATAATATGTTTTTAGCTCAATGTAGACACTAAAATTTGGTAATTTACCCCTTCGCAATGTCAAGTTTGATCATTCTCCACCGCTAAGATAAATTATCACACTCATAATCCAATTAGTTTGTCTCTATCTCTCCCATGATTTGATTATCATTACACTATGCTCTTTCATCAAAGTAGTAAACAATACATATGCCTCATATCAAAAAAATTTGTTTTAGATTTCTTCTCCTCTACTAAAAATTGTACAACTAGGTTGGGATATGGGGTATGTGATTTTTGAATTGAATGATCATGAATCTTAAGTTTACCAACCCTATTTTTAATTTTAATACCTTCTTTGGGTTGTTTCATCTTCGAGGGTTGACCTTATTAGAATATTTCACCTAAGGATATATAAGAAATTCAATGTAATTTTATAACTCACTTAGCCTTCATACAAGCTCCTATTAAAAATATTATTCCAAAAGCTCTCAAAAGGTTCCTAAATCTACCAAAATTATCTACAAATAATTTAGAGAAGTCCTTATTATAGGTATGAACCACTCAATTAGGTCAAAGAGTCTAGATTACCTCACTACTAAGTATGCAAAGATCATAGAGCCATGTCTTAGAAAAATCAAGGTCATTTAAGAATTCAAGAATTTCAAGTAAGAAAGGGTTAGGTCACGTAGCTAAGGCACATCATGTCACACTACCATAATAAGTGCATTCTATAGTATATAATTAGCTCATTATCTTAGTGTCAAGACACACAATAGAGGTTTGGAACTGCTAGGGGTTGGTTATCTATTCACACTCATGTAAACATGTAGGAGAGCTACACGAGGCCTGATCCCATAATGAGGGTATGTAGAGAAACACAATTTAGAGTATGAATGATAAGGTAATGCCAACCTGAACCACACACATGTTACAAATATATTGTGACATTATTAATAAATTGTAATATTATTAATAATGAGTTAATACAACTCATATTAATTATCCATTTAATAGTTGTGTGTGAGTAAAGTTGTTGAATAAACAACTCACATAGCTATTTTGGAGTGTGACTGATCCTAAGGATAAGCTTGAGAGATTCATGGAGAGAGATATGAGGAAGACTAAGTGATAAGACTTGACTCCTAGATTATAGGATCAAGCATTTGTATAAGAAGCTATCTCTAAATGAATACAATATCCCGAATGAATTCTTAATTTCTATATTCTTGTTATTTGGTGTTGTTTATTATAGTTCAGTTTTTATCAGTGGTATCAGAGCAATCTCTGGTCTTAGGCTGTGATGGGAGAATAAATTTGTGTATCTATCAGAACAGAAATCACAGGCCTTGGATTCGTGCTTCACTCTTGACTCGCTGGCTTGTAGTGCATTTCACCTGGCTGCAGAACACTTTTAAGTGAAGAATATGATTGATAGCCCAAATCAATCAACATCTATTATGTGCATATGCATCAGCTATATTGTAGTTTTTTTTCAGAATCAAACTTCCAGCGCTCAGCAAAAAGGAGTGTATCCTGATAAATCACCTTTAACACCATTCAAGGCTGGGCATGTTTCATATGTGGATACAATTGACAAAGCAACATTAGTGAAAGCATTTCATCTGGTCTCTATTAAGCACAACACTACCGAAGTTTTGATCAGATAGTGCATAATTTCAAGCACATTCTCGTGAAATTCTTCTCAACACATCAGTTAAAACTTATTTTCAGCTATTGTTGAGTATCAGATCCTCTCAGATTATACTTCTCTCGTCTCTTGGGACAATATCCATAGGATTGATTATTATTGGTAAATCTGCACTTCACCTTGAACCATTCAAAGTTTTGTGCTCAGCGATCGAATAGCCAAAGCTTGAGAATAATCGGCTAAACTAGGCGCAAGAGGTATAATCTGACAGAGGTGTGGGAGGAAAATTCACTTTTGCAGGCCCAATTGACTATCCTATTGGTCATCCACTATTGTTTGTCGCATTGAATGAGCTCACTTCATTAACATCGATGTACACGGTTTTAGCATTGAAAAGATTCCAATCGGTTGCCTTTTTCATCAGAATTGCTTCATTTGGCCGTAAATTGACACATTGGAGTCTCAAGATTGACCTTCTCATTCATGATATTACCGAGCTCCTCAAATTCTTGCTAACTTACACGACTCTGACTACAACATATTATTATAGCTCAGACTCAAGCTTGAAAGTCTCAGTCTTCATGCATGATTTCTTCAACAGGTTGTTTTGTCAAAGTTTGAGTGTTATCTAAATTTTAATTTATAGTTTTGAGTTTAGGAGTCATGCGTGTATTCCAAAGAGTTTATCTGATTTAGAGTATTAGGCTTCTTTTTATATGAATACTTGTCAATACTGATTTTTAAAAAAATTAAATTGTTTCATAGTTTTTGGATAACTTATTGGAAAATAGAGTCTTTAAGGTTGTCAAATTGTCAAATAAGTCTTCCAAGTGTCATTAAAAAAGGTCAAAAATTGAGTTATAGTAAAAGTTGTCAAGTCATTTTGTCAAGAGTTAAAGTCAAAAATTTGTGAAAATAAAAAAATTCCTCACGGATGCATTTTCGGTGTTACCCAATGTCTAAAGTGTTGGGAGAATAAGATGAATAATATTGTAGTTCTAATAATATTTTTTATGACTTCAAAGAAAGAAAATATACGGCCGGGGCTGTCCCTCGGCCCCCGCCTCAGATCGCAACAGGAGCGCACCTGTGCACCGCCCGTGACCGTGAAGGGGCGCGCCCTGACCCCCACTGGGGCTACCGCCCCCAAACCCCTATTTTGAAATTTCAGAACCAAAGTGAATATTTGTGGGGAAGATGCATCGAAAAAAGGTGGTGCAAATTTGAGCTTCAACATCCAATTTGTTGAGTAAGTAGCGTGATTCATTGGAGGACGGAGGCAACGGAGGTTGGAGGTCAATCAACAACCTCTCATCAGTCACCAACGATGGGGCCACATGAAGTTGTGGTGGCAAAGTGTGTGTGTATGTGTGTTTTATTTTATTTCAGATTTGTAGTATGATTTCGAGTTCTTGTTTGAATAAGTGAAATGTTCACATTGAGGGGGAACTGGAACATGGTCTCAATGTTCAATTTTCCCTCTATTCAATTTTTATTCAGTAAGCAGTGGTTCCTACATATTCCCTGAAGGAAAGACATAGTGGATAGATGAAAGCACAAAGGAAAAGTAGCAACATGATATTTGGGTTGTTGGTTGTCCTATAAAACCATCCTTTGTTTTAGGTTGTTGGTTGTCCTGTAAAACCATCCTTTGTTTTAGGTTGTTGGTTGTCCTGTAAAACCATCCTTTGTTTTAGGTTTTTGGTTTTCTGTAAAACCATCATTTGTTGAGGTTGTTGGCTATCCTTGGAAAACCATCCTTGCAAGTTGTTGGTTGTCCTACAAAACCATCTAGATCATGAGCACGCATAGGTGGCAAGCTGCAGAAGGAAGTGTGATTATTTTTTCTACTTTGTTAACATTAGTGGAGTGTATGTTGGGAATTAATAATGTTAACAATAGGGGAGTGAATGTTACAAATATATTGTGACATTATTAATAAATTGTAATATTATTAATAATGAGTTAATACAACTCATATTAATAATATAGTTAATAGTTGTGTGTGAGTGAAGTTGTTGAATAAACAACTCACGTAGCTATTTTGTAGTGTGAGTGATCCTAGGGATAAGCTTGAGATATTCATGGAGAGAGATATGAGGAAGACTAAGTGATAAGACTTGATTCCTAGATTATAGGATCAAGCATTTGTATAAGAAGCTATCTCTAGATGAATACAATATTTCGAATGAATTCTTAATTTCTATATGTTTTATCTTTTTATTTTTCTAATGCTCTAATGAAGGGTTCTACATGTTTAGATGATTTCACTTTGTTCATAGGTGATTATAAGTCATCATGAATTTATACAATCAAGAGTGACAAAAGGGGGCCATTTTCAGAAAAAAAAATTAAGCACATAGGAAGTTTTGACCCAGACTATCAAAGGTTCTAAGACCATAAAATTCCTAGTAAGGACTATAAATATTCATCTCAGACAAGACAACAGTTTTATGTTCCTTCCCATGTTTAGTTTTCTACTCTAAAATTTACATCGAAGCATTTATAGTTTCTAATCAACATGTTCCATCATCCTACACATCCATATTCTCTCTTTTCTACCATGTAAAGTTATGTTTATCCCTCCTCTTGTGTATTTAAGTAATTCCTTATTTTTTAGCAGATGTTACATGTATGAATGCATTATTCGATCGTGAATGACTAATGTTGGAATTTAATTATATCAACATATTCTACCTATTACAAACCCTTGCACCATTCTTATTGTATTAATTCTCATAACAACTAGAAATTAATTAGGGTGTAAAATTTTAGTGAAATTGAATCTTTAACCAAATATATTTCTCAAACCCTAGGGGCCTTGTGTTTCTTATTCTGATCTAAATATATTCTACATCTCCATGCCTCTTCCTTCAATCTATTATGATCATCATTTCAAACCCAAGGGGTCACTCCATCATTTTGTTATTTCTCTAAGCGGGTTGTCTAGATTCAAAATAATACAAAAATTATTCCCAATAAATTTTAAAATGTCTTACACACATTTATGTGCGAATGCAACACTTACACTAACCTAAATAAGATAGATCCAAAATAACAACATAGTATTAACAAGTAAAAATTGCAAAATTAATTTCTTGCAAAAACATATTACATATAACAAATTTTATCTTATTTCTTTATGCTTTCATATTTTTGGTTGATGCAAGATTACACATGAAATGAAATTTTTATGTTCGAAACCCTAGATAATAAAAATTGTGATCCTATAGACCAAACATTTAGATTTGGTGGTGTTATATACTTTACAATGTTTTGATAAGGTCTTGTCATGCCTATAGTAAGATGTGTTTTCCTTATCTTAACTACTAGTCTCAGTTGGAAAAAACAACCTTCTCCACAAAAATGATTCTATTTCCTCAAAAACATTATTTATATCTCTCTAAGCTCACCTCCTCTATTGTATTGGGGTTATTACTTCTTAAGTCATATAATCTTTCATCGCATACTTTTTCCTTACACTACCCTCATTGAAAAATCCTCGATTTTTGTGTTTCTTTATTGTATGACATTCCATTTACCAATTTGTTCCTTCCTCTATGTTAGACTCTAATACATATCTAAACATTCCTAATTGGATATCCCTCATACTTATTATCATTCCATCACACAAGATCTATCTCTCATGTTCCATCTGTTTCTACTATCTTTTAGGTTGAACTTATTTTTCTTGTACAATACTCTATCTTCTTCCTTCATCGATTTTAATATGAAATTATGTTTGTACTTTTACACTTATATTATATTATGTATTCCATTATATAGAATCAGTCCACCATATTTCTAAGGTATTTCTAATAATAGATAAAATGTATTCATTGGTAAAATATTACACAAAAATGTACCTTTGAACCAACAAATATTCATTTCCACCTTGCATTGTTCCTGCACAATCCCTACTCATCCTTCAATAAACATTTTCACCTTGTAAGGAATAGGTTGTAGTCTATATCTAATTTTAATTTCCATACCATTTATTCAATTTTTTATTTATTATTCTACTATCCACCACTACAATTAAGTATTTATTTCTTGTTTGACATATTGTTATGAAGATATATCACATAACCTTCCTTAAAATCATATTTTTTTCATAACATTTGAGTTTTTTATCATTAAAAGTAATTCCTCTCATGTTAAAGAAAATTTATGCAATTTATTTGCTATGTTTCTTCCTCTTTATCTTGTGAAACATGTACCCTATGATACTTATTATTTACATTGTCTTTGATTACACGAGGACAATTGGAATCTTAGTGATTAACCTCTCTACATAGAAAATATATTCCACTAAATTATGCCTCACAACCTACCTCTTGTAGAAGTATTCCTTTCATTATTTTTCTCATCTGCACCACTTATTCTTGCTTCTCCACCTTTCTCTAACACCAATGGTTCTCTATTGATATTTTTAAAGTCTTCATCTCTATTTTTTTGTGTTAGTTTTTCCACTTCTCTCAAAACATATTTATATGCTTCTTATACTATGTACAATTTGAAATAATTAATCCTATTCTAGATCACCCATTTCAATATGTTGATATACAACTTTATCTTATCTTGATCCATTTAATTATGAAGAAAACAAACTTTGATATTATATAACTCCTCAATGTATTCCTTCAAACCCAAATAACCTTGTCATAAAATTTGTAACCTCATTAACAAATATAATTGGTAATCACCCAAAAACACTTTTTGCAACCATCCAATTATAGTCATTATTATTATATTTACCTCATTTTTGCATTTCAATGAGCTTATTTCCACAAAATGTAGTATTTCCTCTCATTTTGGTTTATGTGATCTTCAATTCATGTTATGTAAAACTTGACTAAATTCAAAGTATTCTTCCATTTATATGAATTAATAAATAGTTTATTTGGAATTTGAGGTCCCTAAAAATATGGAACTTCCATCTACACTTCATGACCTATTGTTTACATATATTTAAAAATATATCTTTTCCATCATCTAGATGACCTCACATTGGGAATGCTTCACCCATGAAAACCTTATCCTCTTTTGGTGGAATTATAGAATTTATTGTACTTCACTTAAATCATATCTCTGAATAAACCTTCTTATGTAGTATTATTCTATGGATACCAAATCTGATTTGTAATTATTCGATAATATATCATTTAGTATTCTAGAAACATTTTTACCAATGTGCCTCCTCGCTCTACTCTTTTAGGCCAAAATTATATTTAGAATATTATATCTAATATCACACCACATTGTAAACCGATGTATAATTATTATTCACATTTATTTATTACTCTGTATCTACCTTGCAAATATGGAGAGTAATCAAATATTTCACTTCCAATGAGTTTTTAATTGCTTTGATACCAAAGCATATAGATAGAGTTGGAAGAACTCATGAAAGGATGCATTTAGATTAGATTATTATAGATTTATGAATAATATTAACAACAAAAATATATAGAAAATATAATGTTTTATTCAACATTAACATGTTATAAAATCAAGACAAATGACCTATGATCCATTCACACAACATTAAAATGATCAAAAGAAAAACCATCAACACCAAATCCTTACATCTATGATATAAATTTTCTTTGAACTTTCCTAGATGTATGTGCAGATATTATTATATTGCTCCTTGTAACCACATGTAACTTGTTACTTTAGAAGATTTATATGATCTAGAATAAAATTCCATAAATGAAATGGTATTGAAATAAATCCTCTTTAAATCCCTTCTTGGATTGAATTTTTTTCTACAAATTTAGTGATGTGTTTATATAGACATGATTAAAAATTACAATATAATCTTGAATACATCTACCCATATGAAGTTAAATGTGTTACATATATTAAAAAGAAGATATGAACTACGGGACCATACATATCTAAACTAGATGAAAAAATGTTGGTTTCATATGTACACTACATGAATATAGAATTTTGGAACAAATTCTCAACAATATACTTGTGGTTATTGTTTACCCTAATTAGATTTATGTAAAACTTAATGATTTTAGTGAGATGTGTACACTAAAGGATGTATGTTTTAGCAATAGGTAATTATTCTAATTAATTAACTTCCAACATTAGTTACTTTATAAGAATAATGCATCAATACTTGTAATTGATAGGCTAGATAAGTTACAAAATTAAAATTCAAAAGGAATGAGTGCACTTAGTTGAATATACTACTGAAAGTTTAGAATATACCTGGATGAATTGCACCTCTTTTGAGACATGCGTGAAAACCATTTTTGAAAAAATGGCTTAAAAGAAAAGATGTGTTCTTATGCATAAGATGTTTAAGAAACTATATGAGAGTGTAGGATGCTGAAGAGGTGGCCACCTTGAAGAACCTATAATTGATAAACAAAATTTATTTATGCATAGTGTAAACCATGATGTGCAATAAAATTAATGATATTAATAGATATAAACCATATAGATGATAGAAATAGTAATGTGAATGCATGTAAAAGAAGACTAGTACATCAATAGTGAAACAATATATATTAAGTATGTAAATAATATCACACAAAATGTGTAAAGTCATAAACATGGGGAACCCACAAGGTCATAAACATGGGGAACCCACAAGGTCATAAGATAATAAAGGAATATAGGCCACAAATAATGAAAAATAAAGAATTTAATTTAATAAAAATTATTTATTAAAGTCTCTTGCAGAGTAACTACATCGTAATGTATGATATTCAAATGCTAGTAAAGACACAAGAAAATAAACAAGTAAAGTATGAAACCCTTAGAAAGAGAAATGGATAAGGAGACTTAGGTAAGGTAAAGTAAAGTGTTGAACATGATGCAAACATCACCGTAACTAGTCTTTGTAATTTCAGAGCTCACGAATAATGTTGGACAAGGGTGCCTACAACAGAAAGGGATTCTTGGGCGTTGATGGTGGAGATGGGAACTCGTGACTGAGTAAACCATCAGGATCTGATTCTTGATATATCACAAAGGTGTTACAGTTGTTCCTTGTTGATCACCCGATATTCACACCAAGATCGTGAATTATACATGTAATGCAAGACAAATATTTACCTACATAAGCCCATAAACCACATCAAACCTTAAAATGAAAATTCAGAATGGGGATTCAAACTGACCACAGAAGGTCACCCGAAAAAGTGAACTTACAATGGAGAACTATACTACATCTCATATTCTATGTAGTTCTGTGTGTGTGTGTGTGTGTGTGTGTGTGTGTAAGAGTGATGCCTTATGATGCCCTAATGCATGTTACACTTCATAACAAGCTATATCTAGAATTTAGAAATGTATAACATGTGTGTATAGAATAGAATGAAATTCCCCTTCCTATACGCAGTGTATGCAGAGTAGATGCAACCCATTTCCCTTGAATGGATGCGAAATGGATGCCTTTGGTGCTCTTTAGTGCCTTTAGATGCAAGCTCAAGTGATGATAGTATATACTTAGTGCTTAGTCCTGAATTTTGAACACATAACTATGAATTTATATAATTCCATTGTTTAAATTTTGTAATAAAAATTGTAAGGTTGAACCATAAGTGAAAAATATGCCCAAAAGATAAAAGATATCTAAAAGGAGAGAGTAAGATAAGAAAGGATTAGTGATGCTTGAGGGGGCATGGACATCTATGTACTATTGTCTTACTTGGGTGCTTTGGTGTTTGAAGCCATAAAAGATAAACACGTTAAGTTTCAACTAAGTTGTAGGGTGTATAAGACTAAAGAGAAAGTAAGAGACAAAAAAAGAGACCAAAGATAGTTGTTAACCACTAGTTTTAGTGCTTAGGGATAATGTAAATGCTAGCATTCTTTTAGGAGCTATAAATGTACCCAATTGCATGATTTTGTGTCTACATTTTCCCTCACTTTATGTTGTTGAGTGAATACTCAATAACATAAAGTAGATAGAATATGCATACCTTATGATCCTGTACAGAGTGTGGCGAATAACATGCCAAGTGGACAAGTGAAGCGTGGAATGACCTGGAAAGTGAAGCATGAAGACTAGGAAAGAAAAGTGACCATAGGGGTGAAGTGTATGTGTTTTTGTACCTATTTTTGTGCTTGTATTTGCTGTCGTAGGCTTTTTCTTGTTGTGTATTAAGGATGAACATGCAAAATAGTATTCAAAGTTCGTATATGAGAAAAGCGAGTAAAGTATGCATAAGTATGTAAAAGTGTGTAAAAGTAGTAGTAAAGAAAAGTATGCACTTGATGTAAAAGAGTGTAAATGATACAAAAGTGTCCTGAAATGTTGTGAAGAACGGGTTTTTAGGCAATCTCACGCCAAAAGTGAGTTTTTGGGTGATCTCACACCAAGAGTGAGTTTTTGGGAAATCTCATGATAAGAGAAAGTGTTGGGGAGAGAGTTTTAGATTTACTCTCCTTCCATGACTCTACCCTCATAAGCACCACTATAGATGGTATGTCCCGATTTAGGTCCAATTGTCCCAAAGTAGTTCCAAATTTTTCTAATTATAGTGATTGTAGGAGATAAAATGCATTCTCAGAATGGAGGTTTGTGCTTGAATCGTAAAAATACTCGTGAACCATTGTAGATTGTGTTTTATTGAGAGATTGAATGTATCTACCCCTAGGAAATTAGCTCCGGGAATTGCTATCTCGATTCTAGGCACTTTGGTGTTTGCTCTATGTTTTAGACCTAAGTCAATTTTTGGTCCATTTTGTGACTATTTTCCTGTGTTGATTCTATTCTATGAAGATCTATACTTTAGATTTAAGCTGTTATAGGGGTGACTTATTCAACCAATGTATGCCCCCCTCATTTGGGATGCATGTGATGATTGTAGGAGAATGCATCCCAAAGGAGGGGATGTGATGCTAAGCCAAACTATATGCTTACAGGGGATAGGGGATATGCATGGTAGAAACCAAGGAACATGCACACAAAATGGGTTAGAAATATGTGTTAGTGCAAGCAAAACATGTAATAGAAAAAAATGTAATGAGCAAGTGATAAGACAAGATGGACCATGAAAAATGGGTTTCAAACATGGGACATCACTCATAATCTCACAAGACAATCAGGGCCGAAGTGGCCAAAAAAATACAATGATCATACAAGACATAGGAAAATATCGCAAACAATAACATACAAGAGAAAATAATAGCAAGCAAAATGAAATAGAAAACCATGGTGGCATATAGTCCCAAGGCTAATGTTACACATGAAGCACCCATTAGCATGTTAGAAAGATAAAGAGTATGTTAAAGCGTGTATATATTAATGGAAAGTAATGTTCTAGAAAGGAGTAGTAAATAATGAAATAATAACACCTATAATGTGTGAGAGTAGTAAAGGTAGATGCCCCTAGGAGCCTTAATGGACTGGTGAAAGTTACATTGCAAACATCATTGCAACATGTAAGAACATGCAAGAGTTCTTCATTCACCACAAAATACCAAGTGAAAATGCATGTGTATATATAGAAATATAATGCCATAATGAGTATATGACTAGCATACTAAGCAAAGTGCAACATGTAAGTAGTGTGAGCAAGCAAGAGTAAGTGCAACAAATATATACAAGTGATATATGAGTGTGATGGAATTATATATGTAGTGTGTGAAGATGGTAGCAAATAGTATGCCCCCCAATGGATGTGCATGAGATGAGGTTCATTTATAAGAGATTCCTCAACAATCAATAATGAACCATAGAATAAGAGTGTGTCATCGGGAAATGAGTGTGTGGTGTAAAAATAGATGATAGAAAGATGTATCATGAAACACAAAGCATGAGATGTGAATGATGTGAGGTTCATTTTAGAATAAGACCCTGAGAAGTCAAGTATGAACCATGGAACTAAAGTGTGTCATAGGGAAATGGGTTGTGTGATAATAGATGCTATAAAGATATATCATGAAGCACTGAGTGTGAAGAATGAAAGATGTGAGTTTCATTGATGTAGTGAGCCCTCAGCGAGTCAAGTGTGAACCATAGCGTGAGATTGCATCATAGGATAAAGATGGTAAAATGGGTGTACTAAAGGTATATGAGTGTTTAGGAATATTAAACATGAAGTGTGAAGCATTAAGTATGATAATAGATGTTAGAAACAATTGATGGTGCTAGAAGGGGGAAGTGTAATGCCTCCCCAAGTTTTCCAATGATGGATAGCTATGTGAAAATGAAAGAAATACATTGTGATGGTGAAGTGGCATTAAGTGTATCATAAGAAAGAATATTATCATCACATTGGTAGGTAGGATAAAGAGTAGAACCAGGGTTGGATTTCGGGTTGATAGTAAGCAATTTGAAGAGGTTATCTAGAGTTTGGTGGTCTTTCTTAGAGAGTGGTTTCTGATTTGGAATTGGTAATGCCATAGAATAATTGAAAGGAGAAGGGGATGGAATGAAATTCAGAGGAGGTTGCTTAGTTGGAATGGTTAAAGATATAGAATAATTGAGAGGAGGAAGGGATGGACTAATTTGTAGATGAGGTTGTTTAGTTGCAATGAATAACATTGTAAAAGACTTGAGAGGTGGAGAGGATGGATTGATTTTTAGAGGAGGTTACTTAGTTGGAATGGGTTGGAAAGGAAAATCTTCATTGAATGAAGGAGGAATATTAGTAACTTTGAAATGATGCTCATTAGACATGGAAGGGCCATATTTAGGAGCCCATTAGAATTTATAAAACTTGAAGATGTAACAGGATGCTACGAAGTAAATGAAATAAAAACCTGATGCTAAAGGTGATTGATTCTTCATTTTAGAGCATGGAAATCATCATCATGATGTCCATTAAGTCTATGATAATTACAAAATGGGAGACCAATGTATTTTGTAAGTCAATAAAGAGGATAACAATGAGTAATTGGAAAGTTGATCAAGTATTGGTTAAGGATCTCATGAAGAATATCATGTTGCTTAGCATTTAGATCAAACTTGAGAGGTGTGGGGAGTGGTAAGACTTGGGGTTCACTTATATGAGCACATGTAGCAGACATAGAAGTAGAATGAGATGTAGAAGGGAACTAGCATGGGCTTGAGAATAATCCTTGAGATGTTGGATTTCAGATTTAAGAGATGTAATAATTGTTTCCATAGATTGTATTTTATCTTGAAATAAACAATGTAAAACATAAATTGACTCTAAGATGGGCCGATTATATGGAGGATTAGGACGATAGAGTCATCAGATAGACAACAAAAATTACACTTACTTGAGTGGGTGGCATATTGTGAGGGAGATGCATAGCGTGTAGGGATTTTGGAGAACTTTTAAAAGGTGGATGCATTTGAAGTAAGTCATGCAAAGAGATTTGAGGAATTTTAGGAGCCATGAAAGAAGATAAGATAGAATAATAAAAATGAGAATCTAAGTGTATGATCATGAGTGGGGTTCACCAAATGATTTGATAAAATTTGATTTATTAAACCCTATTACAGAGTAACTACTATAATGCATGATATTTAAATGATAATATACAATAAAGACACAAGAAAATAAGAAAGTAAAGTATAAAAACCTAAGTAAGGGAAATGGATAAGGAGACTTAGTTGGTTTATGCACAATATAGAACTGATATGTGTAAGGTAAAGTGTTGAACATGATACAAACAACATCATAACTGATCTCTGTAATTTTAGGAGCTCACGAATAATGTTGGAAAAAGGCGCCCTGTAGTAGGACATGGACACACAGGCGCCGACGACTTGATCTATGTGCCCAAGACTATGCAAAACCTTAGGATCTGATTTCGATATGTCAAAAATGTGTCACAATTTTTCCCTATTGATCGCCTTATATTCCGACTAAGATCGCCAATGATACTTGTAACTGCAAGACAAATTTACCTTCACAAGCCCACAAACCACATCAAACATAAAAATGAAAATGTAGAATGGGAGTCAGATTGACCCCTGGTGGTCACCCGATAGAGTGAAATTACAACCAAATGCTACACTACATCTCATACTCCATGTAGTGCTTGTGTGTGTGTGTGTGTGTAAGAATTATGCCCTAGGATTACCTAGTGCAAGTTGCACTTGATAGCGGGATAAATATAGAATGTAGAAATGTACATCATGTGCATATGGAATAGAATGAACTTCCCCTTCCTATGCATTATATGAAGATTTGATGCAACCCTTATCCCTTAAATGGATGCTAGATGGATGCCTTTAGTGCTCTTTAATGCCTTTGGATGTAAACTTAGGTGATGATAGTATATGATTAGTGTTTGGTCCTTATTTCTAAATACATAAATATGTATTTATATAATTCCCTTGTTTGAATTTCTTAATTGAAAATTGGAAGGCTGACCTATAAGTGAAATATATGCCCAAAATATAAAAGAGACCTAGAAGGAGTGAGTAAGATAAGAAAGGGTCAGGGGTGCCCAAAGGGGATAAGAGCACTTGGGAAGTGCTATCCTAGCTACATGTCGTTGTATGAAGCCATAAAAGATAAACAAGTTAATTCCTTACTAGGGTGTAGGGTGTGTAAGACCAAAGAGAAAGAAAGAGACAAGGAAAAGAGGCCAAAGATAGTGTTCAACCACTAGTTTTCTTGCTTAGGAATCATGTAAATGCTAGCAATATTTTAGGACCTAGAAATGTACCCAAGTGCATGATTTTGTGTCTACAGAAGTAACCCACACACATAAACAAGTATATAAGAAGTAAGAGTGTAATAATATCATACTATAATATAGTATCCAATTATGTGAAACAAGAATTGTCAACATTGCGTTAAACACGTATTAGTCCTATTATCTCAAAAGATAACATGTATATAATACATGTAATCAAGCATAATGAGGAAGTCGAAAGTAACTATAAGAGAACATAACACCTGGATTTAGTTTAAAATATATGCCCCATATGTATAGGAAGCTTGGGTAAAGAGGTAAGGTAACACCTATGATTGTGTACCACCCTATGTATGTCTTCCATTAGATCAATGCTCAAAATACCTTGTGAATGCATGTGTGTAAAGAGTATAGAAACATGTTATCTACATTATCCATTGTGTGTTTTTGTTTTCATTGATGTCAATTTCATTGATGGAAAATGGTGTCATGAGGTCATATGAGTCTCCATGAGGCGTCATTCAGTTCAAACATGAAGGTGATTAGTAGTAACATGATTTGGTGAGTTGTCATGTTGTCTTGGCATGGTTTTAGCTTGCATGGTCATAATGTGAGTCTTCTTGAGTTGGATAGATGTTTTCATGAGGTCAAAAATTGTTGGTATGTTGTGTTAAAGGTGTTAACGAGTCTGTAAGAGGTCACCATGGTTAGTTCATGAGGTTTCATGGTTGAGTCAGGTTATTTTAGGCCTATTCCTATCCCTAGAGCATGTAGAATGGTATGGATATAGGTATAATATTTGGACCTTATTAGTCCTAACAAAGTATGGTAGAAACATGTTGATAGTGTACTGATGTTTATGATGCATTTTAGACCAGTTCTCGAGGTATAATGCATGTATGAGGTCCTTGGGAAGTAAGAAGGTGGAAACAGGCTAAGTAAACACAGGTAAATGAGATTGGTTGGAGAGTTTTAAATATATTTGAGTTAGATTGTGGGTATTACCAGTTATAGGATGTTTTCATTATGCTTCATGACAAGTTTTAGGTCATTATGAAGAAGGAATTGTAAGATATGTCATTTTTGGTGAAATCGGGTATTCTAGAGTGTGTTTTTGAGCTAAAAGTTGACCTACGATGCTCACTTTGTGAGTTGTGTTATATGCATGGGACCCAGATAATTTCAAGGATGTTTTCCATGTAAATAAGAAGGTTTATAAAAATAAAGAGATGGTTTTATTGTCACGTTTTTATGAACAATCGTTAAGAAGATAAGTTGCGTTGAAACCCTAACTAAACCCTAGCTAAAAGTGACTTAGATAAAAAGAGATAAAATGAGTTTATTATGAATCATTTTTAAAAAGTGATGATTTGAGGTTGTATAGGACTCCTCCATATTTCCATAAAGGTAAGATAGAGCTTGTGACAATATGTGGGCCCCACTGAAAATGCTTATTTATGAAGAAGTTCAGTTTAAGGAAAAGTTCTCCAAAGAATGAAAGAACTAAATTGAAATTAGTTTTATCCCTGGAATTATTATAGATTCCATGATAGTTTCATATCATGGTTGTGATTATAAAAGGAAAAGTGTACCCTATTTATGAAGACTGGTTTTGGGGCAGTTTGGAGTAACTTGTCGTAAAAGTGGAATTGCAAGAGCTACAAGTTGAGTTATAACTTTATTCAAGTTATATTGTGATCTTGTTTTAGATACATTTCAAATGGTATTTAAAATTTGTTTTTTATAAGGTATGAAGAAGTTATGACATGATTTTTGAAGGTCAAATTTGGAGGATGCCTAGTCAAGTAGTGTGTTGAGTATCTTCATGAGGTAAGATGATTGTTTTGATTTTTCATACTTGTTGAAGGTTTACGAGTGCTTAGGAAATATTTATAAGGGTGTCTCATTCTTTGGTTAAGCTTGGAAGTGATGTTTGAGGTGATGGAGCAAGTTGAGCTCAAGATTACTTCTTGAGTCATAGAAGCCTAAAGGATCTATTTTAGAGATGGACCTAATTAAAGGCCTTCCAATTAGAGTTGGAAGGAAATATAAGGTGTTATGAAATATGATTAAGAGGTATTTACAATTATGTATGGTTTTTCTCTTCATGATGAGGTTTGATAGGTCAACCAACTCAGTTTGTGTAGAAGAAGGTTTCTTATTTCTTAGGACATGATTTCTTAGGCTGAAAGATTGAGGCAGATGAGGCATGTAATGGATTATTTGATGCTTGATATCATTTGGAGAGTTAATATGGATGATTTTATTTCCTAGTGAATTAATTTTGAGTTCTTGAAAGTGATATAAATGGTGCAAACCAATTGAGTTTGTAAAACGTCTTTTCAGGTAGCTCAGTTTGGTGAAGAGGAAAGTGAGTGTGGTTTGAATGTATGTATGTTTCATGATATCTTGAAAACATGGATGTGATTTACATATCCATATGATTTTAAATGAGTGGTTACATGCCATATTTGAGTTGTTCTTGGGTGGTCTTGAGGCCCAAAGGTGAAGACTGGTTCTTGGAAACAGTTGTTTGGTGAAGGATATGAGCCTTCTTGGTAGTGTTATGATAAATTTGATTGGTGAAATATAATTAATGGCTATGGATGATTTTAATGTCATATTTGACACGTGTGGTGAATTTTGGATCTTTAATAATCATGGTTATGGGTTTTGTGGTTTTAGCTCATCTAGGTGATGGGGTTTTGAGCTGGTTTTGTGCTTGTTTGGTGCATTTGGGCATGAACGACCTATATGGGTCCATTGTGAATGTTTCTATGAGTGGGGTGTTATATTTTTAATTTATATCGGTCAAGATATTAATTAGGGATATACCTATGGTGTGTTTGAAATAATAAATGCATATATAAGTGATGTTTTAGTTCATTTTTGAACTAATTGAGCTAGAAGGGAAAATGTGACCTAGGTGAGAGTTTGAAAAATGATAAAGAGAATGTAATAAAACATAAATATTTTTTTAAAATATTAAGAGGGATGAGGAGATAATGTGCAAGTTTATTAATTCAAATCGGGTCATGAAAGATCAAGTTTGAGTGAGGGTTTGAAGGAGTGTGAGCTGAATTTTAGATCTCAATAAGTTGTGGCAGAAAAAATACATAATATATATTCATTAAAAGGTGTTTGAGATGGTTCTTGATCATATGAGGGGGTTGTATCCTCCTTTTAGAGTTGGTACTTCACTAAATTAGGGGTTGGTGCTCCTTTTGGGGTTGGTGCCTCAATAAATTAGGGGTTGGTTCTCCTTGTAGGGTTTTTGGTCTAATAAACTAGGGTTTGTTCTCCTTGTGGGGTTGGTGTCTCACGAAATCTGAAACATGGCTATATAAAGTTGATCTTTGAGTGTGTTTTCTTCTCCTTAAGGGTTTCCCACTCTAATATGGTGTTATTATGTACTCTTTTGCTCTTGGTTATAGTTGATTCAATGTTTAAGTAAACACACATATGGATAATGTATGATTGAAGGGATGAATTAATTATAATTAATGGTGAATGGACAACTTAAATGATGAATGCATGGTTTGGTAAATAAAGTGAAAATTATTGTAGGAATGATTCACCCTCCTCTCAGTCAATTGTTCTTCCTAAAATTGGTATTAGAGTAGGTACTTGAGAAGCAAGTTTCACCACTTGAATAAGATTCTGCTAAATCATAGGTATGGAAGATTTTTAGGCTCAATTTGATGAGAATCCATTGGTCAGATTGAGAGCTTGTTTGAATCCCTTAGGGTTTGACATATGGAAATCCATCTATGAAGTTTATACTCTCTCTCCAACATGTATAGCTGATGAGAAGTTTCATGGAGAAGAAAAAGTAGGTTATTGTGTTGATTTTTAAGCGGGGTGTTCTAATGGCAAGGATGAAGACCTAGAAATTTATGGAGATTTTGATGACCTAGAGGTAGAGTTTGAGAGTGTTTTAGAATCTATAATGGAATAAGTGGTATGTCATGAAACCCTAATCATGATAATGATATATAAAGATATCCAAGAATATATTAAGGAAGATTTTTCCATTCATGAGAATCAAATCATCTTGTTTGAGGAAAGATTAAAGATATTCTCAGGTTTTGAAATCAAGAAAAGGTTGACATCTTCAAGAGAGAAGCTAATGGATGATCCATTATCAAGGAAGAAGGAAAGGGGATGCTTTCAGTCAAGGTATAAGCTTTTGTTTTATTTGTATTTCTTCTTGTTTTATCCTTGTAATCATAGGACTGAATAAAAATGGAAAATTTTACAAAGAAGATCAAATCTTTGAAGATTTGAATGCATGACAATGTTGCTTCATTCATGATAAGGATGGTATAGGTTTCTCACATGACTTAGTACCACAAGGTATATATGAAAAGGTGGAAGTTTACTATATTTTACTAGATCAAGATGTTGGAGCTTATGATATTTGTCCATCATGAAGAGCAAGGAGGTTTAGAAGATTGATGATATTCAAAAAAGAATATGAAGGTCACCAATTTTTTGTTTCATCAAATAAGATCAAAACTTTTGAGTCTTGCTCAATGTCATAAAGTGTTTGTATAACACAATTTTTCTTGGTATGTGTCCTTAGAGGTTTCTCTTTGTTTCCATCAAGTCATGAGGTCTATGTATAGGTGTGGTATCTTTAAGAGTATGATATCAATGTGTTTTGGTCATGTAAAATTTAATTTCAAGGTCTTTTAAAGCCCTATTATGTAGTTCATTGCATGTAAAGTCCTGGTATGGAAGTGACGATCTTTGAATTGTGTCATGGTATAAAGTATGGATTTGTTTGAACATGAAGAGTTTTGTGTCATGGAATTATAAGTATTTTTGTGTCTTCATATTGCTCATAAGATCTGTGTATCTTTAGTCATCTCAAGTGAGTGTCATGAATCAAAATAAGTAAAATATGAGAAAAGGTTTGTGTATGATTAAAATGAATTTCAAGTTATAGTTTATGGTCATGTTGTCCTTGAAAGATCCATGTTATTGTTAGGTTGTGTCTCAAAGTGTACTTTTGGTCTAAGTCATTAATAAGGTTAGTAGATAAGTAGAAATAGGGTAAAGTGAGTTTGGTTTTTTCATTCATGAGAGGTTTCACCATGTCAAGGTTCCGAGAAGAGATAAAACCGAGTAATGGTCTATATAAGTTGATTGATCTTCATATCCAAGCATTTTAAGGAGTTTTCATAGCCTCAAGGATCCTTAAAACATGAATAAGCATTATATTAGTCTCAAGGAATTCTTGAGGGTATGTAAGTCATTATCAAGTACCACTGAAGTTTTGTGTGGAGTAAATATGATCAAAATCTCACAAAGTTAGCTAAGGAATGATATGAAGATGTTCATTCTGATTCTACTTGGGTATAGAGTTTCATGGACTTGTATTAGACTGCATATACCAATAAAGATTTTGAATGCTCAAGAGGTATGCCACCATTTTTATATTTTTGGATGATAAAATTTTTCTAATAGAGGTCTTAAAGGGAAAATCATGCTCTTGGAATTGTGATTAATCCGTGACACTATCAAGTCTTGGTATTGTTAAAATAAAACCTACAAAATGATTTTGAATAATCAAGGTATTAAGTAATGATAAGAGTTACACTCATCAATAAGTATTGAAATTATTTTGTGTCACATTTGTGATGAAGATAGGATAACAATAAATGGCAAGATAAATTTGTTGTGGCTTTGACAAAGAATTGAAATAGGGTAGTTGAAGTCAATAATGGTTGTATCATCCTTGCCAAGGCCTATAGGTGGTTTTTATACACTAAAAGGTGATGTTAAAAGTCTCAAATTATCCCTCAAGGGAAGGGGGTTCTAATTCACTCCTTGATCGGTTGGAAAAATTGTCAAAAAATAGGGTAGTATGACTGTGCATATCATCAAAAAAATATTCAGATTGAATATCTTGACCCAGTGGATAAGAGAAGGTTCTAAAATGAAGAATTAAAAGGATTCTACAGAATTTGAGGTTTTATCCATATCAAAGAAGACTACGAATAATGAATCTTACAGAATGTACACCTAATAACATGGTCTAAGAGGTAGTTGATATTAAAATGTTAAAATATGATCTCAAAAGACTTAAATCCTATATGTGGGTTACAAAAGTGTTGACTCACACCTTGAAGTATTAAACAATAGTCCGAGCTATCATATTGAGAAAGTTGAGTCTATGTGGAGAATTCAAGTGTGGTCATGAGGAGTCAAAATGTCCTTTGAAGATGTCACTCAAGCAAGATTGATATAACGAGGTTGACTATTAAAAGCATGAAGTTTGAAAGTGAAATGTTGTATGAATCTCTTGGAAGCCTGCAATGTTGCCTTAACAAAAGAGATACAAAGATAAGATAGGTTACCAAGTTTTCTTTACCTAATGAAATGTATAATGACTTGAAAAAAAGAGCTAAAAAGTGTAAAGGAGAGACTGTACCAATGACTATGAAAGAAAAAAAAATCATGCTACATGTTAGTAAAGTTATCATGAGTCAAGTGCTTATGAAATCCAAGATGCATCTAGACATGAATAAGATCTCAAGAGATAAGTACATGCCATGGGAATTATTTCCATACTTGAAGACACATGTAGATGGTCCTTTGCAATGTTGATACCATGAGAAGGTATGCCCTGTTCTTTCTCTTATTAGAGACTATCTAAAATGTTAAATGCTTATTCTATGCTCTAATGTTTTCATGAGATAAAAGTGAAGGTTAAGTGATTAGGTCAAATGTCATAAGATTTATCCAATGAGTTTTTAAGACCTAAAATATGGATAGCAATATTTGTGTGGTGACAATGTCAAAATTTTGTATTTGTTGTTTTAGAGTCAATAAATTGTCTCGAAGTGCGTGTTGACTGTGTTGAGATCAAAAGAGATGTAAAGAAGACATGAGCAAGTGCATTTATGTCTAGAAATATGAGAAGAGTAAAAGTATGACCTTATTGTTAGGGTAAAAGAGTTTCTAGATGAAGATTCTATTGTATTATGTCCAACATGTGCATATTAATCCCGAGATTTGTGTAAATATGGTATAGAGGTTTGTGCTTCAAGAATGTGACAGAGCTAAATAATTGATTCATGTTAAGGCTAAGTATATAATGATATACAATATTGATGAGTTACAGGGGTTGTGAATATCTTCCAAGACAAAGAGAGAAAAGGTCATAAGCTTTAAGAGGCATGTTTTCATGAAAATGAGGAAAAAAAGACTAAAGTAATGAGAAGTTGATGATTCTACAAAGCATGCATACAAGGTATGAGATCAATTTTTATATTTTTAGTTTAGAATGATGGTATAAGTCTAGGGGAGCCATAATGAGGTTTGTCATAATGTTTTTAGTGCTTCTAAATCTTGAAGAAGTTTGGGAAGAATGCATTGAAGTTGTTGTCATAATGCATTTGAGCAAGTAAGTTGTTCTTGTGCATTGTTATCCCTGTATGCTATCACTTCTCATGTCATTTCATCATAGTAACCTTTTTCATAGATGTCAAAGTGGGAAAGAAGCATTAGAAACATGGGAATGAGGTCTAGTAGGTGTGTTTGGCTTTTTTGGTCTCTATCAATGTTTATGAAGGTGGTTTCCATCAATGACAAAGGGGGAGATTGTTGGAAACTATGTTTTTATGTTATCATTGATGTCAATTCCATTGATGGAAAAGGGTGTCATGAGATCATATGAGTCCCCATGAGGTGAAATTTAGGGTCAAACATGAACTTTGATTGGTAGTAACAGGATTTGGTGAGTTGTCATGTTGTCTTGGCATGGTTTTAGCTTGTATGGTTATAATATGAGTCTTATTGATTTGGTTGGATATCTTCATGAGGTTAAAAATTGTTGTATGATGTGTAAAATGTTTTAATGAGTCTGTAAGAGGTCACTATGGTTATTTCATGAGGTGTCATGGTTGAGTCAACTCATTTCAGGCCTATTCCTAGCCTTAGAGCATGCAGAATAATATGGAGGTATATGTTTTGGAGCTGATAAGTACTATCCAAGAATGGTAACATCATGGTGATAGTGTAATTGAGGTGTATGATGAGTTTCAAATAAGATCTCAGATGTATAGTGCATGTATGAGGTCTTTGGGAAGAAAGAAGGTGGAAACAAGCTAAGTAAGCACAAGTAAATGAGATTATTTCAAGAGTTTAAAATATATTCATGTTAGATCATGAGTATGACCAATTAAAGTATGTTGTTATGATGATTCATGAAAAGTTTCCAGTCATTCGATGAAGGAATTATAAGATATGTCTTTTTGTGAAACCGGGTATTCTAGAGTGTCTTTTTGAGCTAAATTTTGACCTTTTGATGCTCACTATGAATTTTTTTGTATGCATGGGACCCATTTCATTTAAAGGATGTTTTTAAATGAAACTAATAAGGTTTATAAAAAGTAATGAGGTGGTTTGATCATCATTTTTTATGAACGATCATTAAGAAGATAAGTTGATTTGAAACCCTAGCTAAACCCTTTCTAAAAGTGACTTGGATAAAAAGAGGTACACTGAGTCTGTTTTGAATCATTTTTCCAAAGTGATGATTGGAGGTTGTAGAGGACTGATCCATATTTCTAGGAAGGTAAGATAGAGCTTGTGACAAAGATGTGGGCCCCACCTGAAAATACTTGTTTATGTATAAGTTCATTTTAAGTAAAAGTTCTCCAAATAAGGTGAGAAATAAGTTGACATTATTTTCAGACCTAGAATTCTTCAAGATGTATATTATAGTTTCAGACCATGGTTGTGATTCTAAATGGAAAAGTGTGCCCTATTTATGAAGACTAGTTTTTGGGGTAGTTTGGAGCAGCTTGTGGTAAAAGTAGAATTTTAGGAGCTACAGGTGGAGTTAGAACTTGATTCAAGTTGTGTTGTGATATTGGCTCAGATAGCCTTCTAATGGTATATCAAACTTGTGTTTTGATATGGTATAAAGAAGTTATGACCTTATCTTTGAAGGTAAAATATGGAGAATTTCTAGTCAAACAGGGGGTTGAGTAGCTTCATGAGGTAAGATGATTTTTTTGAGTTGTTCATGTTTGTTGAAGTTTTATGAGTTCTTAGGAAATATTTATAAGGGTGTAACATTATTTTCTAAAGCATGGAAGTGATTTTTGAGGTGATGGAGAAAGTTGAGCTCAAGCTTAGTTCTTGAGTGCTAAAAGCCTAAAGGAGTTGTTTTGGAGATGGACCTGGTTCAAGGAATTTAAATTGGAGTTGGAAGGAAACATAAGGTTTTATGGAAATAGGATTCAAAGGGATTTAAAATGGTGTATGGTTTTGATCTTGATGATGAGTTTTGATTGGTAAACCAACCTAGTTTGTGGAGAAGAAAGTTTCTTATTTCTCAGGATAGGAATGCTCAGGTTGAAAGATTAAGGTAGAGGAGGCATGTATTGGATTAGTTGATGCTTGATATCAGTTGGAGAATATTTTTTCATAGTGAAGGAATTTATAGGTATTGGAAGTGACATAAAGGGTGAAATCCACTTGATTTTGTAATAATTATTTTTGAGTAGCTCTATTTGGTAAAGAGGAAAGTGGGCATGGTTTGCATGTATGGATGTTTCATGAGATATATAAACAATTGATGTGATATATAGGTGTAGGGATTCAAATTATTGGTTATATTCCATTTTTGAGTTGTTCTTTGGTGGTATTGATGCTCAAAGGTGAAAAATGGTTCCTAGAAACAACTATTTGATGAAGGATATGAGCTTTCTTGGTAGTGTTATGATAAATTTGAATGTTGAAGCTAATTAATGACCATGAATGATGTTTTTATGTCATATTTGACATGTGTGGTGAATTTGGGAGCTTGAATAATCATGTTTATGGTGTTTGTGGTTTTAGCTCATCCAGATGATGGGGTTTTAAGCTAGTTTTGTGATTGATTGGTGGATTTGGGAATGAATGACCTACATGGGTCCATTGTGAATGTTTTTATGAGTGTAGTGTTATATTTTTATAGGTAATAATGAAGGACTGACCTATGGTGTGTTTGAAATAAGAAATGCACATATAAGTGATGTTTTAGTTCATTTTTGAACTAATTGATCTAGAAGGGAAAATGTGACCTAGGTGAGAGTTTGAAAGATGATAAATGGCATGAAATAAAATATGATGACATGTTTAAAAATATTGAGAGTGATTAGGATATAGTGTGCATGTTTATTTATTCAAATCAGGTCATGAAAGATCAAGTTTGAACGAGCTAGGTGAATGAGGGTTTGAAGAAGTGTGATTTGAATTTGTGATCTCTATCGGTTGTGTGAGAAAAAAATACATCGAGATATCTTCACTAATTTTTTTTGAGTTGGTGCTTGATCATATTAGGGGGTTGTATCCTCCTTATGGAGTTGGTGCTTCACTAAATTAGGGCTTCATACTCCTTGTAGGGTTGGTGCTCTACTAAAATAGGGGTTGGTGTTACTTGTGGGATTTGTGACTCTCTAAATCAAGGGTTAGTGCTATTTGTAGGGTTGGTGATATAATAAAATACGGGTTGGTTTTCCTATTGGGGTTGGTGCCTCACAAAATTTGAAACATGGCTATATAAAGTGCGCGTTTTAGTGGGTTTTATTTCCCTTGAGGGTTTCCCACTTAAATTTGGCGTTCTTATGTACTCTCTTTCTCTTGATCTTAATTATAGTTGATTTAATGTTTAAGTAAACAAAAATATGGTTAATGTATGATTGAATGGATGAATGAATGGTGAATGGATAAATTAAACAATGAATGCATGGTTTGATAAATAAAGTGAAAATTATTGTAGGATTGATTCATCCCCCTCTCGGTCCATTGTGCTTCCAATAGTATATCAAACCAAAATGAAAAATAACATGTATAATATAGAGTTATAATGTCTCAATAAAAGTGTCTAGGTTCTAATTTTTTATTTTTGCAAATAGGGTAAGTGCACAAAGATGGGGGGCAAAAAGGGGGTAAAAAGGGACACCTTTTTCCTGAAATCAACAAAACCTGAACTTCATCGAATAATTCAGCATGCCTATGCTTAAAATTTGACAAAGTGATAATAATAAGTACCATAGAACTTAGAATCTAGTTTCTAAACTACTTTTTTTCTTGAAAATGGTTGAGATTAAGAGGGTCAAATGTGGTGCACACATACAAGATGCCTATTTTTGTGTCAAAAAGATAAGAACATATTGTGTGTGCACCCCCCCCATTTTTTAGTTCTATATTTTTTTTCAAATCCCTTTGGTAGAAATTTAGATAAGACCATGTACAAGGTCCCATTAATTTTTCATAATTTTTGGATGAATGTATAATTTTTAATTAATTTTCAAAGTGCACATATCCCAAAAATGAAATATTTGTGTGTGCACCCCCATAACTTTGAGAAAAAAAGTCATTTTTAGTTTTTTTTTTTAAGTGCGTGTAGAATGGAGTTTAGAAAAACCAATTTTCTTTTTAATTTGGATGAAAAATCATAAATTTTGCACCAAAATGTATGCATAGGTTTTTGTAAGAAAACAAGGCACTAGTAAAAGAAAATATGGATGAAAGCCTTAAACTAATCGGATTTTAGAAAGAATTATATCGTCATCAAGGTAAAACCAAGCTTGACATTGTAGTAGAATTTTTTTGAATATTATGTTTTAATACACGAGATATTGGGGTGCACACATGAAATTTTGATGTTTTTTTTGTCAAACACGGTTTTAAACATGCAGAAACAGTCCAAACCTTTGGTTTGGTAATCCAAGGCAAATCCAAGCCTATGGATTGGGAATTTCAAACCCAAAAAAAGGTGAAATGCAAGCGTGCTATAATGCACTCATATTTCAAAGTGTTATGGGGTATATGTGTTTGTGGCATGCTTTTATGTACAAAAATAAATGTTTAGGGCTCAGGGCTCAGGGTTTAGGGATCAGGGTTTAGGGTTAAGGGTTTAGGGTTTATGGTTGAGGGTTTAAGGTTTAGGGTTTAGGGTTTAGGGTTTATGATTTAGGGTTTAGTGTTTAGGGTTTATGGCTTAGGGTTTAGGGCTCGGGTTTAAGGTTTACGATTTAGGGTTTAGGGTTTAGGGCACAAGATTTAGGGTTTAGGGTTTAAGGTTAAGGGTTTAGGATTTATGGTTTAAGGGTTAGGGTTTAGGGCTCAGGGTTTAATGATACCTTTCTAGGTACACTTCCCTCTTGAGGATCATATTCATATTCAATGTATCACCATCGAAGAGGGAAACTCCCCTATTAAATCAATTATTCAGTATGACGTGGAAGATGAGTAAAGAAAATGAAAGTTAGAGAATTAGATTTCATTGGTAATTAGTACTAAGTATTAACAAGACTAATATGGCTTCCGACTACTCGACTAGGAGGCCATGACAATATTAGGACCATCATTGAGGCTGCTTATGTAAAATAAACATAGTGATAAGGGTATGGATAAGAACACAAAGGAGTTATCAATCGCCTAGTAAATATTTCTTGTTTAGTTTTGAATAGGATTCAATTGGCCTATGGCTTAGTGACCTTCAATTCATTGATAATTCCTTAATGATGTCTCCTTGTATCCAAGGATCAAGGACTACTAGGGTCTCTAGTGAGATTGGAAATTTAGGAATCATCGAGCGTCTAAATCGAATGTCATTACATTTGGAGAAAATTCTCAAATGTTGGAGTAATGCATATTGGAAAATAATCCTCTCAAATTTCCAGTCTAGGTCATGTTCCTAGTCCTGTAGCGGTATCAAAAAAAAAGAAAACAAATTTGACTAGAATTACTTACGAAATGCATTCCTTTTCTTCAAGCTTATCTTTATAAATGCAATCTGAATTTCCAAGTTCTCCATATTTTCCAAATTTGGGGTGAATTGACATTCTGGACCTCTGAAGGCATGAAGAAAATGGTGAGTTCATTTCCTCCAACAACCCTTAACCTGGAGCCCTAAACCCTAAACCCTAAACCCTAAAATGTGAACCCTAAACCCTGAGCCCTAAATCTAAACCCTAAACCCTCAACCCTAAACACTAAAACCTAAACCCTAATTACCAAAATTTGAGCCCTAAACCCTAAACCCTGAACCCTGAACCTTGAGACCTATACCCTAAACACTAAACCTTAATCCATAAGCCCTAAACCTTGAACCCTAAACCTTAGCCTTAAATCGTAAACTATAAACCCTAAACCCTAAACCCTAAATTTTAAACCTTGAACACTAAAAATACTTGTTGGAAAGACTTCTAAAAACAATATTAATGAGAATGATTGAAATTGGTACAAAAATTTTGAAGGAGGGAAATTTAAAATATCCAAGAAAAATTTGGTACAACCCTTTTCTAAGAAACCCCTTCCCTACGAGAAGCTTACACAAAGAAATGTTACCCAATAGAGCTATCTTCTTTTCACATTACATGGGAACTATTTCACTCACTGTAATGTTTTATGTCTTACCCATTCTTATTAGTATTGATAGAGAGTATTCAACTGAAAAGGGTTCATCTGCTTCGTAGGCATAACATTCAAAGAGAGTCATCACAATTTGATGCCTTTCATCTGCTGATATTTTGAAGGAGGGAAATGTATGTATATCCAAGATTAATTTGGTACAAAGAAATGTTACCCAATACAACTATCTCCTTTTTTCTATAGCTTGTGAAATATTTGGAGCTCCAAGAGTGTTATAAATAGCACAATTATATGTAGAAGATCAAGAAACATTCAATAGTGCAAGTATATGTGGGGAGAAACATGTTTGGCAGAGATGTGTAATATATAAGGTTTGTTGATCCTTATAGTGTAGAAGATCAAGAGTAATTTTCACTTTGTAATCACTATTGTAGACTGAAGATCAAGTGCAGAAGATCAATACCATTAGAGTGTTTGTTCCCTAAACACTGAACCCTAAATCCTAAACCCTAACCCCGAGCCCTAAACCCTAAATCATGGACCCTAAACCTTGAACCCTAAAACCTAAACCTTAAACCCTAGGCTCTAAACCCTAAAACCTAAACCTAAACCTTAAACCCTAGGCTCTAAACCCTAAACTATAAACCCTAAACCCTAATTATTGAGCCCTTAACCCTAAACCATGAACACTAAACACTAAACCCTAAACCCTAAACCCTAAACCCTAAACACTAAAACCTAAACCCTAAACCATGAACATTGATCCCTAAGTTCCCTAAACCATAAACCTTAAACCCTTAACCCTAAACACTCAACCCTTAATCGTACAACATTACCAACAAAGGATTTTTCATACTGGTATTATGGTTGGATGAGGGTTGAATCTCAAGGATCATATTCATATTTGGTGTATCGCCGTTGAAGAGGGAAACTCCCCTGTCAAATCAGTTATTCAGTATGACGTGGAAGATGAGAAAAGCAAATGAAATATGGAGAATTATATTTCATGGGTAATTAGTACTAAGTATCAAAAAAACTAATATGGATTCGACTACTTGACTAGGAGGGCATGACAATGTTAGGACCATATTTCCTAGTCTCGTTCCTAGAACCATCATTGAGTCTGCTTGTACAAAATAAGCATAACAACATGGGAATGGCTAAGAACACACAAGGGTTATCAATCACCTAGTAAATATTTCTTTTTTATTTCTGAGTGGGATTCATTTGGCATATGGCTTAGTGACCTTCTATTCATTGATAATTCCTTCTATGATAAACCCATAGATGCTTTCAAAATTTCCTTCAAAAAGATAGGGGTAGTCATCAATCCTAGTGAAGGGAGTGATGTGATTTCCAAACAACTTGAAATGCAAATAGATTTAGAGGTCATAACACGAATTTACAAATATCTCTATCATTATAAATGGAAGCCAAGTAATGGTGTCTCCCTATATCTAAATATCAAGGACTACTAGGGTCTATGGAAGGATTGGACATTTAGGAATCATCAAGTGTTTGAATCAAAATGTCGTTGCATCTGGAGAAACATTCTCAAACATTGGATTAATGCATCTTGGAAAATAAAATTGAACCTCAGAAATCCTCTCAAATTTCCAGTCTAGGTCATGTTCCTAGTCTTATTTCTATTTCGAGTTAAGTTCTAGTTGTGGTCATCAAATATGGAAGTTTCAGAAAGGAATCCACACTTGAATAATTATTCCCATTTAGATTGTTGGAAATGCTAATGGTAGTGGTAGTGCCTGTGGAATTCGGTTGGTGGAAGGTGGGGTTGTGCCCTTGTTGGTTTTTTCTCATGGTGTCATTGGTAGCCTTTCTAGTATTATCAGAGAGAACTCCCCATGCTTGTGTGATAAGTTTAAAAGATCCCTCGGCTCTTGGGAACTTGTTTTTATTAGGATGTAATAACAAGGATAGTTTTAGCGGGTATTAACAAAAAAAAGAAAATAATTTTGATTAGAATTACTTACAAAATGCATTCCTTCGCTTCGAGCTTATCTTTATAAATACAATTTGGTTTTCTAGGTTCTCCATATTTGCCAAATTTGGGCCAAATTGACATTCTGGACCTCTAAAAGTGTGAAGAAAATGGCGAGTTCATTTCCCCAAATTTTCTTGAAGAAAATTTAAATGAAATGAAATTTGGAATTTGGAGGTGGCACATGGTAGAAACTGATTGTCCTACCACAAATTTACTTACTAATGATTAATTGTTATTAGTTGGATTTATTTGCCATTATTATGATAAGTGATTTTTTTATATTACCAAATCTTTGCATCAGTTTATTTATGATAATACAATTATTATTGTGGCATGGTTGATGAAACTCCTTAATTCCTCCCATAATTATGAATACCTCTCCTATGAAACCCCATACAAGTGGATATATGTTAACTAAACTTGTCATACCTCCTTGATATTGAGAAGGGTGTTTAGGGATGATTTTATATTTCTTGAAGATTTTGCAATGTAAAGAAACCAAGAAGTGACCAACGAACCTTGCTCTTGTGCAATGTAAGGAAATTTTGTTAAAGGAAAATGAGAGGAGTCTTTGGATGAATTTTGAGCAACTAGATGAGTGAAATAGGTGGTTTAGTTGTCTAATAACATGATGGAATCCTAAAACTCCTAAAAATATCAATAACCAATCCAAAAGGCCCCAAAACCTAAACAACGCCTATATTCTTTCACAAAACAGATATCGATTGTATAATTTAAACCCTAAAAGCTTGAAGGTTGAATGTTGAAATCCTAAAAATACCTATGTACTGACTAGATTAGAATCTGAAAAACTATCTTCTAAACCATGATAGATGGAGTTGTGAGACTAGTTCCATAAGGTGTAGAGTGACCCTAACATCTTATATTTACTAAAATAAATTTAAAGTATAAGAAATAATAAAATATAAATAATAATAAAAGAAAAACCTATAATTAGATATTTATTTTTATACATAGAAGCATGCCTCAACCACATATACTACATAGCAAATAGGAATGTGAGCGCGCTATAACGCGCTCACGTTTTACTTAAAATCAGATTTGTGTACACTTTTTGGCCCCCTATCTTTGTGCATAGGCCCAATATGTGAATGTTTTTGTATTTTTGAAGTGCTTAGCTAGGTACATAAAATAAGGGTATCATTGATATATCCAATGAGAGCCTATGGAGGATGGTGAGAAACCGGTGAAGGGGATAAAGGATTAGGCCTCAATTATGTGGAAGGATGTGACTAATATGCAATATGTACAATAGTGGTAATGGTTGCAAAACTAGGTCTAAGGGATGAAGAAGATGTACAAGGAGTATGGAAATTATAAGACCTACATGTAGGGCTAGAAGAATAAGTAATCCTAGAAATATCATGGGTACTTGAAGTTCTTTGGTAAATATCGAGAGAGCATGTGCATTAGAGGACTTAAATAGAACCATGTGAGGGGAAGATCCATGATAAATAGTGTGTGAAATCGAATTCCTATCATAATACCTAGAAGAGTGAGTAATGTAAGAGGAAGTGTGTGTGACCAAGGCCTATTACGAGACCTAAGAGGGATAGAGTGTGATAAATAGTAGTTAGGACTACAAACCTAGTGATAAATATGGGAGGGATAGAGATATGAGGGAAATGATGTGAAATCAAATACCTATATGTAGATGCACTAGGTATAGGGGTAGAAACTATAGAAGAAGGCCTAAGTAAAATAGGAGAAGAAGCCTCAAAGAAGATACCTAAAATAGTGAGAAATCATTATTTATGGATAAAATTAACACATTAGTGGATGATAGAAGGAATAAACCTAATATAACGTAGCCAAGGAGGCTCAAGAGCAAGGTAATAGGACTAATAGTAACAACAAATAGGATTGAAGTTATAGTAGTGATAAAACTAATAGTGATGAGTGGAGTAATACATTGATAACGACGATTAGTATCAAATGAGAGACTATATGTAGAAATGATAATATATTAAAGTAAAATGAGATTGTAAACATTATTTTTATTGTTTGATTCAGCTAAAATAACATGTATAGGTACTTGATTAATAGATACATGAATATATAGTGTCATAGAAAAGTGTGGCATCTATATCAAAGTCATAAAAAATAACGAATGGTGTAGAAGGAGATGTATGAGTGATAGTTTCAATCATTGAATCCAAGTGGTTATCATAATATGGTATTGTTGGCACCATAAAATAAATATTATGAAATTCATGTGTAGATTTTTCGATGGTGTACTTAGGAAGTGGATCGTTGAAGATTTGAAGTTTGACATTATCATTGGCTAACTTATATGGTTCACGTAGGCTCATTCGATCGATAACATGGGATTATATGAGATATTGAATGATATGATGAAGTTTAAGACATATTTCAAAGAAGTGACTATACATCGATGATAACCATAGTAGAAATTAGCCTTGAAATTGTTACTTCGAGGCTTGCTTGTATCAATCTCAAATCATGGAGGGAGAGATACAAGATTACACTCAAGAAATTATTTCAATATAATTTATGGGTCATATGGTAAGTGTTGTTGCAAATCAGCAGCACCCCTGGATGCAAATCAAGGTTCTAAATGATGTTTAGAGCATCTAGTGTGATTGCACAACATGGAAACCTCTCTCCAAGTGTGGGACTTGTGAAAATGAGAGAGGAATCTCCTAGAAAAGAGGCTGGTTCCTCAAAATCCTCTGATTTAGATCTATATTTTAGACAACTACAGAGGTTCTAATCCTAATTCTACCCTAGATTGCAAGGAGACAGGGATAAAAATGCAAAAATGAAACTAAACTAAAGATGGTGATGCACCAAAAGGAGTGGTGAAACATTTTTTCCATGTAAATAGACACAAATTCATGAAATGCAACAAGGAAAACATACACAAGCTGATAGATGTAATTAGAGGTCTTAAAATGAAGTAAAACAATACAAACAGAGGACTGAAAGTAATCACGAGTTTCAGACCTTGTCAATTCCATGTAAAAATCTCTTGCATTCCACCATCAAAGAGGTATAAACCTGTTACAAACTATGAAAAAGGTCTGATTCTTACAACTATCACTTGCTAGAGGTGAAAGAAGAAGTTTGTAATGCCAAAAAGTGTTCAACCATGAAGAAATGAGCCAAATCTGGCTTTTACAGTGCATGGGTCGAGCCCAGGAGAGAGAAAACGTAAAAAATGTGGGAGCCCATTCCTCATTGATGGAAAATGCATTAAAATAGCATGGAGGACCTTACAAACCCATACCCTATCATTTTTGACCATATTGGAGAAGAATGCGACCCATTCTGTATTAAATTTGGTTGTTGAAATGTCATTTCTGGCCATGGACACGTACCAGAACCGTTTTTGAATTTTCTCTCTCCAAAATGAACCAAAATTAGAAATTTACCATGGAATCATGTAGATAATTTTAACAGCTTTCCAATGATATAAAGAACGTGAAAATCCGAGCTTTGGATCAAAAGATATGATCGTTTGAAGATTTAGGGCAAAAATGGCCCAAAAACGGATTGGCGGGAAAAATTTTCAAATTTTACCTCTTTTTTGTCTTTGGAAAAATTTTCAAAATTCCCGTGCCCCGAACTCCTTTGCCATGTGGCAGCTTCCTATTGGTTGCGGGCCTCAAATGGGAAAATTTTCCACAAAAACTCCGCCGAGCCATAACTTGAAAAATATAAGGAGTTAGGAGGCAAACTTTACCTTTTTGGAAAGCTGAGAGAGAGCTCTATCTGATGGTGCCATTTCCAGAAAGCCTTGAGTTCCTAAAAATCAAAAATGTAGACTGAGGCACAAGAGAGGCAAGAACACAAGGAGTTAGCCACAAAAACGAGCTGGGGCACCATTTTGGATAACAATTTTGGCGACTCAGAGGGGTCATCTGCCTACTAGATGAAAATACCAGTTGCTGAAGCAGTCCATTGGGCATGGAGCCATCAAATATTCTGTTTAGAACCTCAATTGACTTAGAATGTGTAAGGAGGAAGATGGAATATCACACGATGGAAGCAAGGACTGTAAAACATCTCCATGGATAGCAAGTTGTGCCAAAGCACTTAGGGAAAACAAACCTAACCTATAGCAAAACAATGTGCACAAGCACTTGGAGGAATGAAAATCTAATCTAATATTTACAAGGTGGCAAATTTCCCTCTAGAAGCAACGCTTGAGATAGATTCCATTGACTAGAATCTACAGTTCTTCACCATCCAATGAGGCCAATTGGAAAGCATTGTTGTTCTTGCACTTCGTGACCATGTATGGGCCACTCCAGATGGCATCAAATTTTGAATGCCTTCCCGCTTTACTCTATCCACATCCCATTTCAACACTAGATCTCCAACCCGAAAAGATCTATCCTTGGCCTTCCTATCAAAGGTCTTTTTGATCAAAGCTTGGTCCTTTTCCATTGCTTAGGATGCCCGATTTCGACCCCCGCAGATCCATCAACTCTGCATATCTCACCTCCATGGGCTCAAACTATAAGCAACTCTAATTGCTTCATGAGTTCCAATGTTGGCAACTCAAGTGACATGGGCAAGATTGCCTCTCTTCCATAGATAAGTTTGAATGGAGAGTTACCTATGGATCTCTTGGGAGTTATCCTATCAGCCCATAAGACTGATTTCAGTTTGGTATGCCAAGACCTCTTATTCTCATCAAGAGTCCTCCTAATGATCCTCAACAAGTTCTTGTTTGTAGACTCGGCTTGGCCATTACCTTGAGGGTAATAGTTTGATGAAGTGCTTAGGTAGATCCCGTTCTTGACATCCCACTCAGTCACATTGGATCCAATGAATGCCAATGCATTATCTGAGATTATTGTAGCAGGTATACCAAATCTGGTTGCTATCCCCTCATAAAAGTCTAAGATCTTTGGACTCATTTACTTCTTTGAGTGCTCTTTGCTTCATCCATTTGGTGAAGTAATCCATGCTGTCAAAATCCATTTGTGCCCTTGACTTGAATTGGGATTAATGACTCAATGAAGTCCAAACCCCATTGCATGAATGACTGGTCAACCGAGATTGAATGCAATGGAAGGGCAGCAAGTCTCTCTTTTCCTGTGAAGAATGCACAATTCTTACACCTCTTAATCCATGCATAACAATCACTTTGAAAATTTTAGGCCAATAATAACCAGCCTTCATGATTTTTAGATTTGTCACTCACTGGGTGCAAAATGACCACCAGCTGGTCCACTATGGAACTCTTCCAACACCTTATGAATCTGATTTGTGCTAATGCATCTCAAAGCAAAGCACTCCATTCACATATTTCTTGAAAAAAACTCCATCAACAATGGCATATGGGACAACCTGCAATATGAAGTGTCTTCTTTGGGTCTTGTTCATCTCCGGGGCATAGGCCTGTGCTTAGGAAGTGTATAATACCTTGGGTCCAGCAAGGAGTGGGGGCAACATTGTCTTCTTCTTGATTTCCACTTGGCTCATGGCTATCCTGGACTGTCAAAACAGCCTCTTCTTCATTGCATACTTCTTTTTGCTTCCCCAAAACCAGCTGCTCACACAATCCTTTCCCTCTTACCAGCTTGGTGATCTTGATCTCAATGTCATACTCCATGACACGGGTGATCCAACCTGCCCTTTTCTCATTCAAATCTTTGTTGAGGAGGAAGTCCTTAACCCCAGCATGTGAGACCAGCAACTGGACCTTGTTGTTCGAGACTAAATGCTTGAATTTCTTCAAGCTTCTGATTACTGCCAGCACATGCTTCTCAATAAAAGAGTACTTCACCTCATAGTCATCTAGGCTCTGGCTGAAGAAGGCAATTGGCTGCTCATCATTATCCTTGTTCTGCTGTACCAAAATGGTAGAAATAGTGTCATTACCTCCAAATGCATAGAGGATGAAATCCTTGGAGAAGTCCGGGTTGATGAGAGTTGGTGCTTGAGAAATGGCTTCTTTGATTGCTTCAAAACTCTCCTTGCCTTCTGCTGTCCACTTGAAAGCCATGCTCTTCTTTAACATTTTGGTGATGGGCTTGACAAGGGCTACAAAATCTGGGACAAACCTCCGAACAAATTTTATCCTCCCCAAGAAACTCTGAAGGGCTTTCTTGTGGCTTGGCAATGGTAGTGCTCTTATGGCTTCAACCCTCTCTGGATCAATTGCTAATCCTTCTTTGGAGACAATATGGCCAAGGAGCTTTCCTTCATGTGCAAGAAAGATACACTTTCTAGGATTCAAAGACACTCCAAATCTCCTGCACCTCGTGAAGACTTGTCTCAAATGAGAGAGGTGGTCTGCTGCATTCTTGGAAAAAACAATGATATCATCAAGGTAAATCAGCACCACGTTGTTAATCAAACCTTTGAACGCCATGTCCATTGCTCTTTGGAAAGTAGCACCAGCGTTGGATAGCCCAAATGGCATTTTCCTGTATGCATAAGTTCCCCATTTGGTTGTGAAGGTTGTCTTGAACTGGTCTTCTTCCTTCACCATATTCTCGATTATAGCTCGAGTAGCCATCAAGTAGTGAAAACCTCTCGGAGCAGCCACAACTTGCAAGATTTGCTCCATGGAAGGGAGTGGGTAATGGTCCTGAAAGATGCTCTATTCAAGTCTCCGAAGTCAACACACAATCTGATCTCTCCACTCTTCTTTCTGACTGGAACCAAGTTGGCAACCCAACTAGAATGCTTGATTGGGAATATGATTCTTGACCCAATTCTTTCCTCATGAGAGGCTCCATGTGTGGATTGACTGGTCTTTGTTTCTTCCTGACAGGCTTAGTATTTGGATCCAATTCAATGGTATGCTGAGCTAAGTTGGGATTGAAACCTTTCAAATCTTCATAGCTCCATGCAAACACATCAGGGAACTCTTGACATAGCTGTACGAACTCATACCTTTCTTGATCAGTTGTCATCTTTCCAATTTGCAATGGTTTGTTCTCTTCTACCAAGATGGATACTGAATCCTCTCTCTTGACCTGAATGTTTGCTTTCTCCTTTCTAAACTGATCATTGGGATTAAAAATGGACTCCAAAGTGATAAGTCCCTTGGGTAGCTTGTTAGTTCTCAGCTGTACCACCTGGTCACCATACTGCTGTTCCAACTTTTCTTGATTCTTAGATGAGAACTCAGCTTCTTCTTACAAGAAATGGATGATTTGCTAGTCATTCTCAAACACTTGCTAACTAACATTGTTATCTGGCATTGAAGGCCTCATAATCACGTGGATGTTTGGCTATACCTTGTCTTTTTGAATGCTTTCCACAATGTCAAAGGCTGCCCCTACTGCTGCAAGCCTGTCAGCAGCTTGATTCTCTTTCCTAGGAATGGATTTGATGCCAAAACCCTCAAAATATTCCATGAGGTCCCACACCCTGTTCTTGTAGCACCTAAGTAGATCATTCTTGGTAGCATGCTGTCCCTTGACCTGATTTACAATCAATTTCACTGTCACCAAATACTTGCAAGTTCTTTATTTTCTTCTTGATTGCCCAATGCATCCCTTGCACCAAGGCTTCATATTCAGCAGTGTTATTGGAGCATGCAAACTTAAATCTAAAAGATGAATATTACTTTACTCCTTGAGGTGAAACAAGCATGGCTCCACCTCCTGCACCTTGTCTACTCCTTGATCCATCAAAAAACAGCTGCCATACCTCATTGTCATCCTTGTGGTTTGGCTTGGTGATGCTAGGAATAGGTTGATTTTCTTCATGTATACAATAGACCCCTAGCTCAGATTCTTCTACTTCTTGATAAGGATCAAAAGCATGTACCTTGTTTGCCCATTCATCAAGAGTTAGATCCGGGATGCTCCCAACCTTGGTGTCAGCTTCATCGGTGCTTGGGTGGTCTTCTTGATCAAATGTTGAACAATTGGCGTTGATCTGACTTGGAGTGTAAGGCTCAATGTGGAAGTTTGCAATAGGTTCAGACCTGATTGTAGCCTTAGTTCCATACCTCGTTCTGAACAACATGTGTGACCAATCAGCAGACAAATATCCCCCAATCTTGGCTGTGAAGTCCCTTGACAAGCATAGGGAAAAGAGTGGTGGAAGGTCTATGACTGATACATCTTGTGAAACAAAAACATTTGGACATGCATGCAAGGTAAGACTCAAGTTTCTAATCACCCCAACCGTTTGTTACTACTGTCCCATCTACCTGCACTACCCCTTTGGATATGGTTTCATCTTTGGAGCCCTAGCTGATCCGCTATTTGTTTAGGCATCACTGAATTACTTGCCCGGAATCGATCACGCAATTGTGCACTAACTGATTTCCAATTATTAATGAAACATAGAAAGGAGGGGGCTTCAAAATTTTACCTTGCTTTGTCCTCCATGATTTCCCTCAGTCGGGCAGGCAGCATTTGTGAGCACTTTCTCTTGCATCCGAACTTGCTGATTCGAAGTTGGCGATCCTTCATGGCAGCTTGTAACAAGTCTCTTTGGCACAGGATAGATAGGGATTCCCACATTGATATATTAACATTTGTCTTCTTCATCGATCAATGATATCTTGAATGGTGATGAAGGATCTCTTTGCTGTCCCTTTGCTTGTACATTCACTCCTTGGATGTGGGCAGCAATAACTGGTATTTGAGTTGGTCTAGGAGCTATTCTTGGCTGCCCTTGTGCATTTGAAATTGGATTTTGCTTGCCAACCTTTTTGTGGAGCCATCGAAGGTTGTGGATTGGTTGGAGCTAATGGTTGTTCTTCACCCAAATTCCTTCTTTTTGGCCTTGTGTTGGCTGTAACACCTTGGGAAACTACCTGATTTATGCCACAAAAATCCTCTACTTGCCAATTTACCAACGTGGTGTCATTTGGGGCTGATTGTTGTTGGAATGTTTCTTGTTGTTGGATGTTTCCTTGTTTGCCCTCACCCTCCACACCAAGATTTGTCACCATTAATGCTTGATTCAAAGCACCATTGAAGGACATGGATTGGTTATGAGGTTCATTGCATGGAAAACACCGGTCATACTCCTGAGCAATGTTGTTTTGTGTTGGCACCAATGCCTTAGAGGTAGATATGGCGTTTAGATTGTAGGGGTGAAATGGTCTATTGGCGAGAAGGCCTTGTTTGATTCATATTTGCAGCTGGATTAGGTGGTCTTTGTGGTTGGTATGGCTGCCTATTAGGCTGAGCTTGGGGCTGGTAAGAAGGTCTAAAACCTTGGGCTTGTTGTCTCTTGAGAGTAACCAGCTCATTGCCTAGATTTTGCAAGTTGCTTCATGACTTCTTGAAGCTCATTTGGGACACTTGGAGATGAAGTAGAAGCTTCATTTGAACTCTGATTTCTAGGAGTGGGAGAAGGAGCCAAATTAGGTGCTTGATTGGTATTTGGACTCTCTAAACTTGGAAACAATGGCATGGGAGGTCTAGGGGCTAGTTTACAAGCTTGGATCAAACAATTTTCAGCCCTAATGGCAATGCTATAAGCCATAGGGATAGTTATGCCTCCCATGGACTGAATCAATATAGAAATATCAGAATTTAGAGCTTTGAGATAATAGAGAAAAGCACCTTCTGCTGTTGGCCTAACTGCCATTGGAATTCTCTCCCAAGTCTTTTGAAATCTGAAGTTGAAATCGGTCAGTTGTTCATTGGGAGCTCTCTTGATGGTTGTCAGCTGCTCCAAAAGAGACAAGTTGTCTCCCTTCTCTCCAAATTTCTCATGAAGTGCTATACACAACTGATTCTAATTTGTGATTGAACCAGCTCCAAGGCTTCTAAACCATTGCAATGCTTTCCCCTTGAATGAAGATGCCAGCAACTTGACACCACTTGCATCTCATTGATTTCATGAATTGCACAAAGGTTAGCAATATCCTTAACATGATCACCTGGAGTAGTCTGATTTTCTCCAGTGAAGTATGGAATGTTCTTCAAGGCTACAATTGGAATTGGATGTTGTGCATTGAGGGCAAGTGGGCTGCTACCTATGAAGTTGACATAGGGGTTGTTTTGTGCCATTCTAATTGGTCTTAAAACCCTTGTTGACTGAATGAAAGGCCTACCAGGTGGAGGAGTTGAGAGAGTTCTGTTTGGTGGAGATGGAGACCTTTGAATCCTTCTCCCACTTTGCCTTACTCTTGGAGATAACTGCAGATATTCAAACAACACCTCTTCTTCTCCAGCTCTTGACCTTGTAGTGATTCTTCTCATGAGTTTTCAGGCCTGCACTGCTGAAACCAGTTGATTCTTCTCCTTGGAGTCGCCAGATGTGTAATTTATAGCTCTTTTGAAGCAAGAAAATTGCAGCAGATGCACATCAACTTTGTTGCAATAAAAATGAGACCTCTAAGGTCCCACCGGGTGTGCCAAAACTGTTGTTGCAAATCAGCAGCACCCCTAAATGCAAATCAAGGTTCTAAATGATGTTTAGAGCATCCAGTGTGATTGCACAACATGGAAACCTCTCTCCAAGTGTGGGACTTGTGAAAATGAGAGAGGAATCTCTAGAATAGAGGCTGGTTCCTCAAACTCCTTTGATTTAGATCTATATTTTGCACAACTACAAAGGTTCTAATCCTAATTCTACCCTAGATTACAAGGAGACAGGGATAAAAATGCAAAAATGAAACTAAACTAAAGATGGTGATGCACCAAAAGGAGTGGTGAAACATTTTTACCATGTAAATAGACACAAATTCATGAAATGCAACAAGGGAAAACATACACAAGCTGATAGATGTAATTAGAGGTCTTAAAATGAAGTAAAACAATACAAACAGAGGACTGAAAGCATTCACAGAGTTTGCACTGTCAATTCCATGTAAAAATCTCTTGCATTCCACCATCAAAGAGGTATAAACCTGTTACAAACTATGAAAAAGGTCTGATTCTTACAACTATCACTTGCTGGAGGTGAAAGAAGAAGTTTTCAATGCCAAAAAGTGTTCAACCATGAAGAAATGAGCCAAATCTGGCTTTTACAGTGCATGGGTCGAGCCCAGGAGAGAGAAAACGTAAAAAATGTGGGAGCCCATTCCTCATTGATGGAAAATGCATTAAAACAGCATGGAGGACCTTACAAACCCATACCCTATCATTTTTGACCATATTGGAGAAGAATGCGACCCATTCTGTATTAAATTTGGTTGTTGAAATGTCATTTCTGGCCATGGACATGTACCAGAACTGTTTTTGAATTTTCTCTCTCTAAACTAAACCAAAATTAGAAATTGACCATGGAATCATGTAGATAATTTTAACATCTTTCCAATGATATAAAGAACGTGAAAATCTAAGCTCTGGATCAAAAGATATGATCGTTTGAAGATTTAGGGCAAAAATAGCCCAAAAACGGATCGACGGGAAAATTTTTCAAATTTTACCTCTTTTTTGTCTTTGGAAAAATTTTCAAAAATTTCCCGCACCCCAAACTCCTCTGCCATGTGGTAGCTTCCTATTGGCTTTGGGCCTCAAATGGGAAAATTTTCCACAAAAACTCCACCGAGCCATAACTTGAAAAATATGAGTTAGGAGGCAAACTTTACCTTTCTGGAAAGTTGAGAGAGAGCTCTATCCGATGGTGCCATTTCCGAGAAAGCCTTGAGTGCCCGAAAATCAAAAATGTAGATCGAGGCACAAAAGAGGCAAGAACACAAGGAGTTAGCCACAAAAACGAGTGGGGCACCATTTTGGATAATTGATGAAGTGGGTAAGCTTTTTGTGGGAGAAATGGAGTTATAACTTAGTTGGTTGAGAAACAACATTGATAGTGTCCTTAGAAGGAACTTTAGCAATTTTAGTCTTTCCTTTGAATTTGGATTCACTTGGAAACTTGGCATTAAATGTATTAGGAGTGCTAGAAATGTACTTGAATTTATTCAGATGTAATAACTTAGATTCCCGTTCCTAGAGTGTATGAAATATATAGAAAAAGATTGGAATTTTTCAAATAGGACCGATTCTTACAAAGGAGGCAAAAGCTTTGTGTTAATAGATCTTTCAGTTCATTATCAGCTAATATATTTCTCATTTTTGGTAAGCATGGTATTGTATTGTAAGGCATACTTATTTATAGGTTCACTAGATCCTTGTCATAATTTAGATAGTTGTGCATATGAAACTTTTCCCTAATGTTAATAGAGAATTATGCTAGAAATTAATTTTCCAAAGTGGTGAAAGAACACACAAAATGAGTGGGTCTATCATAGAGCCATTATAAGGTAAATTATTTAAGACTCCTAAGAAATATCTTGGTGAGAAATATGTCACGAGAGGCATAATAAAAACAAACCACATGGAAGGAGCAAAGATGGTCGACAGGGGCATCCATTTCCATTGCAAGTGGGGAGCTTAGGAGTAAAAAACCAATGGGAAAGGAGTAAGAAACCAATTCAGATGCAAATGGATTATGAAACATTTGAGTATAATCTATATCATGAGTAGAAGTGGATGCAACTTGTTGTAATTATAAGATTTCATCTTATAAGGTATGAACAAGGGTTTCAAAGTATTGTGTGCTAGATGATGAAGTCTATGAACCATTAGGGGTGGATGTAGGATGTGTAGTAACAATAATGGTTGCAGTAAGAGGCATATAAAAATTATGAATTGAAATATTAGGTGACATAAAAGAGGTAGGCATTGTAGATGCGGGGAAAAATAGATGTCTCAATATATCGGGAAAGAAGCATGGTTAAGATGATATCTAATAGTATAGAAGATAAGATCAATTTGGTAATAATTCTCTTGCAGAAACATGTAAGGTATTTGTTGGTTGGATATTTTGTCAAACCAAAATATGAGGTTCAACCACAGTACATGAGATTTAATCCCTCCTCAAAGACAGGTGAGGCTGCCTGTTTATTGCTAATCTAAAACACAGTAAATAATATATACAATATTCACACTAATCTAACCATTGGGGGTTGGGATGAAATCCCGAAATCCACATTCACACGATTCAAGGATATTGCTTTCGTACGTGAAATAGGTTAGAAACTATTACAGTGAAAGAAGCACGGTAGAAAAGAAATGAGAGAAACGTATTTTCTTTCGAGTAAACACAGAGCACGAAATAATCATACGAGTTTTAGATCACAAATATAGTGTCCGAGATAATTAGAAACGCTAAGATTCTATGCAAAGAATAGCTTTAAGATCATGAACATAAGAACACTGTCTTAAATAAGATATATTTCACAACACAAAGTCTGTAAAACAATATCAGCTTCTATTCTTCAAAATGATTGAAAGAAAACACAAAGTTTTTCTCCTTTCCAATAGCCTCTTAATGCTTCAAAAATTCTCGACCCTTTGGAATGCACAAGCATCCCTTATTTATAACAAAAGAAGCTAGAGATCAAACAGGACAGATCCTAAAGAGTAGCCTGTTAACTGGAGCTTCAACTTTGCATGACTCTCACGCAGGAGATCAAGTCAAAGTATGAATTAAAAATAATGATAAAACGGAAATAAAAGATATGTCATTCTAAAAATAGAAATGGCATGTGACATCTGGACTTAATCCGAATCATCATCTTGAACTACTTCCTTCCCCTGTTGGAATAACTTTTGGATCCATTAGCAATCTTCTCAATCGTAGGCACCGATGAGAAATCGAATCCGGCAGAAACAGAAGAAGGTGTTATGGATTCAAGAGGTTTTGAAAGTTTAATCAAAATCTCTGTCAACTGCTCCACTTTTTCCTTAAGCTCATCTCTGCTGACTTCTCGGCCTTCTCCTGAAATGGAACAGGGTCCGACATGAAGAATGTTGGAGGGAGAAAGGCTCGGAACTCAGGTGATGCTGTTCAAACTGGAAATCCCGATTGAATGAATGCGCTGGAAGAAGAGATGAAACCAACACGCTGAAGAGGATGTCGGAACTTTGAGGAACCCGACAAGTTTGATCTGTCGGAACCTTGGCCAAGCCCGACACTTGCTTTCAATGGCGGAAACAGGAGAAAACCCGACACTCACTGTTAATGGCGGACACGGGAGGAAATCCGGCGCCCACTTTTGATGACGGAACTTCGGAGATGCCCGGCACTTAGTGTTGAGGTCGGAAAGTTGATAAACCCCGTCACCGCGAGCTTCCTTTGTATTTCGGACTTTTGAATTGTTAATGGCGGATACGGGAGGAAATCCGGCGCCCACTTTTGATGACGGAACTTCGGAGATGCCCGGCACTTAGTGTTGAGGTCGGAAAGTTGATAAACCCCGTCACCGCGAGCTTCCTTTGTATTTCGGACTTTTGAATCTGCAAAACAGTCTTCCAAAAACCGAGAAACAAAAACAGAGCCTTTCCTTTGAATTTCTACATACACATCTTCCTTTCTTTTTTGTTATTCATATCCCATACATCATGCAAGTATTTGGAATTTGGGAGGAACAGCACCAATCGATAATCTAAAAAAAAAAGAAATAAACCCTGAAAACCCAAAACCCCTTCCAAAACAGCACAGAAGGAAGAAGGAAGAAAAACCCTCAACAACTGGCAAGAGATTGGAAAGAAAACACACGCAGTTGATCCAGAAAAATCAAGAATAAAGAAGGAACGAAAAATACCTTCAATTCGAGACAGGTAAAATCGAAAACAATCGATCCAGTATGATAACGCGAGCTTGCGGGTTTTGGGAGCAGGAGAACATGCGCAAAAATCCACGGTGTAAAATTAAGAACGGTGAAAATGACGTGTAAAAACCGCATATTTATAAGAAAACCAATAATAAATACACATCAGCTCCGCACGTGCCAACGCACCGACCGCTTAGCATGTGCCACGTCAGCATGTTGGAGGAGTTCGGAAACCCGATGGGAAAAGATTTGGTGTATTTCGGGTTTTGAGCGTCGGAAAACATGGAACACAAAACATGTTTTGAAACACGAATGTTCCGATGCGTTAAACTTCCGAAAACCCGATTTCAAAGGCTTGAGCGGAATTCGGGAATCGGGGAACATGGCGCATAAAACATGTTTTGGAACATGAATGTCCCGATGCTTTAGAGTTCCAAAAACCCGAATACAAAGGATTGTCCAATACAAGGCGGGTCTCGGGTTTCGGAAGTCACGCGACACAAAGCATGTTTTAACACAAGTATGTTCCGATGCGTTGAATTTCCGAAAACCCGATTTCAAAGGATTTTTCAATACAAAGCGGGTTTCGGGCTTCGGAGGTCATAAGACATAAAGCATGTTAAAACTTATGTCAAGTCTAAGTAACACCCGAAAACCCGATTTGCTCTAAAAGAGGTCATAATGCAAAATCACTTCAAAAAATTTCGTAGGGTTATCCGATCGCTTTGTCGCTTACTCAAAACGGGATAATGGTTGCTCCATTGGGACTTTCTTTGCAATACCAAAGGAAGAGAACTCAGAATCTCTGGTCTTATTCATTAGGCTACGGGGTCAAGGAGAAAACCAAAACAAAACAAAACGAAGAAAGAAAGAAAACCAAAAGCAAACACACAACAAAAGCAAAATATGTACAATGCAAGAGAGCATCTTGCATTAATGGTGGAACAGCTTTAGATGTTGCCCACTGAAAGGCAACGGAAGTAATCCTCCATCCAGATATGATAGCAGGAAACTATTCTCACCATTCAACTGATGGACCTTGAAAGGTCCTTTCCATAAAGAATCAAACTTTCTATGCATTCCTTTCCGTTCTCTCCTTTTGTCCCAAATCAACACCAAATCTCCAATCTGAAAGTCACGCTGCTTTAATTTCTTGTCAAAAAATTTCTTTACTCTGTTCTGATGATCTGCTAGTTTCCTGGTTATAGTAACCAGATTTCTTATCAGGAGGTTCAGCATCAAATTCGAGAGTCCAAATTGCATTGGGATCGTCCTCTTTCACATCTACAATAGGTATCTCTGAAGCCATGAAATAATTCCCAAAGCTAGCATCTTCGAAAAGGATCTGAGCTCTTGGATCATCTGATTTGGTCACCAAATACTTTGCCTGTGGTTCAGGATGAAGAATTTGTTGAACCCCTTTGACTGGGATCTTAGCTTTGGTCCAATCCATACTAATCTCTCCTCCGACATCTTTACAAAATCCTCTACCCAAGAGAATACCATAAGCTGCAGGAATGTCTGCAACCAGAATAGTCATTTTCACTCTCTTCTCAGGAAAAGCAACAAATGCAAACTGTGCGTCCTTAATTTGACCAATCAGAGGGACTTGTTTAGTTTCCATGGAATAACACCGTCCATATGATTTAGTCAAAGTAAGCCCAAGGGCATGAGCCACTTTTGCGGGCATAACATTATCAGAGGCCCCTGAGTCAATGATACAATTGCTGAGTTTAAACCCATTTATAAGTAGAGACAAATAAAATGGTTCAATCTTTCCCGAGGAAGAAGCAGAGGTCAGATTATTCTGAGGTGTAAGTTGAACAGGATTTGGAAGAAGACCTTTTGAAGGTGATGGAATAGCCGCGTTACTTCTGATAAACTTGGCTAGCTTTTCAAATTGTTCAGGATTTGATTGAAGGTATTCTGCTTCTGACATTTGAATTTTGGTTCTCTTTGCATGATCAATAATATCAAAAGCAGTATAAGAAGGAATGATAGTAGGCTCAGTTCTAATTACATGAGCTTGTGCTGGGGTACTGGCCTTAGGAGAAGGAGCATAAGGAGCAGCTGCCTTTTTAGTAACCTCTTTCTCAGTTTGTGCCGAAATAGGTGTACCCCTCTTGACTATGGATATGGGAGGTTCCTTATTCTTCTCCTTAGTATTTTCCGGAGGTCTTCTGGGATTCTGAGATTGAGACCGAGTGAAAACAGCAAATGATTGACCATCTGGCTCACATTCATCTTCATCGTATTCCAAATACCCAATGCTGGAGTCGCCAGCTGACTCATCATAAGACTCATCAGCATATCCTGAAGCTTCGAAAGCCTCATGGGATTCTTGTTCTTCTGGTTCATCTTCTTCATCAAGTATTTCCACTGCTGCATTGACGGGAGGAGCTTCAATTACCAGTCTCGGCTGAGTAGGAGCTAACCGTGGCCTATCTCTGGCAGGTACACCATTGTTATTAAAATTCCGCCTAGGGATATCCCGGTACGGAACATTGCTCACCTGCTGAGACACTTGCTTCTTTAGGGCAATCAAATCATTAGCCATTTTTTGAAACATAGGGTCAGTATTACCTTGAGAAGAACCTTGATTTTTTAGTTTGGGAATATCTTTCTTGATCCTTCCGGCTAAGATGAGATCATCCTCTATTTCAGTAGCCGTTGACTGAGCAGTAGCCAAATCTGGGATAACCGACCTTCGTAATAAAAAGCTTATATCAGGAGGTTGAGCATTGATGAAGAAGCACTTTTGGTTTTCCAGAGTTGGTACAGCTACAACTGGAATTTTCCGAATCAGCTTATTGAACTTAGCCACGAATTCCCGCATAGGTTCATGCGATTCCTTCTTCATATGAGTAAGCTGGGCTAACAATGCATGAGAATCTTCGGCTGGTTTGAAACGTGCCTCAAACTTGGTCCGCATGGTAGCCCAATCCGGAATGCATGCATTCGGGAGGTGATAAAACCATTCAGCTGCTACTCCCTGCAATGTTTCAACGAAGAGCCGAACAGAGACGTCTTCATGGGCTACTCCAAGGACACCGCATGCAACAAAGAAAGACGCAATATGCTCATCAGGATGCTGCTTCCCATCCCCATTAAACTTGGGAATGTTTTTACGTGATCCACGTGGTAACTCATGCAATGGAGGAGTCAAAGTAAGAGGACCAATGGCTGCACCCCAAGGCACAGGTTGAACCGCCATCCTTCTGAAAAGAGTGCGTATAGGGATCCGGGTATCAGACAAGAGTAGTGCACGGCAAGTTGCAGATGCTTCACGTTCTTCAGGGATCCGATTTCTCCGAACAGGTGAAGAGCTTCTGGCTCGATTAGAGACAACGCTGTTGGGAGAAAGGCTGAAATTGTGCTGTTGCAGCAACTCGAAGAGTGGATCAATTTCACCTTGAGCTCGGCGAGACCGAGTGAAGATCCTCCTGGCCAGCTTGAACTGAAAGGAGATCTTATTAAAAATAAGGCAAATATGGAGTCGCCAGACACCGAGAGGATAAGCTTTATACTATTGATCCGTCGTTCCCCAGCGGAGTCGCCAAAAACTGTTGGTTGGATATTTTGTCAAACCAAAATATGAGGTTCAACCACAGTACATGAGATTTAATCCCTCCTCAAAGACAGGTGAGGCTGCCTGTTTATTGCTAATCTAAAACACAGTAAATAATATATACAATATTCACACTAATCTAACCATTGGGGGTTGGGATGAAATCCCGAAATCCACATTCACACGATTCAAGGATGTTGCTTTAAATGACGTGAAATAGGTTAGAAACTATTACAGTGAAAGAAGCACGGTAGAAAAGAAATGAGAGAAACGTATTTTCTTTCGAGTAAACACAGAGCACGAAATAATCATACGAGTTTTAGATCACAAATATAGTGTCCGAGATAATTAGAAACGCTAAGATTCTATGCAAAGAATAGCTTTAAGATCATGAACATAAGAACACTGTCTTAAATAAGATATATTTCACAACACAAAGTCTGTAAAACAATATCAGCTTCTATTCTTCAAAATGATTGAAAGAAAACACAAAGTTTTTCTCCTTTCCAATAGCCTCTTAATGCTTCAAAAATTCTCGACCCTTTTGAATGCACAAGCATCCCTTATTTATAACAAAAGAAGCTAGAGATCAAACAGGACAGATCCTAAAGAGTAGCTCATTTCGGAGCTTCAACTTTGCATGACTCTCACGCGAGGAGATCAAGTCAAAGTATGAATTAAAAATAATGATAAAACGGAAATAAAAGATATGTCATTCTAAAAATAGAAATGGCATGTGACATCTGGACTTAATCCGAATCATCATCTTGAACTACTTCCTTCCCCTGTTGGAATAACTTTTGGATCCATTAGCAATCTTCTCAATCGTAGGCATCGATGAGAAATCGAATCCGCAGTAAAGCGAGAAGAAGGTGTTATGGATTCAAGAGGTTTTGAAAGTTTAATCAAAATCTCTGTCAACTGCTCCACTTTTTCCTTAAGCTCATCTCTGCTGACTTCTCGGCCTTCTCCTGAAATGGAACAGGGTCCGACATGAAGAATGTTGGAGGGAGAAAGGCTCGGAACTCAGGTGATGCTGTTCAAACTGGAAATCCCGATTGAATGAATGCGCTGGAAGAAGAGATGAAACCAACACGCTGAAGAGGATGTCGGAACTTTGAGGAACCCGACAAGTTTGATCTGTCGGAACCTTGGCCAAGCCCGACACTTGCTTTCAATGGCGGAAACAGGAGAAAACCCGACACTCACTGTTAATGGCGGACACGGGAGGAAATCCGGCGCCCACTTTTGATGACGGAACTTCGGAGATGCCCGGCACTTAGTGTTGAGGTCGGAAAGTTGATAAACCCCGTCACCGCGAGCTTCCTTTGTATTTCGGACTTTTGAATTGTTAATGGCGGATACGGGAGGAAATCCGGCGCCCACTTTGATGACGGAACTTCGGAGATGCCCGGCACTTAGTGTTGAGGTCGGAAAGTTGATAAACCCCGTCACATGAGCTTCCTTTGTATTTCGGACTTTTGAATCTGCAAAACAGTCTTCCAAAAACCGAGAAACAAAAACAGAGCCTTTCCTTTGAATTTCTACATACACATCTTCCTTTCTTTTTTGTTATTCATATCCCATACATCATGCAAGTATTTGGAATTTGGGAGGAACAGCACCAATCGATAATCTAAAAAAAAAAATAAACCCTGAAAACCCAAAACCCCTTCCAAAACAACACGGAAGGAAGAAGGAAGAAAAATCTTCAACAATCGGCAAGAGATTGGAAAGAAAACACGCAGTTGATCGAGAAAAATCAAGAATAAAGAAGGAACGAAAAATACCTTCAATTCGAGACAGGTAAAATCGGAAACAAACGATCCGGTCAGTAATGCGAGCTTGCGGGTTTTGGGAGCAGGAGAACATGCGCAAAAATCCACGGTGTAAAATTAAGAACGGTGAAAATGACGTGTAAAAACCGCATATTTATAAGAAAACCAATAATAAATACACATCACTCGCAAGACGTGCCAACGCACCGACCGCTTAGCATGTGCCACGTCAGCATGTTGGAGGAGTTCGGAAACCCGATGGGAAAAGATTTGGTGTATTTCGGGTTTTGAGCGTCGGAAAACATGGAACACAAAACATGTCTTGAAACACGAATGTTCCGATGCATTGAACTTCCGAAAACCCGATTACAAAGGCTTGAGCGGAATTCGGGAATCGGGGAACATGGCGCATAAAACATGTTTTGGAACATGAATGTCCCGATGCTTTAGAGTTCCGAAAACCCGAATACAAAGGATTGTCAATACAAGGCGGGTCTCGGGTTTCGGAAGTCACGCGACACAAAGCATGTTTTAACACAAGTATGTTCCGATGCGTTGAATTTCCGAAAACCCGATTTCAAAGGATTTTTCAATACAAAGCGGGTTTCGGGCTTCGGAGGTCATAAGACATAAAGCATGTTAAAACTTATGTCAAGCTGCTAGTAACACCCGAAAACCCGATTTGCTCTAAAAGAGGTCATAATGCAAAATCACTTCAAAAATTTTGTAGGGGTTATCCGATCGTTTTGTCGTTTACTCAAAACGGGGATAACAGTATTGTACCTCATCTTCAAGAAGATCATGAGAATGAGTAAAATCCTTTTATTGGATCCTTCACCTTAGATAGGATCAATATTGATTGTAAAAGTAGTATTGGTAAAGACATCAACTATAGAATAGGATCTTAGAGAAGGTGTCATGATGCCATGATGTATACAGACATAAGGGGAATAATATATGCTAGCGGTTGGGCATCAAGATTCCCTAGGTGAAGGAAAATATTTTAGAAGAGTTGAGGGTTAATCATGATGATAAATAGGAAAATAAGTACAACACCAAGAGAAAAGGGAAGCTCGTAAGCAAGCCTTAAGGTGTAGTGCCCAAATTTTTATAGCTTTAGTTATCTGTTGATTTCCTTCTTCATAGACATGTTTGGACAAGGATTTGATATATGTTGGACAATATGTTATGATTTTTGACCTTCTTGGACATGGATGCATATTTGGGCGCATAGCGCCAATTTGAATCTATTAACATGTTGTTAGTTTTCATTCGATGTTGTGGACATTAGTTTATGACGATGTTGTTTAGACCTAATTGAGATACGTTAAATGTTTAGTGTAGTTGCATGTTTGGATTCTATGGATATATGTCACTTTATCATTATGTCTAACTTATGGTGAATTGTGTATAATTGTGCATGTTGTCACATTTTCGATTCCAGAAAGATGATATGCTAGTTTAGAATTCATTGATTTCTTATTGAGTAGTTGATTCACATTTTATCGGATAGGTGCGTTTAATGTGTGCAATGAGTGTGCAGGTGACAGGTCACAGGAGAACGTGGGATTCAGGCCAGCTACACAATTTTGCACAAGCAGCCCATGGGGCTAAGCCCTAACCATATTAGAGTTTATTGTTTTAGGCACCACGAGTGACCCTCATTTGTAATGTAATACATCTTGTAATATTAATCTTTCTTAGGGTGTTTAGGTTGTGTTTTAAACTTGTTTTGGGGACTTAATGGCCCAAATTTCATTAAGTTTTGAGTTTGTATAATGATGTAATTAATCAAAAAGGGATTAGGGTCACATATGAACCCTTGGATGGGCCTCACACCCTCTACCCTTGTGCCCAAGTGTGCCAAACCCGAAATTGGGCTATTTTAGACATTTTTAGTGACCCCTTTTTAGTTTGGGAGTTTACTTAGCATGAAAATGGGCCCTTGGACCCTACCTAATAGGTAGGGGGCTTATTTCCAAGGCTTGGAGGGATTTTCCCTCCCATTTTGCCTTCTGTTGGTCACATCCATGTAAGGTGGATGTGAATGTGTGCTTTGTTAAAAGTTACACAAGTTTGTTTTTAGTTATCATTTTGGGTAATTTGGAAGAAGTGGGTTAAAATCTATTTTATCTTTTCTCCCTTTTATTTTGAGAATATTTGACCTTGAGGGAAGAGAGGGGTGACACATGTAACCCCCTCATTTGTGAGGATTTTTTCTTAATCCTCTTCAAATTCTCCCTCATGGGGAAAGAATAGGACCTTTTTTTTGTGCTTTTGCTTAGAGGCTTGTGGATTTTGGAGCTAGAGTTTGCTTGGGCCAAGAAGTGGAAAATATTGAAGTTGGAGAGCTTTTGGAGGTAGGCTCCTTGAGCTCATTTGTGTGTTTTATATCATTTTAAATATTAGTCTTGGTTATTTAAAATGTGTGTTGTTGAATGTTGATTTTAATTGTTGTTTTACCTTATTTTTCTCCATCCATCATATGACATGATGGATTTTTGGAGTATGTGGGGGAAGAGAGAGGGATTTTTCCTCTCAATCCTCATGGCTTGATGGGCAAGCCTTGTAGGATTTATGTTACTCCCCTCAAATGGTTTGAGGTGGGGAAGGTGGTTCATATGGCTTGAACCTCCTTCCCCATTCTTGGTGAGGAAACCCCTTTTGGGTTTGAAAATCCTTCCAAGAAGGATTTGGTGAAAGGGTGGAGAAATAAGGAGGGTTTGAATGACTTTGGAGGAATAAGGAGGGTGTGGAGATCTTGGTTTTGTGCAACTAATGTTGGTTACCACTTTTGGAGAACTCCTTTCTTCTCTTCCCCATTTTAGAGGTAGAACATGGTTTCTCCTCTTTTTCATCCTTACAAAATTGGTGTCTTGGTTTAATATTTGTCTTATTTTTTATGTAAATGTAATATTGGTTGTCTCCCTTAATCTTGTGCAATGTTGTGGATAGTAGTCCTCTTTCCCATGGGCTTGGGGGAGGCTAGCATGCCTTCCAACCTTGGAAAGACATGTAATGATACCTAAATTTTGGGTGGTTAAACAAGCCTTTTCTCCTTGGGTTGGATTCTTAGAAGCTTTTGAAGTTGGAGTTCATGTGGTGGCAACTTGGATTCTCTTTGCTTCTTTCTTCTTTTATGGACATCATTCTCTATGTATCTTAAAGAGTGTGGCCATGTGAAGCTTTCAGTTCCTTATAAATCCTCCTTTTTTGTAAATTGGTTTTACTTGTAAACTTGAGCAATCTCTCTTCAACATTGTAAAGAAACTTGTAATGGGAATTATTGTGAGTATTTATGTATTTGTTTGGAAAATATGGCATATTGTGTCCAAGCTTCTTGGAAACAAAATATTGTAATGAGTGTTCTTTTAATAAAAAAATCTTGTTGTAATCCTTGTTTGAGAAGGAAAGTATTATTACTTGTTGGATATCCTTCTTATCTAAAAATCTGAAATATGTATCTTGTTAGAGCATTAGAAAGGAAATCTATTCATAGCATTGAGCCTTAGGATTATCATTGAATGGAAATACTCTAGTTTCTAGCAATAAATCTCTTCTTGTAAAATGTTGGTAGCATGACTAAATGTAAATAAAATACCACTCTTGTAATGCATTTATTTTTACTGTTTTTTTTTGAAATGTTAGTGAATAGAATACAACTAGTCTTTCTCTCTTCCCTTATTGCAAAAATAAAATGATCAAACATGGATGTGCCCTCTCCTTCTCTAAGTATGAACTTAAATCTAAAATTTGTTCTATTAAGTTAATTAACTTGCCTACAACCTTCTTATCACTTTACCCATTAAGTTAGTTTGTTATAGGTTTAATGAACTAAAATATAGAGTTGAATATCCTTCCATCAATATCTAAGCTAAATCTATTAGTTTTTTTTTACATTCGAATCAGCTTGAAGGATGTATGAAATATAAGTAGAGTTAAATTTACATTTCTTGTAATTATATTTTGAGGTGTAACTACCTTACATTTCTGCAACTTCTCACTTTACTCTTATATAGTAATATGCATATATATCTTACAATAGGAGTGATTGATGTATTAAAACAAAAAAAAAAATTAATACTTCTTATCTAATATATTGCACTATAAACTAAATTAGTAGATATATCATATCAGACATATCTATATTAAAAGTCCCACACCTGCTCCTTTCACCCTCTCCTTGCAGACTGCGCACGCACCACTAGCACACCCACCAAACTCCCTACCACCTTCCTCTCTCCACATGCCTTCCCCTTCATGTAGGTCTTATCACTCCAAAACCGCCGCTCCCATCCTACAAAGCTGCGGCCTTACTAGACACCAAAAATAATATTTATAAAAAAATAAAAAATGGTTTTGTTGTTTGGATCTCATAAAAAAATACAATAAAAAAAATTCAAGCCTCCATAGCCCCTCCTCCACCTGCACAAGAAGAAACAAGAAAAAAATAAAATAAAACTAAAATCATATGGAAAAGAAAAGAAAAGGAGATAGAGAGGCATTAGGGAAAACTTAGGGCAATTTTTCAAAATCAAAGGCCAAGATGTGTTCCATCCTAGGGCTCTCATTCAACCCTACATTTCTTTAATTCATGATCATTTCATGGGAATGAGAAAATAACTTATGTGGTGTGTGTGGGTAAATAATTAAACATAAGGAAAATTGATAAAAACTCAAATGGGGGTGTAGAAAATTTGAGATGACCTTAGTAAACTCAACAAAAATAATAATAATAATAATAATTAGATAACTAGGGGCAATGAGTTATTTAATGTTTGAGAAATTTAATTTAGTTAAAATAAATAATAATGGAGATCGGTTTAGGGTTCGTATTAATTACTTTCAAAAAAAAATCACCCAAAATTTTAGTCGCATTTCGGTGTGGTTTCGGTGTCCCAAGGCGAAGCATTACATAAGGAAGATGCTCGAGTTCAAAGCATGAGTCGGGTTCACCAAAACGATCACACCCTAATTATATCTATGTGAAACCTAATTAATTTAGTGGATTGTGTATACTAAAGGATGTACGGGAGAAATGGGTGATTATTCTAATTAATTAACTTCCAACATTAATCACTAATATCAAAAATATTTCATCAATACTTATAACCGATATGATAAATAAGATACAATATTGAAAACACAAAGGAATAAGTGTACTTAATTATTATATATGATTTTGGGAGGTTATAAAAGGATAAAATACTAAAATAGGAATATCTAAATCCAATGACACTTTATTATAGACATGGTGATTGAAAATTGACCTAGGAAGGATTATACACTTCTTCTATGATTGTTTGTATGATATTGAGCCTTATGTATGGTATTGAACCTTATGTATGGTCTTGGGCCTACTTGGTTTGTGGATTTGTAACTTCTCAACACCGTAAAATAACCGAGATTTATATGTCATTGTCAAACCCTAGTTTTTACTCATGTTGTAATGCTCTCTATGGTGATATGATAAATATGATCGAAACCCTAGTCATGGAAGGTAGATCCTACAAATCAAACATTAGTTGGGTTGTAGGTACCCCATTGCATCAATTATGTTGGCACTACTCGAAGAGGCCTTAAAACACACATCATTATTCATCTAACGTGTGATATATGAATGAATGAAACTATAACTTCAAAATTCTCTTTGAAGATGCTCGAGTTGAATTGCTCTTCTTGCTAAAATACTTGGGAATAGATACTTGAGTGATTATGTATAAGAGATATGTATTTATTTACCTATTTAGAAGCTTTAAACTTGTAGATATTTATTTCCCAATTGCTCTAGATGTGGTATTGCAAGATTTAGGGAGCCTTGGGTTCCTTTTGCAAGTGTTAGAAGTGATTTTATCAATGTAGTGCCATAATATTTATAAGTTAGAAAATTTGGTAGTAAATTTAATTTTTAATATTGAGTTCTACAGATGATTTATCTAAGAAAGTATGTCCTAAAGGGAATTTTCTTTGGGTAGGCCAAATTTTTCCCTTAGAGATAGAGATATAGAGAATAGATAGGGATATTGAGATAGAGATAGAGACATAGAGAATAGATAGGGATATAGAGATAGAGAGAAATGACCAAAAAAGAACATGGAATTGAAAGAAAACTTGGAGAACATGTCCATTCAAGATTGTACAAATCAACTAGGACTAGATACAATATCCTAAAATTGACCAAGGAATGATTTAACATGTAATATGAAATTTTGAGGTTGTTACTTGATGTTTGTCTATGGATTTTATGCATTATGTTGTCGAGAATTTTACAAAATATCGATTGTCTAAGGATAAACAATAGACCTAGTGATGCGGGGGCATCACTCGGGATAATTTAGGCATGTAATAATCAATGTTGGCTTGATAAGGACTTTAGAGATACTAGGAGTCATTTTAAGGTGTTTTGGTGTGACCAAACATTTAAAATTCAAATTGTGGAGTTTCCTTCCATTTTGTGCAATTTGAAAATTTGAACTTGGTTAAAGCCAATTTTGGATTTCTTAGTAGGTGTAAGTAATATCAAGGGTATTTATAGGTTCATTAGGGGTTTTGTAAACATTACAAGGTCTTGAAATCTAATTAGGATGTTAATTTTGGTTTTGTAACTCTTTAATCTTGATTTAGCTCCTTTCTTATACTATAACCTCCCAACACGACCTTGTCACGAGACTCTAGTAGTTAGTTACAAGTAAAATTTGAGAAAAGAAGGTATTAACTATGAATTTTTAACCATTTTTAGTCATTGATCAATGAAATGAGAAGAAATATGGAGCTCAAGAGTATTTCAAGGGTTAAATTGCATGAAAAACAAGCTTGTATTAGTTCTTTGATGTGTTAACAATGTAGAAATTTGGAATGCATGTACACTATAATGGTAAGAGATATTGTGGAATGTAATTCAGGGTTCCTTTGAAGTGTTTCTATTATATTTTCATGGTTTAGTGTGTTAGTAACAAATAATTTTGTGGCTCACTTTGTGGTTCAAGATAGTTAGTATAAGTTTTAGACCAAGAAAACTCATTTGGGCATAGAAGAGAAGGGTTGTTGAAGAGATAAAGAGGATATGATTAGAGTGAGAGAAATTGAAAGGTCATCACACGTGTATATATTCTTCATATTCCTAGAGAATTAAGTTTTTAATCATCTTATGAATGTTCAAGCCTTGACAATAGAGAACCTTGTTCTAGAGGGCATAGTACGATGGAAATAAGATTTAAGAACATACTTCAAGGGATAACAATGGTTTTTGGTAATATAGGAAGATCATAAGTGTTTTCATAGACCTCATGAGGGTGATTTGAAGCCTTGAAACATGATACAAAGAAAAGGGTGTCAAAAATAGTATTCTTAGGCTCGTAGGTAAAACCCTTAGAGTTTTGTGTGTAGGAGAGGCTTGAAGACTCTAGGCTCATTTCTAAAGGATGAGAATTTTAAGACATCATATTAAAATATTATTGAACAATAATTAAAAGGAATTTCACCTTGGTAAGCCCCCAGTTGGTTTAAATATATAACAGTCATCATATAGTACTGTAGTTCGGTTGAGGAGACCTAGTTGAGGTATAGACAGGTGGGTTTTAGGAAATATTTACAGAAGAAATCTGCTGAGAACTTTTCTACCCAAAAATAAATTCCAAATGGGTATTTAAAACCAAAATTAGTTTTTAAATAGAATCCATATATCAAAAGTTATAAATGATTTTGTCCTAGGAGACGGGGTTAGTAAAGTGGAATAGGTCTAGAAGGTGAACTAGAGATAAAATGGCATAAGCATTGGGAATCGATATAAACCCTTGTACCCAAACCTCAAGTAGCCAAAAGGGAATCCAAATCAATTTATAATTTTTTTGGGGCTGTATAGATAGTTCTAAACTCAAACTCACCAGACACCTTATTCTTGAGGAGCAAAGCAGTAATTTTTGCAAAAGGAGACCAAATGAAATATTTCATGTAATTCAAATGAATTTGATGATTAGATTGATATTATTAGAGGTAAGAAAGTATTTTTAACGGTTTTCATCAATCATTTTGAGAATTTGAAGTCAAAATTACAAGTTTTGGAGGATTCTTGAGTTGATAAAACACACAATTTTGCAAGCTAAGAGCAATTGATTAATTTGGTTGCATCAAAATAACTTATTTGATTGTGTAGAAGTGTTGTATTATCCGCATCAACCTGGTATTATAGTGGAGAATAAGAATAAATATTGACAATAAGAAGACAGAATATAAAGAAGCAATGAAGAGAAGAGAAGTGAAGTAAATTGTCAAGATACCACTAAGAAGATTGGTGGAGGAGAAAATAGAGAGCATCCTAGGGACACCGAGTTGGTTTTGTGTTAAGAAACATACAAGATGGATTAGGAGCATTGGAATTTTCTCATAGAAGAGGAAAATCCTTGGATGAAGACAATGACAAGGAAGAAGAGAAAGAAAGAAAAGTGGCAAAGCAAAGAGAGAACCAAAAGTCGGGATTCTAAACATAGACATGGGAGGAGGTACTAAGCCAAGGATGAAGGTACTAGAGTATGTAGGAAGCTTACATCTGAATAGTTGATATCTTGGATAGAAAAAATGGATAAGTACTTTGATTTTGAGAATATTGTAGAGGATAAGAAGGTGAAATTTGCATGTACAAAACTAACAGGGCATGCTACTATTTGGTGGGATTTTTGCAAGAAATAAGAGTAAGCAGAGGAAAGGATACGATTGAGAAATGGGATAAGATGTTGGCGAGGATAAAAGGAAACTTTATTTCTTCATATTACCATACTAGTTTATTCAAAAAGTTACAAAATTTAAGACAAAGAGAACTAAGTGTGGCTGACTATACTGAAGAGTTTTAAAAATTGGCTATGAGATCTGGTTACATAGAGGATGATGCTGAAGAAGTGGCTAGATATGTGAATGGTTTGAGGCTAAACATACAAGATGAGATCAATTTATTCAATCTAAGGACAATGGAAGAGGCATACCAAGCAACCTTGAAGGCAGAGGAGAAATTTTCAAGAAAGAAAACACAATACTTAAGAGGAAGAGGAAGAGGAATGAGAGGAAAAGGTTAGTAGTCTATCGAGAGGAAAATAATAACAACAAAATAATGAGGAACAGTTAACATTTCATAGACACAAAGAACATCTAGAGGTGGATATACTAGGGGTGGTTACTCATATAGAGGAAGATGTGGATTTGGTTAAGGAAGAGGTGAGTTCACTTTGGTAAGTGCTTCAAATGCAATAAATTTTCAGGACATAGGTCATTTGAATGTCTTGAACATCCAAAAGCAAGCATAAACATAGTTAATGAGGAAAGGAATCAGATTGCACATGCTGAAGATGAAGAGAGTGTAGCATCACCATCATTAGTGGAGAAACTAGAAATAGGTCAAGCATTGATGATGAGGAGAACCTTGATGAATGCAAGGAGTGAAGAACTAGTTTAGAGATGGACATTATTCATAACCACATGCAAAATAAAAAGGTAAATGTTACAAAATCTCATTGATAATGGTAGCATTGATAACTTAGCTTCTTATGAGATGGTTGAAAAACTAGAGTTGAAAAGAATGAGACATCCCACTCCATACAAATTCTATTGGGTACAAAGAGATCATCAAGTGTTGGTGAGTCATCATTTTTTAGTTAACTTTCAGATTGGTAGATATCATGATAAGATTTTATGTGATGTATTTCCCATGGATGTATGCCATCTTTTGATAGGTAGGCCATGGAAATTTGACAGAAGAATCCATACATGATGGATGGGAAAAAACATACACTTTTGTGAAGAATGAAGTTAGGCATACATTGAATCCACTAAAGGATAGGAAAGCATGGCATGAAGAGCATCCTAGAGTGATGTTAATGGCATTGAAACCATTCTTTTAGCATGAAGAAGAGGATGATGTGAAAGAAAGTAAAGTTAGTGTTGTTGCAAATCAGCAGCACCCCTGGATGCAAATCAGGTTTCTAAGTTGATGTTTCAGGCATCCAGTGTGATTGCACAACATTGAAACCTCTCTCCAAGTGTGGGACTTGTGAAAATGAGAGAGGAATCTCCAGAATAGAGGCTGGTTCCTCAAACTCCTCTGATTTAGATCTATATTTTGCACAACTACAGAGGTTCTAATCTTAATTCTACCCTAGATTGCAAGGAGACATGGATAAAAATACAAAAATGAAACTAAACTAAAGATGATGATGCACCAAAGGAGTGGTGAAACAATTTTTCCATGTAAATAGACACAATTTCATGAAATGCAACAAGGGAGAACATACACAAGCTGATAGATGCAATTAGAGATCTTAAAATGAAGTAAAAACAATACAAACAGAGGATTGAAAGCATTCACAGAGTTTGCACTGTCATTCCCAAATAAAATCTCTTGCATTCCACCATCAAAGAGGTATAAACCTGTTACAAACTATGAAAAAGGTCTGATTCTTACAACTATCACTTGCTGGAGGTGAAAGAAGAAGTTTGCAATGCCAAAAAGTGTTCAACCATGAAGAAATGAGCCAAATCTGGCTTTTACAGTGCATGGGTCGAGCCCAGGAGAGAGAAAACGTAAAAAATGTGGGAGCCCATTCCTCATTGATGGAAAATGTATTAAAACAGTATGGAGGACCTTACAAACCCATACCCTATCATTTTTGACCATATTGGAGAAGAATGCGACCCATTCTGTATTAAATTTGGTTGTTGAAATGTCATTTCTAGCCATGGACACGTACCAGAACCGTTTTTGAATTTTCTCTCTCCAAACTGAACCAAAATTATAAATTTACCATGGAATCATGTAGATAATTTTAACAGATTTCCAATGATATAAAGAACGTGAAAATCTAAGCTCTGGATCAAAAGATATGATCGTTTGAAGATTTAGGGCAAAAATGGCCCAAAAACGGATCGGCGGGAAAAAATTTCAAATTTTACCTCTTTTTTGTCTTTGGAAAATTTTTCAAAAATTCCCCATGCTCCACTGGTCGGATGCCACGTGGCAGCTTCCTATTGGCTGTGGGCCTCAAATGGGAAAATTTTCCACAAAAACTCCGCCGAGCCATAACTTGAAAAATATAAGGAGTTAGGAGGCAAACTTTACCTTTCTCGGAAAGCTGAGAGAGCTCTATCTGATGGTGCCATTTCCAGAAAGCCTTGAGTGCCTTAAAATCAAAAAATGTGGACTAAGGCACAAGAGAGGCAAGAACACAAGGAGTTAGCCACAAAAAATGAGCTGGGGCACATTTTGGATAACAATTTTGGCGACTCAGAGGGGTCATCTGCCTGCTAGATGAAAGTACCAGTAGCCTGAAGTAGTCCATTGGGCATGGAGCCATCAAATATTCTATTTAGAACCCCAACTGACTTAGAATGTGTAAGGAGGAAGATGGAATATCACATGATGGAAGCAAGGACTGCAAAACATCTCCAGGGACAGCAAGTTGTGCCAAAGCACTTAGGGAAAGCAAAACTAACCTACAGCAAAACAATGTGCAAAGCACTTGGAGGAATGAAAATCTAATCTAATATTTACAAGGTGGTAAATTTCCCTCTAGAAGCAACGCTTGAGATAGATTCCATTTACTAGAATCTAGTTCTTCATCATCCAATGAGGCCAATTGGAAAGCATTGTTGTTCTTGCACTTCGTGACCATGTATGGGCCACTCCAGATGGCATCAAATTTTGAATGCCTTCCCGGTTTTGCTCTATCCACATCCCATTTCAACACTAGATCTCCAACCTGAAAAGATCTATCCTTGGCCTTCCTATCAAAGGTCTTTTTGATCAAAGCTTGATCCTTTTCCATTGCTTGGGATGCACGATTTCGACCTCCTGCAGCTCCATCAACTCGCATATCTCACCTCCATGGGCTCAAACTCTAGCAACTCTAATTGCTTCATGAGTTCCAATGTTGGCAACTCAAGTGACATGGGCAAGATTGCCTCTCTTCCATAAACAAGCTTGAATGGAGAGTTACTGTGGATCTCTTGGGAGTTATCCTATCAGCCCATAAGGCTGATTTCAGTTTGGTATGCCAAGACCTCTGATTCTCATCAAGAGTCCTCCTAATGATCCTCAACAAGTTCTTGTTTGTAGACTCGGCCTGGCCATTACCTTGAGGGTAATAGTTTGATGAAGTGCTTAGGTAGATCCTGTTCTTGACAGCCCACTCAGTCACCTTGGATCCAATGAATGCCAATGCACTATCTGAGATTATTGTAGCAGGTATACCAAATCTGGTTGCTATCCCCTCATAAAAGTCTAAGATGCTTTGGACTCATTTGCTTCTTTGAGTGCTCTTTGCTTGCTAGTCCACTTGGTGAAGTAGTCCATGGTGTCAAAATCCATTTGTGCCCTTGACTTGAATTGGGATTAATGACTCAATGAAGTCCAAACCCCATTGCATGAATGGCTGGTCAACGAGATTGGATGCAATGGAAGGGCAGAAAGTCTCTCTTTTCTGTGAAGAATGCACAATTCTTACACCTCTTAATCCATGCATAACAATCACTAAAAATTTAGGCCAATAATAACCAGCCTTCATGATTTTTAGAATTTGTCACTCTTGGTGCAAAATGACCACCAGCTGGTCACACATGGAACTCTTCCAACACCCTATGAATCTAATTTGTGCTAATGCATCTCAGCAGAACACTCCATTCACATCTTTCTTGAACAAATTTCCATCAACAATGGCATATGGGACAGCCTACAATCTGAAGTGTCTTCTTTGGGTCTTGTTCATCTCGGGAGGCATAGGCCTGTGCTTAGGAAGTGTATAATACCTTGGGTCCAGCAAGGAGTGGGGAAGCATTGTCTTCTTCTTGATTGCCACTTGGCTCATGGCTGTCTTGAATCATCAAAACAACCTCTCCTTCATTACATGCTTCTTTTTGCTTCCCAAAACCAGCTGCTGCTCACACAATCCTTTTCCTCTTACTAGCTTGGTGATTTTGATCTCAATGTCATACTCCATGAAACGGGTGATCCAACCTGCCCTTTTCTCATTCAAATCTTTGTTGAGGAGGAAGTCCTTAACTTGACATGTGAGACCAGCAACTGGACCTTGTTGTTCAAGACTAAATGCTTGAATTTCTTCAAGCTTCTGATTACTGCTAGCACATGCTTCTCAATAAAAGAGTACTTCACCTCATAGTCATCTAGGCTCTGGCTGAAGAAGGCAATTGGCTGCTCATCATTATCCTTGTTCTGCTGTACCAAAATGGCAGAAATAGTGTCATTACCTCCAAATGCATAGAGGATGAAATCCTTGGAGAAGTCCGGGTTGATGAGAGTTGGTGCTTGAGAAATGGCTTCTTTGATTGCTTCAAAACTCTCCTTGCCTTCTGCTGTCCACTTGAAAGCCATGCTCTTCTTTAACATTTTGGTGATGGGCTTGACAAGGGCTGCAAAATCTAGGACAAACCTCCAAACAAAGTTTATCCTCCCCAAGAAACTCAAGGGCTTTCTTGTGGCTTGGCAATGGTAGTGCTCTTATGGCTTGACCCTCTCTGGATCAATTGCTAATCCTTCTTTGGAGACAATATGGCCAAGGAGCTTTCCTTCATGTGCAAGAAAGATACACTTTCTAGGATTTAAAGACACTCCAAATCTCTCCGCACCTCGTGAAAACTTGTCTCAAATGAGAGAGGTGGTCTCCGCATTTTGGAAAAAAGTGACATCATCAAGGTAAATCAGCACCACGTTGTTAATCAAACCTTTGAATGCCATGTCCATTGCCCTTTGGAAGGTAGCACCGGCGTTGGACAGCCCAAATGGCATTTTCCGTATGCAAAAGTTCCCCATTTGGTTGTGAAGGTGTCTTGAACTGGTCTTCCTCCTTCACCATAATCGATTGTAGCCCGAGTAGCCATCAAGTAGTGAAAACCTCTCGAGCCAGCCACAACTTGCAAGATTTGCTCGATGGAAGGGAGTGGGTAATGGTCCTTGAGAGATGCTCTATTTAAGTCTCTCGAAATCAACACACAATCTGATCTCCCACTCTTATTTCTCGATTTGGAACCAAGTTGGCAACCCAACTAGAATGCTTGATTGGGAATATGATTCTTGACTTAATCGGCTTGTCCAATTCTTTCCTCACGAGAGGCTCCATGTGTGGATTGACTGGTCTTTGTTTCTTCCGACAAGCTTAGTATTTGGATCCAATTCAATTGTATCTTGAGCTAAGTTGGGATTGAAACCTTTCAAATCTTCGTAGCTCCAAACAAACACATCTAGGAATTCTTGACACAATTGTACATGAATTCATACCTTTCTTGTTCAAGAAGTTTCATCTTTCCAATTTGCAATGGTTTGTTCTCTTCTACCAAGATGGATATTGAATCCTCTCTCTTGACCCGAATGTTTACTTTCTCCTTTCTAAAACTTGTCTCAAATGAGAGAGGTGGTCTCTTTGCATTTTGGAAAAAAAAGTGACATCATCAAGGTAAATCAGCACCACGTTGTTAATCAAACCTTTGAATGCCATGTCCATTGCCCTTTGGAAGGTAGCACCGCGTTGAACAGCCCAAATGGCATTTTCTTGTATGCAAAAGTTCCCCATTTGGTTGTGAAGGCTGTCTTGAATCTGGTCTTCCTCCTTCACCATATCTCGATTGTAGCACGAGTAGCCATCAAGTAGTGAAAACCTCTCGGAGCCAGCCACAACTTGCAAGATTTTCTCCATGGAAGGGAGTGGGTAATGGTCCTTGAGAGATGCTCTATTTAAGTCTCTCGAAATCAACACACAATCTGATCTCCCACTCTCTTTTCGAGTGGAACCAAGTTGGCAACCCAACTAGAATGCTTGATTGGGAATATGATTCTTGACTCAATCAGCTTGTCCAATTCTTTCCTCACGAGAGGCTCCATGTGTGGATTGACTGGTCTTTGTTTCTTCTGACAGCTTAGTATTTGGATCCAATTCAATTGTATGCTTTGAGCTAAGTTGGGATTGAAACCTTTCAAATCTTCATAGCTCCAAACAAACACATCTGGGAATTCTTGACACAAATTTGCATGAATTCATACCTTTCTTGTTAGTTGTCATCTTTCCAATTTGCAATGGTTTGTTCTCTTCTACCAAGATGGATATTGAATCCTCTCTCTCTTGACTTTGAATGTTTACTTTCTCCTTTCTAAATTGTTCATTGGGATTAAAAATGGACTCCAAAGTGATAAGTCCCTTGGGCAGCTTGTTAGTTCTCAGCTGTACCACCTAGTCACCATATTGTTGTTCCAACTTTTCTTGATTCTTAGCTGAGAACTCAGCTTCTTCTTGCAAGAAATGGATGATTTGTTGGTCATTCTCAAACACTTACCAACTAACATTGTTATCTGGCACTAAAGGCCTCACAATCACGTGGATGTTTGGCTGTACCTTGTCTTTTTGAATGCTTTCCACAATGTCAAAGGTTGCCCCTACTACTGCAAGCTCTGTCGTGACTTGATTCTCTTTCCTAGGAATGGATTTGATGCCAAAACCCTCAAAATCTTCCATGAGGTCCCACACCCTGTTCTTGTAGCACTTGAGTAGATCATTCTTGGTAGCATGTTGTCCCTTGACCTGATTTACAATCAATTCACTGTCACCAAAGACTTGCAAGTTCTTTAATTTCTTCTTGATTGCCCAATGCATCCCTTGCACCAAGGCTTCATATTCAGAGAGTGTTATTGGAGCATGCAAACTTAAATCTAAAAGTTGAATAGTACTTTACTCCTTGAGGTGAAACAAGCATGGCTCCACCTCCTGCACCTTGTCTACTCCTTGATCCATCAAAAAACAGCTGCCATACCTCATTGTCATCCTTGTGGTTTGGTTTGGTGATGCTAGGAATAGGTTGATTTTCTTCATGTATACAATAGACCCCTAGCTCAGATTCTTCTACTTCTTGATAAGGATCAAAAGCATGTACCTTGTTTGCCCATTCATCAAGAGTTAGATCCGGGATGCTCCCAACCTTGGTGTCAGCTTCATCAGTGCTTGGGTGATCTTCTTGATCAAATGCTGAGAAATTGGCATTAATCTGACTTGGAGTGTAAGGCTCAATGTGGAAGTTTGCAATAGGTTCAGACCTGACTGTAGCTTTGGTTCCATACCTCATTCTGAACAGCATGTGTGACCAATCAGCAGACAAATATCCTCCAATCTTGGCTATGAAGTCCCTTGACAAGCAAAGGGAAAAGAGTGGTGGAAGGTCTATGACTGATACATCTTGTGAAACAACAACATTTGGACATGCATGCAAGGTAAGACTCAAGTTTCTAATCACCCCAACTGTTGTTCTTCGCTGTCCCATCCAGCTACACTACCCTTTGGATATGGTTTCACATCGGAGCCCTAGCTGATCGGCTATTTGTTTAGGCATCACCGAATTACTTGCCCCGGAATCTATCATGCAATTGTGCACTAACTAATTTCCAATGATTAATGAAACATAGAAAGGAGGGGGCTTCAACATTTTACCTTCTTTGTCCTCCATGATTTCCCTCAACTCAGCGCAGCATTTGTGAGCACTTTCTCTTGCATCTGAACTTGTTGATTCGAAGTTGGCCAGTCCTTCATGGCAGCTTGTAACAAGTCTCTTTGGCCTAGGATAGATAGGGATTCCCACATTGATATATTAACATTTGTCTTCTTCATCTGATCAATGATACTGAATGGTGATGAAGGATCTCTTTGCTGTCCCTTTGCTTGTACATTCACTCCTTGCACATGGGCAACAATAACTGGTATTTGAGTTGGTCTAGGAGCTGTTCTTGGCTGCCCTTGTGCATTTGAAATTGGATTTTGCTTGCCAACCATTTGTGGAGCCATGGAAGGTTGTGGATTGGTTGGAGCTAATGGTTGTTCTTCACCCAAATTCCTTCTTTTTGACCTTGTGTTGGCTGCAACACCTTGAGAGACCGTTTGATTCATGCCACAAAAATCCTCTGCTTGCCAATTTACCAACGTGGTGTCATTTGGAGCTGATTGCTGTTGGAATGTTTCTTGTTGTTGGTTGTTTCCTTGACTACCCTCACCCTCCACACCAGTAGTTGTCACCATTAATGCTTGATTCAAAGCACCATTGAAGCACATGGATTGGTTATGAGGTTCATTGCATGGAAAACACCAGTCATACTCCTGAGCAATGTTGTTTTGTGTTGGCACCAATGCCTTAGAGGTAGATATGGCATTTGGATTGTAGGGCTGAAATGGTCTATTGGTAGGAGGCCTTGTTTGATTCATATTTGCAGCTGGATTAGGTGGTCTTTGTGGTTGGTATGGCTGCCTATTAGGCTAAGCTTGGGGCTGGTAAGAAGGTCTAAAACCTTGGGCTTGTTGCCTCTTGAGAGTAACCAGCTCATTGCCTAGGTTTTGCAGTTGCTTCATGACTTCTTGAAGCTCATTTGGGGCACTTGGAGATGAAGTAGAAGCTTCATTTGAACTCTGATTTCTGGGAGTGGGAGAAGGAGTCAAATTAGGTGCTTGATTGGTGTTTGGACTCTCTAAACTTGGAAACAATGGCATGGGAGGTCTAGGGGCAAGTTTGCTAGCTTGGATCAAACAATTTTCAGCCCTAATGGCAATGCTATAAGCCATAGGGATAGTTATGCCTCCCATGGACTGAATCAACATAGAAATATCAGAATTTAGAGCTTTGAGATAATAGAGAAAAGCACCTTCTGCTATTGGCTTTGACCGCCACTGGAATTCTCTCCCAAGTCTTTGAAATCTCAAGTTGAAATCGGTTAGGCACTGCTCATTGGGAGCTCTCTTGATGGTTGTCAGCTGCTCCAAAAGAGACAAGTTGTCTCCCTTCTCTCCAAATTGCTCATGAAGTGCTATACACAGCTAATTCCAATTTGTGATTGAACCAGCTCCAAGGCTTCTAAACCATTGCAATGCTTTCCCCTTGAATGAATATGCCAAGAACTTGACAACCACGGCATCTCATTGATTTCATGAATTGCACAAAGGTTGGCAATGTTGTTAACATGATCACCGGAGTAGTCGATTCTCTCCGGTGAAGTATGGAATGTTCTTTAGGCTGCAATTGGAATTGGATGTTGTGCATTGAGAGCAAGTGTGTTCGCTGCGGTGAAATTGACATAGGGGTTGTTTTGTGCCATTCTAATTGGCCTCATAACCCTTTTTAATTGAATGAAAGGCCTACCAGGTGGAGGAGTTGAGAGAGTTCTGTTTGGTGGAGATGGAGACCTTTGGATTCTCCTCCCACTTTGCCTTACTCTTGGAGATAACTGCAGATATTCAAACAACACCTCTTCTTCTCCAACTCTTGACCTTGTAGTGATTCTTCTCATGAGTTTTCAGGCCCGCACCGCTGAAACCAGTTGATTCATCCCCTTTGGAGTCGCAGATATGCAAATTATAGCTCTTTTGAAGAAAGAAAATTGCAGCGAGATGCACATCAAACTTTGCTGCAATGATCAAAATGAGACCTCTAAGGTCCCAGGCGCAAAACTGTTGCTGCAAATCAGCAGCACCCCTGGATGCAAATCAGGTTTCTAAGTTGATGTTTCAGGCATCCAGTGTGATTGCACAACATTGAAACCTCTCTCCAAGTGTGGGACTTGTGAAAATGAGAGAGGAATCTCCAGAATAGAGGCTGGTTCCTCAAACTCCTCTGATTTAGATCTATATTTTGCACAACTATAGAGGTTCTAATCCTAATTCTACCCTAGATTGCAAGGAGACAGGGATAAAAATGCAAAAATGAAACTAAACTAAAGATGGTGATGCACCAAAGGAGTGGTGAAACAATTTTTTCCATGTAAATAGACACAATTTCATGAAATGCAACAAGGGAGAACATACACAAGCTGATAGATGCAATTAGAGATCTTAAAATGAAGTAAAAACAATACAAACAGAGGATTGAAATCATTCACGAGTTTTGACTTGTCATTCCCAAATAAAATCTCTTGCATTCCACCATCAAAGAGGTATAAACTTGTTACAAACTGTGTGAAAAGGTCGATTCTTACAACTATCACTTGCTGGAGGTGAAAGAAGAAGTTTGCAATGCCAAAAAGTGTTCAACCATGAAGAAATGAGCCAAATCTGGCTTTTACAATGCATGGGTCGAGCCCAGGAGAGAGAAAACGTAAAAAATGTGGGAGCCCATTCCTCATTGATGGAAAATGCATTAAAACAGCATGGAGGACCTTACAAACCCATACCCTGTCATTTTTGACCATATTAGAGAAGAATGCGACCCATTCTGTATTAAATTTGGTTGTTGAAATGTCATTTCTGGCCATGGACACATACCAGAACCATTTTTGAATTTTCTCTCTCCAAACTGAACCAAAATTATAAATTTACCATGGAATCATGTAGAGAATTTTAACAGCTTTCCAATGATATAAAGAACGTGAAAATCCGAGCTCTGGATCAAAAGATATGATCGTTTGAAGATTTAGGGCAAAAACGGCCCAAAAACGGATCGGCGGGAAATTTTTCAAATTTTACCTCTTTTTTGTCTTTGGAAAATTTTTCAAAAATTCCCGCGCTCCACTGGTCGGATGCCACGTGGCAGCTTCCTATTGGCTGCGGGCCTCAAATGGGAAAATTTTCCACAAAAACTCCGCCGAGCCATAACTTGAAAAATATAAGGAGTTAGGAGGCAAACTTTACCTTTTTGGAAAGCTGAGAGAGAGCTCTATCTGATGGTGCCATTTCTAGAAAGTTTTGAGTGCCTTAAAATCAAAAAATGTGGACTGAGGCACAAGAGAGGCAAGAACACAAGGAGTTAGCCACAAAAAATGAGCTGGGGCACATTTTGGATACTTGATTAGTATAGTTAAGAAGATGTGGGAATGGCTAAGTGGAGAGAAGGAATAACAAGGAAACTTACAAAGAAGAATGAGTGTGAAAGGTGAATAAGGAGAAGAATCTATAGATCACGATGAGAATAAGTAAAATGATAAGCTAGTAGAGGCAGTTAAGAAAGGAGACAACTTAGCACATGAGGTGAACATGAAGCAATCTCGCCTAGTAGCAAAAGAAAAACAATCATGAAATGTGTCCACAAATAAATCAAGAGGGCACAAGACTGCAATGACAAGAGGAGAAAAAGCATGAAGAGAACAAAATGGTCAAGAATGAAGAGAAAACTTAGAATTTTCCTTCTAACATTTCTTTGGATAATGTGTATACATGTCGACACTTGAGATGATGAAGGAACAATCACATGAAGGTGCATAATTCAAGACATAATCACATTTTTCAGTCTTGAAGGTGAAATGAATCATGAAGGGAATAAAGAAGATGCAAAGGATAGTTTGAGAGTCAAAGATTAGGAGAAACATTCTATATAAAGATGCATCATATGTATAAACTCAGCCAAGAAGTGAAAAACATCATACAAAACCCTACAAACTTCATTTTTTTAAAGATCATGATCATTCCAAATGATAAATAACTTGAGAGAAGCATAATATAGCTTAGGAGAATGAAACAAGAAAATAACTCCATCAAGGAACACCATCACAAGTTCACGTTCAACTTGAAGAAAAGGAAGAAAGAGAGAACAATCTTGCAAGAAAAGACATAGATGAGAAGATTTATCTTTTCTCTTGGGAGTATGATGTAGCTGAGCATCACTCCAAGAGTTAATTTAGGAATGTAATAATCAATTTTGACTTGATAAGTCTTTAGAGATCCTAGGAGTCATTTTAAGGTGTTTTGGTGTGACTAGCAATTCAAAATTCAAATTGTGAAGTTTCCCTCCATTTTGTGTAATTTGAAAATTTGAACTTGGTGGTAGCATTAGTTTAATCCATTGTTGTTAATGGACAGTTATAACTATCCTCTCTCCTTCTCTCCTCCCACAACCTTTATAAGGCTCTGCACTCTTGTTTGATGAACACACACATTGAATAGAATACATTGAATAATTTTGTATCTATCTCCTCTATCTCCTGCTCCTACTATCATTGGTATCAGAGTGTTCTTCTATCCGGACCTGTGTGTAAGAGGAAAGCAATTTGAGGAGTTCGCTGGCATAGACTTGCAGCATAGAGATCTGTGTGAGGAGGATATAAAACATATATATTTCTTTCTTGTTGGTACATGAGAAAATGACCCGCATTGTTTGGAGATCGATCCATTCAGGAGCAGAGCAGCAGTCATCAAATCCAGCCACCAAAAAGGTGTCCAAGAGCATAGCACAATTGGCAAAATGTGGAGAAGAAAAATCCAAACACATTTTACCCTGCTTCAAAAGCTGCGTAGGAGATTTGATGTGGAGAATACATTTATCTTTGGTTGTACGTGACAAGCATTTTTATGTTGTTCTTTCTTGGCTGGAGTAATTGATGATTGGCAAGTGGTGTATGCTTGTGTGCTGAATATATTTTGTCTTAGACCGTGACAGATCTGTCTCGTGTTTGGCTGACTGGTAATTTACTTCCTACTTCACCATTTTTTTCGTTTCTTTAGTAGTTATTATGGACATTCACTTGGAAAAATACTTGGGGTTAAACTTTCATACATGGAAGGTGAAGATTCAAATGCAACTTATGCATAAAAACTTATGGGGTATAGTAGATGGGAAAGAGAAAAATCCCACAGATGCCGCCAAATTAGCAAAATGGCAGTGCAGAGATGATAAATCAAAAGCCATTATTGGCCTTGCTCTCTCTGATTTTGAACTCCATCATGTTGATCTCAATAAATCTTCTAAGGACATGTGGGATATTTTAAATCAATTATTTGGAGCGAAAGCAATGAACACGAAGTTTTCCTTAAAACTTCAGTTATATAGATTCAAAATGGAAGAAAGTGTTTCTATGTCTAGTCACATTAATAATCTTCGGTCTCTGCTCCAACAACTAGCAGAAGTCAAAGCTGTGATAGAAGACGAGGATGCCAAAGCTATCCTATTAAACAATCTATCTTCCAAATACAACAATGTTGTTTTTACTCTCAGTCAAATTCAGTCTAAATCTCTAGATGACATGATCGTGGCTCTTCTTGCAGAGGAAAAACACATAACTGATGATGTTACAGAAGGTGATACTCAACAAGTAAGTGCACTTTATTCCACAAACAGAAAATTTCACAGGAGATCAGATAAAAATAAACAAGGGCCTAAACAAGAGATTGAATGCCACTATTGTCAGAAGAAAGGTCATACAATGTGGAACTGTCATATCCGAGCAAGAGATGTTCTACAAGGAAATATAAAACACAATGGAGCTAATACTACTCATATAGAAGATCCACAAGATTCTGACGAGAGTGAGGAAGTTGTTGATGAGATTGGCTTCACATCATCTCTAGTATTGTAAGCAAGCAATACGGGGGAGGACGGAGGAAAAACGGAGGCTGAAGGAAATCCAACGACCTCTTGTAATCCACAAGTGACGAGGCTACCGACAGATATTTTAGTGAATAAGGTATTGAGGACCAATTCCTCAATTTTGGTTTGTTTATTTCAGTTTTGTGTTGGTTGTTCTATTGTTTTTCAATAAATTACAGATGATACGGAATTTCCTATGTGGGACCTCCTAACTGAAGAGCGTCATGGGGAGCAGAAAAGCACTAAAAGCAGCGCATGGTACTCACACTGGGTTCGTGGTAATCCTGTAAAACCACTGAGGTAAAATCCTCTTGGGTTCATGGTAATCCTGTAAAACCACCGAGGTAAAATCCTCTTGGTTCGTGGTAATCCTGTAAAACCACCGAGGTGAACAGTCGGAAAGTGTTCAAGTCCCTCTAGGTTTCTGGTCAACCTTAGAAAAACCATGTGAGACCATGTAGGCACTTGCTCGTGTGAAGACCCTCTTTGCAGTATTCTCATTAAGGGGGACTCTCTATCTGGAAATGTATGTTTGTATGAACAATGTATTAAGGGGGGGAATGTTAGCATTAGTTTAATCCATTGTTGCTAATGGACAATTATAATTGTCCTCTCTCCTTCTCTCCTCCCACATCCTTTATAAGGCTCTACACTCTTTTTGATGAAAACACACATTGAATAGAATACATTGAATAATTTCGTATCTATCTCCTCTATCTCCTGCTCATGCTATTACTTGGTTGGAGCTAATTTTGGATTTTTGGTAGGTGTAAATAATCTAGAGGGCTTTTATAGGTCTATTAGGGATTTGTAAACATTATGAGGTCTTGAAATCTCATTAGGATGTTAATTTGGGTTTTGTAACTCCTTAATCTTTATTTACCTCCTTTTTTGTAATTTAACCTCCCAACATGACCTTGTCATGAGATTCCAATAGTTAGTTATGACCCAAATTTGAGAAAAGGAGATCTTAAATATGAATTTATAACTATTTTTTGTCATTGATCAATTGAATGAGAATAAATATGGAGCTCCAAGAGGATTTCAATAGTTATATTGTATAAAAAACAAACTTGTATTCGTTATTTGTTGTGTTAACATTGTAAAAAATTGGAATACATATACACTAGACTAGTAAGAGATCTTGTGTATCGTAATTCAAGTTTGTTTTGAAGTGTTTCTATTGTCTTTACATGGTTTAGTGTGTTAGCAACAAAGAATTTTTGGCTCACCTTTGTAGTTCATGATAATTAGTACACGTTTTAGACCAAGAAAGAACATTTGGGCATTCAAGAGAAGGTTTGTTGAAGAGATAACAAGGATAAGCTTAGAGTGAGAGAAATTGAAAGGTAATCACATGTGTATAGACTCCTCATATTCTTAGAAGATTAATTTTTTAATCATCTTATGAATTTTCAAGCCTTGACAATAGAAAACCTTGTTCAGAGAGTAGTGTATGGTGGAAATAAGATTCAAGCACATGCATCAAGAGATAACAATGGTTTTCGGTAAGCTAGGAATATCGTAAGTGTTTGCACAGACCTCATGACAGTGATTTGAATCCTTCAAACGTGATATAAAGCAAAAAGTGGATAAAATAGTATTTTTGGTCCTATAAGTAAAACCCTTAGGGTTTTGTGTGTAGGAGAGGCTTAAAGACTCTAAACTCATTTCTAAACACTAAAAATATTAAGACATCATCTTAAAATATTCTTGAACAAGAATTAACAAGAATTACACCTTGGTAAGCCCCTAGTTGGTTGAAATCTATAATAGTCATCGCATAATGCAATCAGAAGATGGTTGAGGAGACCTAGTTGAGGTCCAGATAAAGTGGGTTTTAGTAAAGATTTTCTTAAGAAATATACTAAGAATTTTTTTACCCAAAAATAAATTCCAAATGGGTAGTCAAAACCACAATTAGTTTGTTAAGATAATCGATATGTAAAAATTTATACCTAATTTTCCCGAGATAGGATTTGTAAAGTGGAATAGGTTTAGAAGGTGAATTAGAGAGAAAAATACACAATCATTAGGAATTGAGACAAACCCTTGTACCCACATCTCAATCAGCGAAAAAAGTATCAAAATCAACTTACAAAGTTTTCTAGGGCTTTGTAGATAGTTCTAAACTCAAACTCACTAGACACCTTGTTCTTCGAGGAGCAAAATAGGCAGTTTTTGCAAAAGGAGACCAAATGAAATTATTTCATGTAATTCCAACGAATTTGATGATTGGATTGGCATGATTAGAGGCTAGAGATTATGCTTAAAGGTTTTCATGAATCATTTTGAGCATTTGAATTCAAAACTACAAGTTTTGGAGGATTCTTGCTCATTGAGAAAACAAGCATTTTGCAAGCTAAGAGCGATTGATTGATTTTTCTAGATCAAAATAACTTGTTTGAGTGTGTAGACGTGTTGTATGCTCGCATCACCTAGGAATGTGGTAAGAAGGAATGGGAAAGTTGTTTTTATCTTAGCAAGAGTGCATTGGAAATAATAGTTTTGTCAAAGAGTGAATTGCCAAATTTAAGTGTCTACAATTATAAGGCATCCCAAAAATTTAAAATGTGGCATTGAAATTATATTTCATTCACATTTTGACATATTTTGTAGTTCTTCCAAAAAAATTTAGGCCATGGATAGTCCACAATTTATGAAATATATAGATTGCCTATAATTTTTAATTGTATATCCTCCCAAAATTTGATGTTTGTAACTTTCATACATTATTTTACTTTTGTCAATTTTCTTAAATTTTTTAATTTGTCCATATATTTCCTCTTTGTAAATATCCTATGTAGTACAATTTTTATTACTCATTAATGTGATATGGTAATTTCAACTTTTGTTTCTACAATTTTAGTCACAACATAAAACTTGTAGGTAGAAGCTACAATTTAAGTGCCACAACATTGATTTGTGAAATATCTTTTCAAAAATAATAGAAATGGAAATGTTACAATTAATATTCTCACAACTTCATACTACTTTATAAGATAATTATGTATGTGGGTTGTCCACATTTACAAATTCTATATTAAATAATGTAATTATTTACAATTGATGTTGATTTTTGTAAATAAATGGAATAAAAAGTCTTTATTGGTTACACTACAAGAATATTAAATTTATTCAAAAATTAATATTAAATTTACATTCAAATGTATTTTGTTACATCAAAATTTCAATCACAAGTGAATATTTTTTGGTATAATATTATATATTAAAAATACAATAAATAAATAGGCGAGTGGTTGATTAGAAATGTAAATGGACATGAAAATTGCAATGACATTATCGGGATGAGGAGGAGGTCAAGGTTGAATCCAAGCATAATACCATGTCAAAGATACCTACTCAAAATTAGAAACAACTTTACACCCACCGAATATGAAACTCACTCATCATGTCCATAGCAACATCAAAAGTAAAGCTTGAGAGCCCAAGAAAATATAATGAAAAACCTACTAAATTGAGATGAGAGGTTGTGAAGGTGATAAATAAATATCACAAATCATGGACTAGAGAATATACATTCCGGAATAATGATAAGAGTGATGATTTATACGAAAATTTGTAGTCAAGATGTAAATTTTTAACATGAGGGAAATAAAGACCAATATATACAATAAGAATGGTCCAAGTTAATTGATTGTAGTTACTAGGTTGACCTTGAACTTGAATTTGATATTGAAATTGTTGCCTACATTTTTGGCAAGTAATCTCCATAAAATACTCATTAATTCCTTCCCCGCATTTTAGTAGTAGATATTCGTTAATATTTCATTGAAGCTTTATTATGAATTATCTTTGCATTTACAAATTCTAACTTTGCCAAAAAAATCGCTTTTGCCAATTCTTTAGCATGTTGTGCATAGGATTTCTCCGCATGCTACGATCTGTCACATCTTCCCTTACTTGCATCACTCCTCTAATATTTTTGATTTGATTTTCATTTTCATTTCTCGAGTGTTATTCTACATAAATCCCAATATAGAGTTGTATGCCCCAATCTTGTCATTTGGTGTTGATTGTTTATTGAGATGATCATATTTGTCCTTGGCTAGCATTTTAGCTATATATTTCTTTATGTTGAGATTGTCATAATTTGGAGTTACCATAACTACTCCATCTCAATTGTACCCGCTAACATTCAACACAATTATACATGAAATAAAAAAATTCAAACAAAAAGCTTTTACCAATGATGCATGGAATAAAGAGAGAAAATGTAAAAACTAGTCGTAAAAGCTTTCATTGTAGTTTTCTTTAAGTAGAAATGATAAAAGACTTCAACATATTTGTATACCCAGAAAGCGATCAGCCTTGGACACTATTTATTGCGCCATAATGCTGTCTTCAATACAAACTAAAACTAAATTGAAGTAATACATGGGAAACATGATAAATTCCGGAGAAAAATTCGAAATTCAAGTGTTAAAAACAAACATATTCCAAGAAAAATGGTGTGGAATTGGTGATTTACATGGCGACCAATGTGTGAAAGTCTACATGGCGTCATCCTTCTATAGTGGCGTGGGATTCAAAGAAGTTTGATATATTCATCGAACCTAAAAAGTCTTCATACGCAAGAGTCTCGTCACTTGTGAATGGAATTCACAAGTAATCACAAATTTCCACACTGAGTGAAAAGAGTTACTTAGGTCTGTTTATATCATTAATAGACTCGCTAAAGTCCGTGGAAGTCTTTTTATAACAACGTGTCTTTTTATAGGTCGTGGAGGAAAAAATCTTAATTGAACAATTCCTTCTAGTGAAATATTTGTATTAGAAGAACAATAGTTGCAGTGAAATGTTTTGATGATGGAGACTATCAATATATGTTTTATTATTAAATAATATTGGTTGAGGATCATTGTAAATTATATATTAAATTTGTGGTTTGAATGTAATGTAAGAGAGTATTTTTATTGAAACATTTGTAAATTAGAAGTTAAAAGTATATGATTATTTATATAAAATATAAGTAATAAATAATATTAATAAAATTACTTAATTTTTATAATATAGATATAACATCACATTTAAAAGGAGGTGTTATATTGAAAATTATTGAAACAAATTAAATAGTAATTAAGTTAAATTAGAAGATAAATAAGTAAAATTTCATGATCATATTGTACAACATTGATAATTTCATATTTTTCACCAATTGGTCAGCACTTTCTTGCAATTTCATAATTTTTGCAACTTCTTTTGAGAGAAAATCTCTCAATTTTTTTCTTGTAAATATCAATATTTTTCCAAATTATCTCTAAATTACAAAGGCACCTTGAAAAAGGCAAGCATTGTGCTTATTTTGATACATATATAGAGATCTATATTTTATGCAACTTCTTTTTGAGAGAAAATCTCTCAATTTACTTTCTTGCAAACACGAGCATTCTTCCAAAATATCACTGGTTTACAAAAATATCCTTTGTGAGAGAGCAATGACTGTCTACTTTGCACTTACACATTTTGTCTAGTCCACATCCGTCTTTAAACTCCTCCACTCCTCTCCCAAACAAACCATTTGTCCATTTATTAGAAAAAAATTCCATGTGGATCAAGTCTCTCCTTCACGATTAAAAACTTTTCTAGGTTGATCGCCCTTTTTGCTAGCCCTCCAAACAAATAACCTCCTGATTTCCCCCAATGCAGTGCCCCTCCGTGCTTTTCAATAACCATTTGCTCAATCTCCTCAAATACATCTTCATTCCACCTGGGTGTATCTGGTTCTCTTGGTCGGTAACTTCTCAGATCCATTGCCACGACATCCTCAGGAGGGCCCAAATATGCCTCCGATTGTTTAACAGAACGTATAAGAATGTCAGCTATGTCACATAACTTTTGGGGATTCAAATCCCTAAGCTTCTTTATATCTTCAATTACATTGAGGATACGAGACATAGGTACTCTCAGTTCCAAATCAAAGTTCATATTAGTATGCACTCGACGGTCCCAAAGACAAATAGTATCATTTTTATCTAAATGTTTGGGGTACTTAAGGTTATTGCTAGTACCATTTCCTTGGCATCCTCCAAATGACTGCATGCGATGGTTGTATCCGATCACCGGATAACCTGTGAAGCGGACTCCATCGTTTACAAATCCATTTCCTTGAGCCACAGATGAGATTGTTTGACTTTCCAGTAAATTACATATTGCATCCACGTCATTTGTAGATTGGTAAGTGTCATCTACAAAGAAAGAAAAAATGATTGTTAAGTTATGTGCATAATTGATATTGAAGTCGATAGTTAAAGAAAACCTTCCATTAACAAAAACGATTAGAAATATTTGGAAAATACTTTTTCTTGTATATATTTTGTTGATGAATCGAAAGAGAACTTTTTTCAAAACATAATAATGAAAAGACAATAACGTAAACCCCAAAGAGACCGCGTCACAGACAGCTCATTCACATTAAGTGTATGGTGGGATAATGATTGAAGCGTAGAAAACATATAAAATAAGTGGGAGAATGAGAGCACTCACACTGATAAGCATCCCTTTCAACGTCGCTAACCTTGGAACCTCTCAAAATAGCGAATTCCCCTTCTCCTGGGACATCAACTGGAACACCATATTTCTTCACGAAAACAGCCTTTCCATGCGATGGAACCCAGTCTATATCTGCAAATTCATAAGCCCTCATGAAACGCTCCACTTCCTTTTCAAGATCCTTATCGTCTCTCACGGCTAAGGAAACAGAGCGCTTGAACATCGGCCTCAACGCGAAGGTTATTTCTGAAATGGCTCCGAGAGTTCCCAGAGATATTCTCGCCGCTTTCATGTCTTCGTCTGCTTCTGTTAAGGTGATCACCTTCGCATATCCCTCGGAAGGAGTCGCAGGGACAACTAATCTCATGGAAACTACATATTCATAAACGCCGCTGCCTTTCCCGACGAGACCGCTGCCGTGTGCTCCGGTGGAAATAACGCCGGCGGCGGAGACTCCGTCCCAGTAGATCATGGCAGGAACAGCCAGGCCGTGTTTTGCAGCTTCCTCCATAACGTCTCGCATCATGATTCCCGCTTGCACAGTAATTGTCATTGCAGTCTTGTCGATTGCAATTACAGAGTCATAGTTTTGGGTGTTTATGATGAGCCCCTGCCTCCCTGGACAGACTAATCTGGGCAGGGCATGCGCCATGCGGCTCACTACTCTAATCTTTTGCTGTCTTTTCACCGCCACAGCAACAGCATGGACGAGCTCGGCTTCTGATCTGGGCAATGCTGCGTAGGCCGCCTCGCAATTATGACGGTCTTCCCAATACCCCTGGGAATTGAAGATTTTGCATCTGCTTCCATCTCCTCTGCAGTCCACTGATGGAGGAGCATCGATCCCGCAAGCTGTCTTCAAGACAAAACTAAAATAAAGTAAAAGCAATACGTGGGAAAAGCTTAGAGACATCTTAAATCCCTGAGATAAAACTCGATATTGAAGTTCTGAGTTTGTTACTTAGATGTGTCTCGAGCGCGCAGGATTATATAGACGCCCATTCACATTGACTTGGTAATCAATACGTAATTCTTCCAAGAAGTTCCATATATTCAGAAGTCTCCTCACTTGGGAATGGGTCGAGTGCTAAAGTCTAACAAATGTTTTGTAATTCTTCCAGACACTTGATTTCCATTAAGAAGTCGTCGGTCAATAACGTTTGTTAATAATTCATTTAAATATTACAGAAATGGAAGTCTTTTTATAACGACGCGGTGAATATGTCAACCTCTCTTGCATTTTGACGTTCAATGTTAGTACAAGTCACAATAAAATTAGTTGCCGGTTTAATCTAAAAAATTATATGGATGTTATTTGATATTCAAAATTTAATATGTACTTCAAATTCTTTGTTATAATAACTATTATAAAATATATAAATTAAGCTAAATTTTAGATGGATGTTGTTGTTCTTTGTAATATTCTCCTATAATTATGTGACTTTTATTTAATTTTGGATAATAGATTGGACTAATCAATTTCATAATTTTTCACATACTTATTTTTAAAATTAAAATTAATAATGCATTAATTAATTTGAATATCGATAAACATCATTAAAGTTTATGAGAAAATTGTATCAAAAGTTCAAATTACAATTTTTAAAAAATTGAAAAAATAATAGGAATGACTCACTTAGAATCACTTTGGTGCAATCTTGCAATTATGTACAAAATGACTTCCAACTTCCAACTTCCACGCTTGCAAGTTCAATATTCAAATTTCACTTTTCTTACAAAATCCTAAATCCAACGCATCTAGTATACTATCCAATCTTTATTTATAAGAAATCAAATAAATAAAAATTAAAAATTCAATTACAAATCAAAATCAATATTATAAAGCTAAACACGAAATCATATAAAGCTACTAAGAAATCAAACAAAATTAATTAAAATTCAAAATTAATAGATGTTTCTTTTTTATCGAAAGAGATATGAAGATGCTTGCATTTCATTGATAAGATATTAAGATAATTGTATTATTTTAATTATCTTTTCATTCCAAAGTTTCCATTTTCATTTATGTTATATTTTTCATGAATCTCACAAATTAAAAGATTTGCAACTATAGCTAACCAAAAAGAGGTAAAAAAAAAAGAAACTATTATGTCTTTTCTACTATCATATATTAAAATATATATCAATAATTTTTCTTAATAAATCTAAAATATATAATAATTAATATACCTTAAATTTAAATAAAGAATTTATTGGATTACATGCTAGCTTATAATGAGCGCGAAAGAAATAATGAAAACACAACACAATATAGGTGTACTTATACTAACCAAGAAAATGAAAATCCTTAAAACTATACAACTATATGATAATGCCTATATATTAAACACAAATATGAGAGAAAATATCTATGTATTTTGTTTTGTCAAAACGACCTATATATTAAACAAAAATCGAGAGAAAATATATATTTATTAATCGATGTATATTGATTTATTAAAATGAGAGTTGTTGAAAATCATTAAAAATTCTTAATAGACAAACAAATCCTACTCGACCAATACATAACTTATAAGCTCACAATCCCCTGGAATCTATATGACACTTATCATAATAAATTGATAGGTGTCTACTTTGAAAATTTTAAGGACTCACGGAGTCTTTAACCAAAACCACTAGGACGAAAATATCATCACATGAAAATGGGCGTATTATTAAGTTGTACATATAAGCTTTTGGTTAACAATACTAGAAGATATGTCACAAGTATTTTGAATCTTGTGAATAGTTTATTCTTATTTCCTACATGTATTGGAAAGCAAGTGGTGGCAAATTTAGTAGTCACATTATCCAGCATAATACTCCTAGAATGCATGAGATGCAATATCATAAGTTTCTCTTGTAAACATATCAAACTATATATTCCACAAATAAATTTTATTTGATTATCATTGTATTTTAGTATGAAATGAATCAACGGTATTTTAAATTGACAACTTTTTACTTGTTTTATAATGTAAATGTCTAAAAGGTATTTTGACATTTTTATAATGAAATATTCCTACATAAACATCTATACAAATAGTGGATCATTAAAACATAGTTATTAAGCATATAGACATCAACATGGCATGTTAATATTTGCGGAACTTTATTGGTAAGTGTTTTGTGACAATAGTGTGTAAGATATATGACCTTAATACAAATACACATGATTAATTCAATGTTTTACACTAAGGTAATGTAATATGTCCATTAAGTCAGATATAATAGTGTGAGAAGTAGGTTGTAAATGTTTCTTATTATTCTCCATTATGTAACATAAATACTCATAGAACCATTATTAACTATAATACTATAGATAGATTGTTGGTTAGTATCATCTCAAACATATAATGAATAGATATTCAAAAATTCATCCATGATATCATCCTCATCCGGGCGTGTCTTACCCTATGCAACCTAGGCAATTGCCTAGTGCGCACAAAAGGAGGGGCGCCGATTTTCTAAAAACATTTCCGGGTGGCGGAGTCGGCTAGAGCCTGGCGATCAATTTAAGGACCAAGGTTTGTTTAAAATTTTAGAAAAAATAAATGATATTAAAGTTAAACGCCTAGTTTCAGTTGTCACTACAGACTACAGTCACAGATCGTGAATCGTGATCACTCAAGCCACATGACTGTTGACAGGCTGAACACTAACAACGTTGTTTCAGTTTACAAATTAGTAAATACTGTTTCTGACAGAGACTGTCATCACGCTGCGGTTGGAGTCGGTAGGACAAAGATGATCGTGAGTATGTGCCTAGCTAGTTTCAAATTCGTTTTTGAATTGTATTTATTCTCTGAATCTCCTGGTCCTGGCCCCTGCGAGTGTGGCTACAATGTATTATGTGCAATAGACTACAGTGCATGATGCATTGAGTGATCTTCATCTATAATCTATTTAATATTGACTATTCCAAACGAATTTAGTGTTTTTGATTTCCCACGGCCACTTGGTGATTTGGGGCTGCCAAACTATAATCTATTGGCAAGTTGTAACTTGTATATCTGAATGATGAATCTTTATCTCCGACTCCCCAAAATTCAAATACGCCTCGCTGAAGCCTGAAGGTCCAAGGAGCCTCTTATGATTCATTGATTTATCATTGAAATCTTCAAATTTTCAATACGCCTCTTAGACTCTTAGTCTTATGTAACATGTTGTTGCACAGTTGCACTTGCCTGCATCATCCTTCAACCTTGTAAAGTAACAAGTGTGAAGCCTGAACAGTGAAGGGATCCGGGAATTAAAATTTATCAGGTATTACCGTATTAAAATTTCAGACTTTAGTTAGTCCAGGTGCCTGACTGCTGCCGGCCGCCCACTCACTCGAGTGGGAGGAAGTTATACTAAGTCTATAATTGTTTAAAAACATTCACATATAGGTGGGTCGTTGGTCTCGGGTGGGAGGCGCACGCTCCGAGTCTTGCCTAGGGTGCTCGAAACCTTAATTCGGCCCCTGTCATCATCAAATGTAGTAATAGGTCATGGAGGTGGATTAATAGTGACACTTCAAATAACAACATCCAATGGATGGTTATAAGAAGGAAGACGAGTGTGTGAATTATACGAGAGGATGAACTACAATATTTCCTTTGGGATCTATATTGTATGTTGAGGCATACATAACATACAATTAATCAGTCCTATATGCAATAAAATTATGCAAATATCAACATGACATATTGATATTTATATGCTTAATAGCTTTATTTTACGACCGACATTTTTTACACATGTTTCTATAGAAATATTTTACTACCGAAAAGTAAAAACACATTACAAACAAATTACATTAGAAAATTCCCTTCCAAATACTTCACAATTTATTGTACTTGAATAATGTATATATTTTTTTATTTAAAAAATTAGATAATCTATAAGTAGAATAAATTAAAATTATTTTAAGATTTAATACTTTCTGAGTCTATTAAAATGATAGATAAATTTTAGAATAATTATGTCACGTTTAAATTAAAAAACATCACACAAAATTATCCCAAAACTTCTCTATCATTATAAATTTTTTTGATTCATAAATATTTTTTATAATCAAAATTATTAACCACAATCTTGGATGAGCCACAGAGAGTGAGGACTTGACTCAAACCCAGGGTAGCTAACTGATTGATCGGCCCCAAACTAGAATTGTTTAATGCAGAAATTTTACTCCATGGTAGTTACACATATTCAACGCGTCGTTATAAAACCACTTCCACTTCTATAATATTTAAATGAATTATTAGAAATCATTGACCGACTGAAATCAAGCTTCTGGAAGATTACAAAAACATTTGCGTGTCTATGACTCAAAGTAACTCGTTTTCCATTTCCTTTGAATTCCATTACCAAGTGAGAAGACTTCTGAGATCCATGAATATATCAAACTTCATTGAATCCAGCTTTAAATGTGTATGGAAATCCCATGACGCGGTGATTACGGAGAGGAGACTTTCAGACACCATTTTTATTGACCATACCAAGTCAATGCCAAGCCTTCGATTCCCCACTGCCCAGATCAGAAGCTGAGCTCCTCCATGCTGTTGCGGTGACGGTGAAAAGACGGCTCGAATTAGTCTTCTCTCTCTATAAATCAATGGTGAAGAATTGTCTGTTTTGAATGCATTGAAATCTGACGTTAAATAATAGGCCACGTTAACTCATAGATCTGATGAAATTTTAGGTTGTCGGACAAAAGACATTGGAATTCGGCCGCAGACGCGATCCTGCTCCTTGGCAACGGTAATGTTGTTCCTCACAAACGCGCTGGCGGTTGAAGATATGGGTGGACCAAATTTGGCCTGGCGATGGTACTCGTAAGGGCCAGAACTTTCACGACACGACGGGGATGATCATTTTCCCATACTGTAAATTCAATTTTGAAAGCTCGCGGATCTACAACTACGCGGAGCTTTATATCGCGACCAAGGGTTTCCGCAAGGACAAGCTGCTCTAGAGCGGGGGTTTCGACAGTGTTTACAAGGTGGTGCTTCCCAGTGACGACTCAATCGTGGCGGTGAAATGCGTGTTGGAGAGAGGCCAGCGGAGGTTAGAGAAGAGTTTTGAGGCGGAACTAGCAGCCGTCGGTCAGCTGAGGCACAAGAATCTGGTGTCGCTCAAGGGCTGGTGTTTTGAAGAGGATGAACTTCTCCTGGTTTATGATTATATGCCGAATTCTAGCCTCAACACGCTTTTGTTCGATCGCAAGGGGCCGGTTTTGAAATGGGAGAGAAGGTACGAAATCGTTGGTAGACTCACCGCGGCGTTATGGTATCTGCACGAGCAGTTAGAGAGGTATATTATTTACAGAGATGTGAAGGCCAACAATGTGATTGTGTAAAGTTTGTGCTGGATAACATCTTCTTTCACTAGGTTTTCCATCATCTGTTGCAGGGCACTAGCGGCTATTTAAATCAAGGAGCAGTTCCAGTTGGCGCCGCCGCCTCGGGCTCCACTGAATCCGCTCCCACTGCTTTATGTAAAAACACCTCAAAACTGGAAACATGTCATCCAACCCAAATCCCCGTGATTCAGAATGGCGGCTCTCATGACGCCATCCACGTCCCTCACGGTCTTCTCCTCCAGCCGAAACCCAAAACACATGTACAACAGAATACAGAAGGTGATGTGCCTGAGATGGTCTACCAAAACAATCACATATAATCAATCTGTATAGATGAAGACATGATTAGCGTTAGCCATAGGCTCAAGAAATTAGGACATGGGTGCTTTGTTCCAATATAAAATACATGTAATGTTGAGGGAAAACCAAAGGGCTAATGCTTCTCAACACATTTATTTGCTTCAGACCAATAACATTACATTTGTATGACACATTGAGATCCATTCCATTCAAACAACTAGATCCACTTGAGCAGTCTGGTATGAAGGTGGAAACGATGGAGAATGAGAGAGTTACATAGCCCAATCTTATGGATGCCATGATGGTGGCCTCTCCAAGTTTATCTTCCTACTCTTCATCAGATTTGGACACTAAGGTGAAATAGCTTTTTTATTATTGGTAAATAGTTTTTTGAAAGGGATTATACCCTTGTACAAAAAGGCTCACTAGCCAGATTTTACAATTGTATCAAATCAAAAAGTGATCAAAATCAGGATTTTACAATAAAGCCCAAAAGCAAGATAAACAATCTGCCAAGAAAAGTACCAAATCCTACAAAGCAAATGAAATAACTTTACCGTGCCCAAATGGAAAAGAGTTTTTTTGTAGTTTTGGGTCGGTTTTGAATGCATATTGATTGTTTTTCTCTAATCTTTGTCAATGATGGCCTTTATTTTTTTCGTTTTCCATGAACTATTATGTTTTTGTATTGTTCATGATGACCCAAGTAGTGATTTTGCTCATTGCTTTTGCCAATGCCCTAGGTGAGACCGTGAGGGATAATGGGTTGCATTATTTGATTGCTATTGATTATGAGGAAAATAAAGAATTATGTGTTTTATTGTACATTTGGGGATAAATGATCATGATTCACAGAATTTCCTGTTATTATTTTTTTGCAATGGTTTTTTTTAATATATTAGTGGTGACCTAGACATAGATTTTGCTCATTGGTCATGCATACATACGCAGGGTTCTTCCCCATCCCTTAGAGGGAGGTTTCTTTCGTAATGATGATATTCAAGATTTATGTCTATAATTATGCTTCTGCATTGCTTTTGAGCATGAACTATTTGGTGATTTTATCTTTTTTTTCTTAAGGGCCAATGTGAAGTCTTTTTTCTTTATAGGTTTTACTATCTTACTATTTGGTAATCACCCAAGATGCAAATTTTTCATTGATTATTGTACCCAAATGGAGTTTTTTTTTCTTTTTCTTATTGATCATATATTCCTCTTTCCCTCTGTAAGTGATGAATCATATGCAAATGTTTGTTATGTGCCATATCCGTTTCTATTGCTTTTGATAATGACCTATATGCAGATTAGAGAAATTCCTAAGTATAACCCCTTTGCATATTTTCCTTGCAGTCAATAGGTTCTTTTTTTAATGATAGGAGCATCACTCTAGGAAGCTTAATGGGTCTTATATCCGATGTTGGATTTTCTACAAGAGTCACTATTAATGGTCAAGAGGTTGCTAGGAGGAATACATGGTCTAAAAAATCATTCAAGAGCTTGTGGAGATTGTGCAGAAATAGGGATGACTACGACTGTCATAGAAATGCCAATCCTTCTCTTGGGCAGTTCCTAGAAGTGGAAAGAAGATCAAGTGTCTTTAACAACGGGGAGGCAAAGAATGTACATTGATGTTATATATGATGATTTTACAGGAGGGCAAGCCTTCTAAGATAGAAATTTATTGTTCTCAGAGGGAAGGATTCTTCCTCCCCAATCTGCCTAGTCTAAAGACCCAGTTTGATTATATGCCTTCCTACATTCCAACTAATTGTTGCTTTAGAGACTGTTCCCCCAGAAGGAGATCAGTTAGAGCATCATCATCTGGAATTCAATCAATGTAATCAAGATTGCATTTATATTTTTGACATTTGTGGAAGAAGAGCTTAGAGGTCTAGGTCTAAAGATATATTGTTGCAGATTTTAAATAGTATAATACTAAACTGTTCTAGATGAAAAACATCAGTGCGTGACATAGTAGTATACATTTTAATTAAGATTTAAAGAGTTCCGAGTGATCTACAGTATCATCATTAGCTATACCATGAAAGAGTGAATAAAGGGCTCCATCATATTGGAAGTCAGTTCAATATCTCTATTAGTTTGGGCTGGTACTTACTACTCAAGTTACATGGATTGCCTTGAAGATAATATTTTCTATGTTTGCTTATGATCAATAGGATTTTGTAGGGGAAACTGCAGCACTAACGATTCCTTCATTACCACCATGATTGTGGTTGTAATCATGAAAACAAAATGTACTTTTTTCTTTGGTTTTTTCCTCTTGCTTTCTCAGATACAACTGTTCTAACGTGGAATTTCATGCACCTGTCAAAAATATTATTTGTATACCTATTGTTTTCCCCAAAAGCATAGTTTTCATTAGTTGCATTTAATGGTTTTCTTAGGATAACTACTACTCATTGAGATAGTGATGACATTAAGTTGGGAAAGAGGATTGTGGAGCCCCAACCCCCTCTTGTAATACAAATGATTCATTGTGAATATGTTAGACTGGTGGTATGCATCCTGATCCTTCAAATATTTCTTAAACTATTTTGCATCTCATATTTTCTGAACAACTAATAATAATGCTTGTTTCTTGGATTCATATATATATATATATATAATAATAATAATAAGCCATCTAAACACTAAACATGTCAAGAAGTCCCATAACTAATTCAATCATACATATGGGTTAGTTGTTTGAAAGAAAAGATGGTCTTGACTTTGTAGGTATTTTTGAAAACTATACAAAAGTACTAAAGTTTAATAAAACATGGTGGTATCATGTTGATCATTAGTAGATCTCTTAGGAGATTGTGAGGACCTTGGTCTATGGCTATTGTTTTCAAAACTAATTGGCATTGTGGTCCATGGATAGGCATATAATCATAAAGAATAACAACACATAGAACTTGGTTGAAGCTTTACTTTTCCCAACAACTAATTTTGCATATTGAATAAGGTTCAAAATCTGGTGATTCATATTTCTATCTTGAGTAATTTTTGAGTTGAGAGATTCACAAGGTTTAACATACGAGTTCTTAGGTAGGACCTTAAATACAAAAACTCTTTTAAGTATGATATATCTAAAGGATTAAAATGTAGGTGATCCCAAAATTGATTGAATTTTTTTCTTTTGACCATGGAATCCTATAGGCTTTAAATTATTTTACGAACTTCCCCATTAAAATCAACTTTAAGAAATGTAAGAATTAAAACACACTGCACATAGGTTGATAACGGAGTTCGGAAGAATGCCTACATCTCCAGGTTCATTAATAGAACTGATATATTATCTACTTCCACGACTGCAACAAAATTACAATCTAAGCATGATAATATTGAATACAAAATGGAACAAGAACCTTAACACCAAGTAGCTACCCTGGTAGATTTGATCCAATATTCTAACCATGAATACCTCAATGCCTCCATTGCATGGTGCTAAGTATTCTTCCAGAAACCTCCATGCTTCCGTTGTGCGGTGCTAAGTCTCTAGATGTCAATAGACATCAATTGTCACCAATGAGCTCAAAATTAAATAATGACCCTCCTTTGAAGCTAACGGTCTGACAAATCATCCAACGTACTAAGGTTCTGAGCTCTACTACTTCTCTATGCTTCTTCACGACCCTCGGCTCCATGACGTCTCTGGGCTCCAACTTGAGAAGTCTCTTGATGAGTTAAAAGAATACTAACTCTCAAATTATTTGAAGATTCCTATTGAATAATAGGTCTTTTATTACCAATAAAAAATAATACCGGTCTTCAATATGTGATATGTACACTCTTCAACTTCAGAATTATCCACAAAATCACAATTAATTGTTGTTGTTCTAATTTCTATTAGAAAATAACAGAGATAGCTAGTGAATGAATTATACTTGTGCTTAGAATCAACAATTTTGCGTAAAGGGAAAGAATATAGACTTATACACCAACAATTTTATCTTGGAAAACCTCCAGAGGAGGAAAAAAACTATTCGGGAAGGGCAATTGCTCTTTCTTCCCACTTTTATTGGCCAATTCAATAATAAGTACATAAATTACAATAAGTATGAAAGAGAAGTAGATAATATCTCACACTTCCTCCCAGTTACTTGTTTGCTTTGTCTCAATTACTCCTTGCTTCTACAAATCACAATTCCAACACTAAGAGATTCTTACTCACTTGCTTCATGCTTCGATGCCTTTGTTCTCTTCCATAACATGCATTTATAGCCTTTCTCATGTTCTCCCATGCACTGGAGAATGGGAAAGGTCATGTAGAAGAAGAGACATGGATGCCCTTGGAATTCGGGGACTGTTCACATCATATTTTATTTTCCTTCCACAAGAGCCAGAACCACCACCCAATGTAGACAAGTGGTCCTAGGACCGTCGCCCTGGTGAGGTGGTGGTTCTGTAACCGCCGCCCTACACGGGGTGGCGGTCCATCACAAATGCAGAACCTCAGTGTATCATTTTTTTCTTCTTCATTTTGATTGTTTTGATGAAGTAGATTCATTTTGGATCCCTATGGATCACACCTCCGCTTAGGAGGCTTTTGGTCCCACAAAAGCTTAGTGGGGGATTAGATGAGGAAATAATTCCCTCACTTGCTCCTTTGAGTACCACCGGGCCTACCTTGGTGTCTTCCCTTTCAGTCCAATCTGCCAAGACTCCTATGGGCCTCTCCTAGTCTCTCGACCTCGCTGCAAAGCACTACATCCTCCTCCAATTCACCTCATGAGTCCAAGACACAATCCTCAATGGAAGGTAGCAACTGTAGTCCTTCATCTTCATCTAGCATGGATGGCTCATATAGGTGCAAGTTCTCATAGTTTACTACAGAGTACATCCTCATAAATGGTGGCAAGTCAAGTCGAAAAGCATTTTATCCAACCTGCTCCAATATGGTGAAGGGCCCATATCATAGTGGTTTGAGTTTCCATGATTGACCTTGTAATATATCCTTGCTCAAGTAAAGCCAAACTCTATCTCCAACATGTAGCTTAAGTTCTCTCCTATGTTGATCGTGCCTAGGCTTGTACTTGGCTTGAGATTTCTCTAGTTGTTCTTTGACTTTGAAATGGATTTGTCGGATCCTCTCAATGAATTTTTTTTCTCTAGTCACCTATGTGTCTCATGTCTCCTCCTCATCCTGTTGCCCAACTGCTATGTCTAGTGGATTTGTAGGTAGATATCCCAAACATGCTTCAAACGGTGACTTCATAGTGGATGTGTGTACTACCCGGTTATAGGAATGCTAAATGTAGGCTAAGGACTCATCCCAAGTCCTTGGATATTTGTTGTTATACCCTCTGATAAGCTATACCAAAGTCTTGTTTACCACCTTTGTCTGTCCATTTGTCTGTGGATGGAAAGTTGTGCTCCTCTATAACTTGGTATCCATCTTGTCCCACAAAGTAGTCCAAAACTTCCCCAAGAACTTGGAATCCCTATCAAAAACAATAGACTTTGGCAAACCAAAATGCACCCATACATTAGCTCATGTGATTTTACTATCTTTTACATGCCATAAGAACACACATCTTATCGAATCTATCAACAACAACACATAGATAGTCATGGCCATGTTTAGGCGTAGGTAATCCTCCTAAAAAATCCATAGAAATTTCCTCCCACGGATGAGTAGGTCTTTGGAAAAGGCATATACAAACCCTTCTTCCTAGTCTTAGGCTTGGTAGTACAACAAAGTTTACATGCATGTATAAATTTTGATACTTCTTCTTGCATATTGTGCCGATACACGTACCTTTTCAAGTGGGATAAGGTCTTACCAACATCGAAATGTCCCACTAATTTTGAGGTGTGTGCCTCCATCATCAATAAATTCTATCTCTTTTGGCACGCAAAGCTTCCCTCATGGTAGAGAAGCCCGTCTTTGAGATAACAATCTTCAATCCCTGTCGTTTCAGCCCCTTAGGACTGCAATCGCTGAAATGTCACCCAAAGTCTTTGTCATGGGCATATGCCTATCCATAAGCTTCCTACATGAAGGGATCGATATGAGAGATAATGGCCAAACATGAAAACTTCTCCTCTTTGGGTGGCCTAAACAACATGTCTCGCCACCAAGTTTGTACTACCCTTCTTGTATTTGATCACAGATGAAACTCTTGAAGAAACCCCATCCATTTGTAGTGTCTTGCCTACTATAATTTAGATTGTGCTTACAAATACTAGAGAGGTATGAGGTCAGTGTACACAATAGTTTCTTTACCCAAAAATAATGCTTCCATTTTTTAATTGCCTAAACTAGTGCATACATTTCCTTATCATATACTGAATATCCTTTAACTACTCAAGTGAAAGTTTCAGAATGATAGCATACAGGGTTACCTCCTTGAAGAAACACTGTGCCCATAGCGTAATCACTGGCATCTGTCTATACTTCAAAAGGCTGCTGCAAATTGGGAAGAGCAAGTAATGGAGCATGAATAATATTTTATTTCAATAACTCAAAGGATTTTTCTTGTTCACTACCCCAATCAAAACTCTTACTCTTTGTGGCCTTGTGTGTAGAGGTGCATGATCGTGAAGAAGCCTAGAATGAACTTCCGTATGTATTGTACTGCTCCCACAAAACTCCTAGTTTTTGTGGCTCCAGTTGGTGTTGGCCAATTAGTGATGGCTTCCACCTTCTTTGGATCCACTCGTATCTCTCTTCCTCCAACCACGTGCCCAAGATAGACAAGTCACTATTTGGAAAATTCACATTTCTTCATATTACAAAGCAGTTGTTTCTCCCTGAGAACTTGCAAGACTTGCTGCAAATGAGTTAGATGATCTTCCCATGTGGCACTAAAAATCAAGATATCATCTACATATTTAATGAAACATGAATATATTAAATCCCGCAATACATCATTCATAAATCTCATAAATATAGCGGTACATTACATAACCCAAAAGGAAGTACTAACCATTCATACAAACCCCTGTTTGTCTTGAAGGAAGTCTTCCATATAACCTCTTCCTTCATTTTGACTTGGTGATAACCCGACTTGAGATCCAACTTCATGAAAAATTTGGCAATGGTCGAAGTGGTCAGAGATCATCTATGTAGGGAAGTGGATATCTGTCTATATGGTGATCTTGTTCAAAGCATGGTAGTCGATGCACATTCTCCAAGAACAATCCTTCTTTGGCACCATCATAATAGGATAAATGCATGGTGAGGTGCTTGGACGTATCACCCTGGTCTATTAGTTCCTGAAGTTGTTTCTTTACTTCAGTATTCTCAAGCAAGGATTGCCTATACAACCCAATGTTCGGTAGAGGGGATTCTGGAAATAGTTGAATCTCATGCTCTACTTCTGTTTTGGTGGTAACCCACTAGGAGCCTAAAATATTTCTGAAAAGACTAAATAATACTATCCAAATCATGCTTTCCTTGGTTAGAAATCTTTACAAATTCTACCCCATCTTGTTTATCCTTTAATAAAAGTAAACAAAACTGATTATGATTTGCCTGAAAAAGTCATTTTCTTGGTTAGCACTTACCATAGTAACCGTGTCTTATTTGGTGTGCCCAAATATTGTAGTTGATCCCATCCTTGACCCATCTCAGGTTAGGTTTTCCTCCTCATAAATATAGCATCCCTAACATACAAGTAAGGACTCCCGAATACAACATCAAAAGCATCAAGTGGAATAACGTCAGCTTCCAAAACATCAATATACTGAGAATTTATCCCAAACTTGACCTTACATCTTCTTATTACCTGAATTTAAAAACCCTTCTTCACCCAACCCATAGGATAAGGGTGTGGATGCTCGTATGTCTCAAGACCAATCTTCTTTACAATTACTTCATAAATCAAGTTAGATTGAGAACTAGTATCAACCAATGCATTTACCTTAGTTCTCTTGATCTGGAGTAGTCTACGCATCTCCTCTTCCTGACTATCCATATTTGTGGCCATGCATCCAAGCCTTTCATCTATACCAGAGTCATCTTCAATTTCCACCTCCCATTCTGTTCTTATAGTTGTCATGGACTTCTTCGAGTCCTTGGTTTGGTTCTTCGGATGCAAATCTGGATGCAACTTCCAATATGCAGTGTCAGTATGACCATTAATATCACAATTCTTGCAAAAATTCTTGGGATCTTTACAAGTATTTAAAGTAGTGGCGCTTGTTTACCTTTCCCTTTCCACTTACCCTTGTTACTTGTTTTCCCATACTCTTTTTACGCTGATTTATCGACTTCTTTTGCCTCAACTCGCTTCTCCTTTCTTCTTTTCATCATCTATGAAGTATGCCTATACGCATGCTTCGTTGAGATCTTTGGGCTTTTTGGAGATGACTTTTCTTCGAAGGTGAGTGTGAAGTCCTCTCAAGTACTTGGTCAGAATATCCTCATCCTCCAAGTCCATGTTAAGCAACATGGCTTGCCTCAAAACTTTGTAGTATAGTCCCGCACACTTTGACCATTGCCTTGTCTAAAATACTCGCCATTTAATCATTTGGTCGAAGTCTTATGGCCAATAGGATAGAAGTTAGCTCTAAGTAATTCTTTAAATTCTTTCCAAGATTTCACAATAGGACGCTTCTTCTTTTCACAAGTCGCTAGATGGGTTTCCCACCAAACCAGAGTGTGTCCCTCCATTTTGAGATGTGTAAAGGTGATCCTCTATGCCTCAGTGACATTATGGATGCTAAAGTAGAATTCTAATTGTTTTAACCATTTATAAAGAAACTCCGCATCTATTTGTACTTCAAAATTTTTAATATCAACTTTCATCTCAACTTAAAAAGGAGTATGATCAGATTATACCTTTTCTCTTGTGTTTGAAGTCTCTTCTTCATGCTCTTCCCCATAACTTTCCTCATGGTGGCTCCTTCCTATGCCAAAATTTTCAGCTAAGCCCCTAACCACTTGAGTCCATGGAGCATGGTTTGATAGAAGTTGTCTTTTGTAAATCGCAAGCTCTTCTTGCCTTCTAAACATTCTATCCATCATGGTCTCCAGTATCTCGATTCTATGGACCAAGTTTTCTTCCTCCATTTGTCCCTGAATTCTTTGTTTCCACTTCTTTGTATAAATTTCTAGATCGTAAGGTAAAGCTTTTTCACCTTTAGATCTTTTCACTGTCATACAAATCAAGAACGAATACCATAGTCCTAGATAATTGTTAACTCGATACCAAAATGATCTCGTAAACTCTTCAAATTTGGAATTATCCATAGAATCACAATTAATCGTTTTGTTCTCCTTTCTATTAGAAAATAATAGAGATAGATAGTAAATGAATTATACTTGTGCTTAGAATCAACAATTTTAGAAAGGGCAAGAATATAGACTCATACACAAACAATATTATCTTGGAAAACCTCAGAGGAGGAAAAAACCAAGTCGAGAATGGAAATTGATCTTTCTTCCCACTTTTATTGGCCAATTCAATAATAAGTACAAAAATTACAATAAGTATGAAAGATAAGTAGATAATATCTCACACTTCCTCCCAGTTACTTGCTTTCTCTATCTCAATTACTCCTTGCTTCTACAAATCACAATTACAACACTAAGATTCTTATTACTCACTTGCTTCATGATTTGATGCCTTTGATCTCTTCCATAACATGCATTTATAGCCTTTCTCATGTTCTCCTGTGCACTGGAGAATGGGAAAGGTCATGCATAAGAAGAGACATGGACACCCTTTGGAATTTGGAGACTATTCGCGTCATATTTTATTTTCTATTTGTAAGAGCCAGGACCACTACCCAATGAAGACCGGTAGTCCTAGGACCGCTGCCCTGGTGGGGTGGCAGTTCACATGTAATCGTTGGCATAGGGCGGCGGTCTTGTCACTAAACAAGACAGAACCTCGTATATCATTTTTTTCTTCTTCATGTTGACTATTTTGATGAAGTAGATTCATTTGGATCTCTAGAGATCAATATGCCTATAAAAATAAATAGGAATTACTTCTCCATATTACCTATAACAAATAATATAGACCTTTGGTAGTGCTTATCAATAATAATAGGCCTTCTTCATATATTGCCTATATAAATATAAGGCTCATATATTTTCTCTCTCCATAATGCCTATAGTACAATAGGCTTCTGTCTCCATATCACCTACATGATCGTGCCTTTGAACTTCAAGTTGTCCTCCTCAACTCGGGCTTGGAGCATTTCTTCACTAGAGAGAAATTAGAGATTCCATATTTCTTATAGGACTTATATAATGCCTATAAATAATATAGGCTTTAATGATAATTCCTATAATAGGCCTCCATATTATTATTGCTCCAAAACATGGGCCTTCATTATATTTACTAAGGCCACATATTATATCATCACCTCCCTAAAGCCTCCGAACTCTCCTCTTGGCTCTATGCCTCCTCGGACTACTTGAGAAAACTCCTTCATAACTCGGGAGGAGCTCATTGCACAAATCTCAGAATGAGCTTGTCCCTAAGATCGAAACATGAGCTTTTCCTTTGAACATTCCTAATGAGTTGGTGTATTGAGATCCCAATGAGATTTTGCTTCGAAGCTCTTTGTATTGGCTCGCATGCCTCAAGCTCCAAACGAGCATGTGTTTGAATAGAGGAGGGAGAGACTTATATAGGCTAAGGGCACTCGCACTATGTGGTTAAGTACCACGTCTACCAAATCAATACCTAACCAACTCGTTGGCTGAGTAGGTTGGGCCACTGCTACACCGTAGGGGAGGTCACAGGTTCCAATCTTGCTCCATATGCTCGCGCTGACTATTTTTCTACGACCACTGACCGATGTGCCATATGGGCCTCTCGACCATCATGTGTGCCTATGACGAAAAATGATTCCCTTCCACGTCGCTCAGACCCCTCCAGCTGCACCGGCTTCAATCCTTTTTCATGGCCTATCCAAATTGACATGGATTATCCCACCGTCCACGCTGAACCAGCCGAGTCCACTTCACCCTATTTCACTGCCATGATACTCGGCTAAACCTTTGCCAAGGGAAGGATCTTAATCCATTATTTTTCAGGATTTGACATAGAATAATCCTTAAAAGGATTGAGGGAATGATAGTAACATGTGGCTTTGGGCCACATATACATGCCTTTTACCGGCCAATGCAATATGTATAACTCTTCGAGCTAAATAGTCAACTCACCTATGAATAACTTGAACTTAGTGCATAATAACTTGTCCAATGTAGCAATCTAGATCAGTGCATAGCTCGACAATGCATAACTCGAACTCACCCAAAATAGCTCGATATATAGCTCGTCAAGATAAATATAACTCACCTGAGTTAAATAATAGGGAAAAGTGTGACGAGGACATGATGTGGCTCGAGGACCCACCACGTGGAAAATATTTTTCTATCATTGATTGAAGAATCGTAAGTCAAAGACCGAAGGCCTGAAACTTCGACCCATGCTTATCACCTTTGCAAGATCTTATTTTTTACCACTTGTTCTCTGAAATGTCCTTCAGATCACACCTCCCTAATAAGAAGGACTTTTTTCCACCAAAAGCTGCTGAAATTTTTGTGACCCTATCCGGATCGAATACTCTATTGTCACATCAGAAATACTACTGTAGTGGACTCTCTCGGTTTTCTATATCTTGGATTCTTATCACTTTGACAACCTAGTCCCGATCGTGGCCCTATGGGTTATGGTCCCACCACACTTATTCCTTTTTCTTGATTTCCACATCTACCTCTAGGGGTCTTACACTTCAACAATCCCCGATGTTTAGACCGCCACATTTACCTACTAAGGTCTTACTCTTCGACAACATAGGAGGAATATACTACTACATCTACCCTCTAGGGTCTTACACTTCAGCAACATATTTTCTCGAATGGAAGTAGACATTACTACATATTCCCTCTAGGGGTTTTACACTTCGATAACAACTTGAGAAACATGTGTTCTTTACATCTACCTTTCAAAAGGTCTTACATTCAACAATACTTAAAACAATTACTCACACGTGCCCTTTAGGGTTCTTACACTTTGGAATATGTCACGTCAATGATGATTAGCTATCATTCTCGCTTACACGGTCATAATGCCTCGACATAAAATGATGATCCGATCTTCCACTAGTGAACTCAAATGTATACAAAAACAACTAACAAATCTCCAATATTATAATTATGAGTATCCAATCAGTAACAAAAAATCAAAATATGATTATGAGATGTAATGGAGCAATCCAAATATAAATGCGAGAAAATACCGAGTATGATAAACCAGCCCCTTAGTGTATCCCTCCAATCTAGACTCCAAAAGCACAAGCTAATGCGAACAATGTCAAACCAACCTATCTTGATCAACTTTCGCTCGGAGAATAGCAGGTTTTCCGAGTAAGAATAACTAGCTTTGATACTAAACTTGATCCGAAAATGGTACTAGTTTTCTCTATACTTTTTTAAAAAAATGGATTCTTAAATTTGTAGATTTAAAAATTGATCAAGAGTGCTAAATTGAACTAATTTGGGTGTTTTGAAACCCCAATTTTCAAAACACTTCTTGACAATTTTAAAATTCAATTTCTTGTTTCACCAATTTAATCAATTAATCCAATAGATGATTTTTATCTGATCAAAAGCTTCACATGTTGAAAAGAAAACATCCATAAAACCAAAATTGATAATGAAGTTCACCCGTAGGCTATGTCTCTAGATTCACAAAAAGTGAATCAATCTATTAATAGTCCAAAGAAGTACAATTACCCTTCCAAAATGACAATAGACCTTTATACTTGAAGTGAAGCTTAAAAATAGGTTTGTAGACTCTGATTTCCTATGAAAAACTATCCACAAGTTTAACCGTGGCTCCAAAGGATCTCCACAATTATCTTCATGTGAAAATATGACTAAAAATGCTTACAATGAAAAATCTACAATAATTCATGGGAGAAAATACCACCAATGTCTTCGTATCAAAATTCTAAGCAATTTTGGTTTCTACACCAAGTCTTGAATCAAACTAAAAGTGCCCCAAATACTCATTTTTCTACAACTACCCTATTATCTTCCTAAACTGAGTCCTCTACAAACAAAGCTCTTTAAAAAGAGCCGAGCTCATTTAACCTCTCATCAAGCTTCTTGGGTGAGTCGGTTTTGGGAGTTCCTTATCCCTCCGAGGTCATGGATTTGAAACCACGGCTCCTTTTTCATTAGTCGATTTACATTAGTGTGGGGTAAACCCCATATTACGTGGGAGTCATTGGTTTAAGCCTTTAATAAGGCTAGTTGGTTTACGTGGTATAAGCCACATCCTACCCCTTTTTTCGTGCACCTCAACCGTTCATTTGAGATATTAGTTGCATAATGTTTTCTTTTCCCAATGGATTGGGCCAACCTTTAAGGATATCCTTGTGGTGAGTTGGATTTGGTGGGATTTTTTTACCTCGTGTGCATTGTTTAAGCCACCGAGATTGTAGGGAGTTTTCTTGATCCCGAACATTTTGGTTTGGTCATGCGCTTGATACAAGGTCTTGAGCTATCCGCCAATCATCTTGTGCAATGTTGATCTCAAAGGTAATAGTGATAAGGCTATCTCGCTAAGGTAATATGGAATACACGCCAACACGAACCATAACGAAATGGGTAGGCTTGCCAATAATAGATAATTTGACCCGAATAATATGGAAATCAATGTGATCAACTAATTAACAAAAATAATGAATTCTAGATGGCCAAGAGGGTATCTAAGGTATTAATGTTAATCTAGTTAGGATAACTAAGACATAATCGTAAATTAACTAAAATAGTATGAGGTAAATGTAAATAAATTATTCTAAATGAAATAAAAACCTAATGTGTAATAGAAGAGGAAGGAAATAGCTTAGATGATAATAGAAGACTCATCACACAATGTCACATATCTCGGAAGTAAAATTTGGAAGTGTAGACAAACCCTCGAGAACTCCGCAAAGGGTAGATATGGACTATCTGAGATGACATAGGCACCTGGGAGTGTAGTGGGGCACCCAGGCACCCTAGTCGTAATATGGGCACTCGAAACAACGTAAATGCTCAAAACCTCAATATGGTATGGTCACTAAATGTATTTTAGTAATCCCCATCTATCGAGCTAGATTCATTAGATGAACTCGGAGAATTCCCGTAATGCAAGGAGAATTTTCAAACCCTATAAAAATGAAAGATGTATATGAATGGGTCAGACTAACCTCAACCACAAAACTAGTGGTCTTATCACTTGAACACTTGTAGTACATTTCAGACCCGGATGTAGTTCTGGTGTGTGTGTGTGTGTGTGTCACCCTAGGTGCTTTCACGATCACCCGCACTTTGTGAAGTAGCGACCAATAATAGTTATAGAAATGTAAGTATCATGTGTGCATGGAATAGAATGGAATCCCTCCCCCTATGAAGTGTGTGTGATGCAGAAATCCTAGCTTGAATGCATGGCACTATGTGGATACAAGTGATGTAATGGATGCAACCCTAGATGGAGTGATAGTAGTGATAAGATGCAATGATCTAGGACCCTCATTATGGTCTTATAACTTTATATTTATAGGGATCTCAAGCTTAATTTCGTAATTAATCCCGATAAGGTCAACTGAGAAGAAGATAAGGATGACTAACAACTAGAAGTGACCCAAAAGAAGCAGAAGAGGTTGTGCATAGACTGGGGCACCCAGAATGGGACTAGGGCACCTCGGGGAACCCTAGTACAGGCTAGGGTGCCCTGATTTTAGGCTAGAATGTGGGAAGGGTCATAAGTTGGGTTGATAGGTATCAGGAAATACACGGGAAAGATGAGATAAAAGATAAGAAAAAGGTGGGATTAATTATTACTTTGTACACTTGAGAACATTTTAAATAATAGTATAAGGTTCGGCTAAATATTGTCTAATGTGCAATATTTGTGTATATATTTGTCCCCGCTTTATGTTGGTGAGTGGAAAGCTTAGTAACATAAAGTAGAGAGATATGCATACATGATAAACATGTAGATTGTAGAAGAAGACATGCTTTGATGGACTAGACTCAAGTGTGGAATGACAAAAATAAAAATATGGAGGAGCATGGATTCTAAAGATGAAAAATGTGCATAAAAAGTGATGAGAGTGAAACTAGGGTAGACCACGTGTGTAGCTGTTGATGTGTTTAGTTCACCTGTATGGTTAGTAAAGGTAAATTCTTATAACGATGCGTTGTTGTTGTCCTTGTCATTGTTGCTATAGTTGTTTCCCCAATTTGATTGCTCGTTTCTCATACGGAGGACCTACAAAAAGAAAATGATCAATTAATCAAATATGTATGTATGCAAACATGTTGTGTAAAATACGTAAATGTAAAATACACTGGAATAGAAAGTGTAAATAGAAAAATGGAACATGTGCACCTGATCCATGTCGAGAAAAATGGTGTAGAAGGATATCCTGTAGTGTTGCAAGTTTTTGGGTGATCTCACACCACCTTGGCTGAAGAAGTATAGGGAGGAACCATGTTGTATCCTCCAACCTTTAACCACTTCTATTGAAATGTTGGAAGAGATCTCTATACTGTCCTAGTTTTTGGGTGATCTAATGCCACTAGATGGAGAAGTGTAGAGAGGCACACCCATTGTAACCCCTGAGCCTGTAACCGCTCCGAATTTTTGAAGGACATCATGTCCTGTTGAGGCCATTGTGTGGATTTTGTAGACTAGTTTGAACTCACTTGCTTATGTGTGAACTAGTGTAGATACGTTGTGTTAGTAAAAACCCTCAATGATTCCCCCCTCTTTGGGGGCACATGCGACGACCTTGAAAGGATAATGTGGCCACAAAAGAGGACCAACTACACTCTAACATGTAAAACTCTTACGTATAGGGGAAAGGGAAACACTTGGTAGATACCAAGGCACATAAAAGGGGATGGCTAGCCAATACAAGTGTTAGTCTGAACACATGCATGCAAAATAAGACAAGTGTAAAATAAGTAGACAATGTAAAACTACCAAGAAAAGTGTTGTAAACACATAAGAAAAAAGAACACCACACAAAGCGGGGTTTAAACATGGTCATCACTCATGATGTCGCAAGACACACAAGGCCATCATGTCCGTAAAGAAATCAAGTGTGCACACAAGAAAAGTGAAAATCCTGCATACAATTGTAAACAATGTGACAAGTAAAAAAAACATGTAGTCATGAAAACATGTAGTCCTAAGAAATAAGTGTTGCAAATGGAACACACGTTAGCATGTTAGAGTGATAACCAATATGTCAAAGCATGTATAAGAAAGTAGTAAAATATGCTAAGTACAAAATGAAACAATAACACCTCGATAGGATGAATGTGGATGCCCCCAACAACCAAGATAAAATGGTAAAGATGAGAATCCATGCCGTGTGTAGAGTCCATGTATCTCGCAATCACACTAGAGAAAATCATGAATGTGCATGTGTGTATGATAATGACATTTAAGAAAGAAACCTAACATGTGTGGTAGAATGATCATGCAAAACACTAGTAAGAAAGAGTAAATGCTACCAAGACAATGCAGTATGTTATGGATGGATGGAATGGAATGCAAGATGGAATGATAGGATCAACGTGCCCCCAAGTGAATGGAAGTGTATGCAATGAGATTCAATTTTTTTCCCCATTAATAGTCAAGAATGAACTGAAACGAGAGTGTGTCATTGGGAAATGGTCGAGTAGTGTTGGTTGTATCTAGTGCATTGTGATGAGTATGTGTATGGAATGGTGATGAAATGCAACATGTAGAGAGGTGTGCATGGACCCTATAGCCGAAGCATATACCATGACTTGTTGAATGAAGGAGTGATGATTTATCCCTAAGTGTATATCACTATAAGATGAATGGATGGGAATGCAACATATGGAAAGATGTGCGTGGACCCTATAGCCTAAGCGTATACCACGACTTGGTTGAATAGATGAGTGATGATTTATCCCTAAGCGTATATCACTATGGGATGAGTGGATGTGAATGAGACATATGGAAAGATGTGCGTGGACCCTATAGCCTAAGCGTATACCACAACTTTTTGAATAGAAGAGTGATGATTTAGCCCTAAGTGTATATCACTATGGGATGGAAGAAGAAGGTGACAATTTATCCTATAACATATGTCACTATGAGATGGGTGATGAAGTCGGATGGAGCATAAATGAGTATACGGTGGAGAATGGAAGGTGGTGGTGTAGCACTAAGCGTGGACCACTATGTGATGAATAAGGCGAGGGTGATGATTTAGCCTAAGGCGTATACCACTAAGTGATGAGTAGGATAAATGATGAGGTAATAGAATGATGTAGAATAAGATAATAGAATAGGTGATGATCAGATGTAAGAGGATAATGTAGAATGGATGAAGGGAGTGGTGATTTAACCTAAGGTGTATACCACTACAAGATGATGGAAGGTGTGATAATGTAATGGAATAATTTGGAATTAAGAAAATGTAAGAGGAGGAGAGAATAAATATGATAAAACGTAATAGGATGATGTAGAAGTGATGAAAAGAGTGGTGATTTAACCTAAGGTGTATACCACTATAGTATGTGATGGTGCGTGTGGGTGATGATATATCCTAGAGCATCGGTCACTAGTCCAAGGAATGTGGTATGATGATATGTCGCATGTAGGTAAGGTCCATTTTATTGGTAAAAAAGCTGTTATCACCGAATCACAACACCCTATGGTTTGCATAAGTGTGTTTTCTTGAGCTCACAGTGTGATTGGATAACATGGGTACTATCTCCAAGTTGTGGGACTTGCTACTTGAGATAGACCTCCAAAGAAAGCTGGTTCTTTCTCCTAAACTACCTACCACAATCTACTCTAATATAGAAAAAACTATCTAATCCTAATCTAACTTTCCAAGGGACTAGGGAGAGAGATTTCATGAAAACAAAGCCTACACTAAAGTAGTGATACACCAGAAAAGGAGGGTGTGAGAACAGTCTTCCAATGTGTGGAAGTAGAAGTAAAGTGCATACTAGAAGGGGTGATAATAGTTCTCCACAATTTAGTAACTGCATTCACAACAATATTTCATGCATGTAAAATGATAATGAATCCATGAAAAAACATAAGATAGACACAATATATATGCAATGAGATTGAAGTGGCAAGAGGAATGAAAACAAACACATCAGGGGAAAAAAAACACACAAACTTGTATCTATTTCTTTCATTGATATGCAAAGTTCAATCTATTACAAAACAAGGGCCTAGATCACCATGCAAGGAGTCCACTACAAGGGCATGTAGAACATTTTCTTCACAAAAAAAATTTGACAGAGTTTTTCTACTTAAAACTATCTCCCTTTACAATGAGCCCAACACTCTAATTTATAGATTTCTAAGAGGAGAGAGAGAGAGGGAAAATGAAAATCCCAAAATATTTCCTTCAACCACTTGAAAAAGGTAGTAAATGGAGTGAAATGATGTTTTGTTGCTTGCAAAAGGCCCCCATACTGTCCCATAACTTACAACAATGAGAAATGTCAGCCCATGCTTCATTGAATGCATCCCAACTACCAAATAAAATCATTGTTCTGAATTGGGCACATTTTCTACAAAATCACCATCTATTACTCACCAAAATATTTATTTCTCAATTTCTGTGCATCGGTCTTAGAACCATGATTCCAACGGTACCAATTTTGTGTATTTTCATTGAGAAATGCAAAAATTATGGCCTTTGAGTGCGGGAAGCTATTTTGGGTCTACTAGGAATTTCTATCATTTAACGGGACTCAAAATTTACTTTACTAGAGCTGAATATGTAGAGGACGTCGTGCTTATTCTAGAAAGTCAAATTATGTGAAAATTGGAGCTTGGGGTGAAACGTTATGGCTATTTAAATTTTAGGATCTGATTTACACTGTTTTCCTTTGCACGTAGACACATCAACTATTTTGGGTCTTGGTGTCCTGGATGTCCCTTGTGCGACTCGAGCCAAAAAATCCACTTCACCCACATCAAACTTGACCCACTTTGTAAATCGGGCAAGTCGATAAATCAGGTTTTGATGTCCCATGTGTCCCATCATTGATGGGCCGTCGGTGTTGACCTCCGCTCCACTCGCATCCCTTTGTGATCGACTAAATCAAATTTGTAGGCCCCACACGTCCCTATTGTTCCAATTGTATGCTAGACCACCGGGACAATTTTATCCGAGTTATCCACACCATTTGAAAATTGGCAAAATCTGTCATGTGTGTCCTGACTGTCCCAACGTCCCGTGGACCGCTCGAGATAAAAACATCTGATTTTTCCAATTTGAATCGCCTGTGGCCATTTCGAATTTTCAGGTCCAAGATGTCCCATGTGTACTTGTGTTTTTTGGGACAAAATCTCTGATTTACCCGCAATACACTTTCTGAAGCCATTTTTTTCGAATTTTTTCCATTTTTTCTAGCTCAATTTTTTTTTTTGGATGGTGGGTTAGAAAAGAGCCAAAGGGACCTTCAAAACCTGATTTTTTTGCCTTGAACCAATTCTACTTTCTCTAGCATGAGGAAATTATGCAAGTTATCCAAATTACCTTGAGGGGTGAATTTGGGATAACAAAACCCTAGCGAGTTGAGTATGGACCGAGGAACTAAAGTTCATCATAGGGTGGTGAGTACAACGCATAGAAAACAATGTAGTATAAATGACAAAGATATGTGAACGTGTAGTGTATGCATTTTAATGTAGAATGCACGGTGGGTATGGAATGTAATGTAATAAATTTGTAGGTAGAAATAGAATGTGTAATGATGATAGGTAAAACTAGACCCAAGTATAAGGAAATCTAGTGTAGGATGTAGAATAGGTAAGATGTATGAATGCAATGATAGTAATGTATAAAAATGGCGGATGGAACGATGATAGGTGGAACTAGACCCATGTGTAATGTAATCTAGTGTAGCATGTAGGATAAGTAAGGTGTATGAATGCAATGTGGGTGTGTAGTATGTATATGTAGTGTGGAAGATACGATAATAGGTGTAGGTATAATATGTAGTGATGGTAAAATATAAAGCTAGACTCATATACAACGTGACCTAGCATAAATGTAGAATGAGAGGATGGAATGAAAAACTAGGCTCATATACAATGATGACTAGTGTAGTGTATGCTATGGATATATAATGTAGGATGATGGAATGTAAATGTATAGGTCCTATAGTGCAGTGTGTGGGGTTCAATGTAATGGTAATCCCTCAATAGTCCAGTGTGAACCGAAGCACTAGGGTGCGTCATCGGGTAACGAGGGTGTGATAATATATGATGAAAATGTTGATGTGTGAAGAAATGAAAATGTATGAATGCGAGAGGTAGTGATGTGAGAGTGTAAGAGGGGTGGGAGTGTCTAATGGCTATGCCCCTCAACTATTTAGGCAAGATAAATCATCCAATAAGGTCGAGGGATGAATCGATCCATCGACCCATTCTGAGAGGAGGAAAGCGTAGAAGGATTCTCTAGTAATGGTGGTATAGGAGATAAGAATTATGCGAGGGAATGAAGCTGATATATATGAGAGGGGTGGATATAAGATGAACATCATGGCATAGTAAAGTGCGTAGGTGAGGGAAATCAAGGAGATGCGTTAAGAGGAGGATGATCAACATGGGATAAAACGTGGTGGTGATTTACGATGAGAGGTGGTAATAGGTTTAGGAATAGGAAGATGTACGTGGGTGGGACTAATAGAGTGATGTGATGGCATGGGATTCAACTGTGGTGATGAACAAGGAATAAGATGTGGTGTTGGTAACAACATAGCGAGCTTGTGTAAGTAGGAGGAGGGCATGGGTAGCGAAATGAGAAGGTGATGAGAGTGGAGGGCTAGGAAGGACTTCGTTAATGGTGATAACTTGATTTTTGTAAATAAATTTGAGACGCAAGTGGGTCATGGAGATAATAGCTTGGGATTTATGAATCCAATTGAGGCCCAGAAGTAGGTCACATCCATTGACTATTGAACTAACAAGGTAAGGGATGAGAAGAGTAAGAGGGCTGACATTGATACATAAATTAACAACAGAAAAAGGTATATTGAATGGATAATTGATGTCTGATGGAGGGTAACCAATAGATCGTAAAAAGGGTAATGAACATGCATTAATAGGGGAAGAGGGATCAATCTTAGTGTTTTTAATAGAGTTTGAACTAATAGTTGCTTATATATGCAAATGGTAAAGGTGAACGAAGTATTATAATCGACATTAGAAAAAGAGATTACTTGAGAGGCCATATCGGTACATTAGTAACTAATAAATCAAGCACACCCATGGCCAGAGGGCGTGTGTCATGGTAAGTGTTATTAGCTGAAGAATCTACAAGATTTTTGTAGCATTGATGGGAATCATTATTAAAAAGTTTGATTTTACCCTTATCTTGGGAGGGAGAAGGGCTAGTAGGTTCGGGAAATTCAAGTTGATCATTATCGTTGAGATCTTGTATAATGGTGCGAATTTTGTTACATTGATTAGTAGAGTGTCACTTGCATCAATGGTGATAATCATAGCAAAAAAATTCTTTATTGTTGTGTCCTTTGGGTTGAGATGGGTCTAATTCAAGTTGGGAGGAAGGGTAATGAGGTTGATGTTGAGGATTTCTTTTAGTATGAGATGTGGTGCCATAAGGAGGTTGGTAAATTTATGCCGAGTGTTTTGGTGATGTGTCTCCATAGAAGGTTTAACAACATTTCTTGTGATTTTAGTGTCGATAATTAGACATAGAGGGTTTAAATGGTGTATTTTTTGGAAAACGAGAGGAGGATGAAGGTTGTTCCTTATACTTTAGTTTTCCAATAGAGAGAATCTTAGATTTGAGAAGTTTAAGGGTATGACATAGTTGGTCAAAAGAAGAAAAGGTTTCAAAGAGAACAATTTTGTAGAGAGGTTGTAAAAGGCTTTCTATAAATAAATCTTACAACTTAGAATCAGAAAATATGTTATTAATTTTGGAAAGATTATTTTTGTAGCGTAAAACATAAGTAGCGAAGTGCTCATTTGGTCCCTGTTTAAGTTGCACTAATGGTGGAGCGTAGGTCATCTTAGGAACAGATGATGATGGAGAAAATTGTGAGAAAATCATCGATGAGATAGGTAAAGGAGGTGATGGAATGAACATGTAAATCACAGAACCAATGCATGGCGTAGTCATGGAGACTATGAGGAAAATTTTGGCTAAAAGGAGGTGATCGTCAGCAAAATCGAGAAAAACAACATGAAATGAATGGAGAGGCTCCCATGGGTCCAACTTGTGTCCATTAAAAATGGATTAATTTAGGGGTGAAAAATTTAGGAGGAAGTGGGTAAAGTAGAAAGAAAGAGGTGTAAAATGGGGTGTATGCAACAACTAAGGTAGAATATAAAGAGGGAGATGTATGGGCACATGTTGAGCTTGTGAATTTGAGCCATGAGATCATGCTATAAGGAGGTTAAATGCGTATATGCCAACAGAGGATGATTTTTCAGTGATGTGAGACCAAAGGAGAGGTAAAGTGATTAGTTAAGTGTGAACTAAAACTAAAACAATAGAAATGGGTGGAAGCGTAGAGGTGGGCGGTTGGGTGGGGAAAAGGTGGAAGGGTTGAAGCTAAAATAAGTTAGTGGCCTCTTCACGAGCCACATGTAGAAGTAAATCTAAATCATGTGGGCGTTTAGTAAGGTGATCATTGATGGATTTAAGGTGGGATTGAGAAATTCATCATGAGTTTGAACCATGGGAAAAGGGGAAACTACACCTTAGAAGGTACAATAAAGAAACAGTTGGGTTCACCAAAACTATTAATAAAAATAAAGAATTCCCAGATGGCCAAAGGCGGTATCAAGGTATTAATGTTAATCTAGTTAGGAGGACTAAGACAACTATAAATGAGCTAAATTAGTATGATGTAATTGTAAATAAATTGTTCTAAATGGAATAAAACCTAATAATGCAAGAGAAGAGGAAGGTAATAGCTTAGTTGATAACAAAATACTATGCACAATGTTGTAGCTCTTGAAGTAAAATTTGGAAGTGCATACAAATCATCATAGACCTACGAAGGGTAGATCTATATTGTTTAAAGATGACATAGACACTTGGGAGTGTACTAGGTGCTCTGGGGTGCGTAATGTTGGTTTTCAAAAACAATGTAAATTCTCAAAACTAGAACATAGTATGGTTCTAAATGTCTCTAAGTACTCCCTCTCTATCGTGTCGAATTCATTGGATGAACTAGAGAATGACCCATAATGCAAGGAGAAGTATCAAACCATAGAAAAATGAAAGATGCATATGAATGGGTCGGACTGACCTCAACCACCAAACTACTGGTCTTATCGCTAAGTACTACACTACATTTCAGACCCAGATGTAGTTTTGGTGTGTGTGTATGTATTTGCCCTAGATTCTCTCATCACGGAGTCATACTTTGTGAAGTAGCGAGCAATAATAGCTATAGAAATGTAAGGAACATGTACGCATGGAATAGAATGAAATCCCTCCCCTATGAAGTGTGTGTGATGAAGATATTCTAGCTTGAATGCATGGAACTTTGTGGATGCAAATGATACAATGGATGCAAACCTAGATGGAGTGATAGTAGTGATAAGATCTGATGACCTAGGACCCTCATCATGGTATTATAAATTTATATTTATAGGTTCTCAAAGCTTAATTTTGTAACAATTAATCCGATAAGGCTGATTGAGAAGAAGATAAGGATGACCAATATCTAGAAGTGACTAAAAAATAAGTGGAAGAGGTTGTGCGTAGACCAAGATGCGGAGGAATGGGACTAGAAAGCACGCCCAGGGTGCCCCTAAGATCTGCGAGTTGGGAAAAAATCTTTGATTTCCCCAGGATAGAATGTTGGAAAGGTCATGAGATGGGATGATAGGTATCAGAAAATATGTGGGAAAGAAAAAATAAAAGATAAGAAAAATGTGGCGAAAGGTGGGATTAATTAGTACTTTGTACTCTTGAGAAAGCTTAAATAGTAGTTGTTATCCCAAATGTGCCCTTTGCTCATTTTGTGGCTAACACCTTTACATCTTTCCTTCTCTTGTGCCTCAATCAGAATATTTTTTTCTAGGCACTCAAAACCTTCTCGAAATGAAACCATTGGATAGAGCTCTCTCTCGAAGCCTTTCCGAGAAGAAGGTAAAGTTTTCCCTCCTAACTCCTCATATTTTCAAGTTATGGCTCGGTGGAATTTTTGTAGGAACTTTTCCCTTAGAGGGCCCAGCCTAATTTAACGTGCCATGTGGCACTTGAGTGGCGGAGCACGGGGAAAATTTGAAATTTTTTTCCAAAGACCAAACGCAGTTCAAACTTTTGCCCGCCAACTGACTTTTTGGCCTGTTGCACTGCACCAAATCGCCAGTAATACTTGCTTG